>JALAZF010000035.1:19547500-19982500 GCA_022829125.1 Lathyrus tuberosus
CATTCAAATGCACACATATATGCAATCATCTCAATCAACAAATTCATGCTTTGTACTCAAGCCCAAAATAATGCATTTAATTGCCATACGGCCACAAACCATCATCACACCATCGAAACACATGCATTTACACCATACAATAGAACACAAGTCATACCAGATCCATATCAACAGCACATTGCATGATACACATCAATTACACACAATTACAACGACAAAAGTCGACAAAATGACACTATTCCAAATTCCCGACATAATTAAATCGACCAACAATCCCAAAACCATTTTAATAAGAAAGAACATTTCATTAGCTTTCCAACGATATAAAGAACGTTCAAAACGGATAAACGGATCAAAAGTTGCGGACTTAACAAGAAAAGTAATCGCGAAAAAACAACATTCTGCACCCCTGTTGGCCATACGCGTATTGCCCTGAGCCATACGCGTATTGCCCAGCCCCATACACATATTGCCTACTTTCCTTCCTTGCCATACGCGTATTGCCCTATCCAATACGCGTATTGCCCTGTCCCATACGCGTATTGCCCTGTCCCTTACGCGTATGGGCAGCGAAACCCAGAATTTTTCCTGCATCAATTTTGTTACGAATTTCACCCCAAAACCTCTCCAAATCTCATCTAAATACTTCCAAATCACAATATATCAACCCAAACATGTCCCAACATAATTAACAAGTATTCTACGCAGTTTATATCGAGTTTCAACCGCGAAAACATCGATTTTTATCAATTATTCATCAATTTATCAATTAGAGAAAAAGTTGTAAAAACAACCAAAACATATACACAAACAACACATATACATATACAAGCAATATATAATTGAAACTTCTCACCCTTACCCGATTAATCGTGCTTGAAACGGAGCTATTCTCGATTTTCCTCTTTTTTCCTCTTCTCCCTTTCTTTCTTCTTCTTTTCCTTCTTTCCTTTCTCTTTTCTCTCTTTTTCTCTCAAAGTTTATATTTTATGAAAAATATACCCAAGCGAAAGACCAAAATACCCCTCAGCTCAAATATCTCACAAACGCTCTCAAAATGCAATAAAACATAAACATGCCAATGAAATATATTTCAGGAAATAAAAGTTGTAAAGAAATAATAATTTAATGCAAATATTTTATCTATCAGAGAAACTAACCAATTAACTCAATTAGCAGGTAAAATACAATAAATTCACACATTTCACAAAATTCACATAAATGAAATAAATAAATACAATTAAAAAAATCGGGGCGTTACAACTCTCCCCCACTTAGACATTTTCGTCCTCGAAAATATCACCGAGACAAACAACTCCAGATACGACTCACACATCCGACTAACAAACTAACATGCCAACAAAAGGCACCCCGCGAACAACATAACTGACAAACCACCTCGCCAACAGCAACTACTACAACGACACGACAACGACGACAACTACAACGACGAGATGCAAAGCCCATACAATGCACTTGACGACCAACTCACGAGTCAAAGAATACCCAAGTTACGAACACACAGGTTCACTCTTGAATCGAAACACAACAAGATCATTACCATCACAGTAGGTAACACTCCTCTAATTCACCACAAGGGAATTGGCCACTCACACTCGAACCATCACCATGGAACCGAGACCACAACACAAACAAGAACATAAAGTTCCACGACCCAACAACGTCTCAACAACCTCGACCAAACCAGGATACAAAACATCCTTGTCACACAACAATATTACAACAATGCTACGCTCCACCACTCGAACATATAACCAAAACGTCCATCTACATAGTAGCCCATGAATAATATTTAAACCTTCCACTTCACACTTCCATTCAGAAACGTCTAATGGTCTCATCACTCCTACATGTCCTCAATGTTCAACCTATGAATTCTTACAAGTCCCACACACAAATACAAAAGTGCCACATCACGCTTCCGCTGCGCACTCTAATTACTCGAAACTATCAAGTATACCAATCTCACGTCCAAAGTCTAACTCTTTCTCATCTCTGCCAAAAATCATTGTTCACTTTAATATTCCCAACCTCACACTCTCCTGTGCTATCCCACACGCCAGACACAAGTCTCTGAACTGCTCAAATAATTTCAATCCTCTGACCATCAAAACAGACATATATAAAAACTTTCGACTTAAATTTTTAGGCACAACCTTAGCTTCTCCCGAAGGATAATCCAAACCAAATTCATAACTCGTCACTAATTCCAACCTTCCTCGTTGTCTCATATTCTATTCCTTCAGACCAAACAAGTACTCAAAATTCTTGTGATTACCAAACACTTCGAACCTAGAACCATAAAGATAATACCTCTAATTATTCCAACATAATACCACCGCGACCAAATCAAAATCCAAAATAGTATAGATCCTTTTATAAATCCTCAATTTTCGTAAAGCATAAGAAATGACTTTACCCTCTTGCATTAGCACACTAGCTACACTCATCATAAACGCATCCCAATATCCTCACAAACGGTTTATCAGGATCACGCAGAATCAAAACTGAAGCCGTAGACAACTTCTACTTCCGCTCACCAAAACTTACTCACAACGAACATCCAAAACAAACGACTCACCCTTTGCAAGTCAACTGAGATAATCGAAGTACGAACTTAGCAAAGTCTCCAATAACCAGCGGTAATAACCAACTAAAGTCCAAAAAGCTTCTAAGCACTTTAACCGACTTTGGAGTCCCTCAACGTAGAACTGCATCTATTTCCGATGGATCCATAACCATACTCTCATCTACAATAACATATCCAAGAAAACTAACCTTTTCCAACCAAAATTCTCACTTGAATAACTTAGCATAACACTTTGTCTCTTTTCAAAACTTGTAATTCAAATCTCAAACACTCTACCTGTTCTTCCTCTGAGTTTATAACAGATTCGAATATCCTCAATCAAAACACCTACAAACTTATCTGATTAAATATGGAAGATACGATCCCTCTACCCCACAACATTACAGACACATTACTAACACCAAATAACATCACTGTACGTTGTAATGTCCAACCAAATTCCAAAAGATATAAATTCTTAAAGCTTTTGCAAAACTTTTCACTGGGCAACTGGTTACTCACATACAAACTTAACCGAGTAAATAACAGCCTATCCCGATGATAACAAACATAACCAGTCACATTAAATCGATCAAAGCCTCAATTCACACAATTCACCACTCTTATCAAACATTCCAAACAATTGCAATTTCACTCAAACTCAGCCAAACCATTTCAGTTATCTATTCCTGAAAGTGGACACTTATTCTCAATTGTTACCTTATTCAATTGTCAGTAATCCATACACCATTCTTTCTCGTGACAGTCCAGATTCCATAAATCCCCACATGTAGCAACAACCAACCCAAACAAACTCTCAAATATTACATCCACACCTAAGGGTTTCTCAAGATTTCCATAGTCTCAATACCATCAAGGAATTTCAAATCGTTTGCGATTCGTCACAATTCAAAACTCAAACTATCCAGAACACAACCGCAAGTTTCCATACACACTGGTTAACATGCAACCTCATGCTATCATCATTTTCCTTACCAACCCACTAATGTTTCATCCAAAACACATCTGAAAACCAGGCACAACTGGCGGCCTAACACTGTGACTTTCCTGCCAATTTCCAGAACACTACCATCGCAGACAAAACACACATCTTAGTCCCATCTACCAAGAGTTTCCTACTTACTTAGCAGATATAAGCCTCAACTATTCACCTTCGTCCAATTAAGTTCAATCTCTACTCTCTGAGAAGCAGTCCTTAAATAAAACCCAATCATTCTCTCTCAATGACTTCCCAACTGGACCAACATACCAAAACCTCTAATCCATTTCATCTTCCGATATTAGCATCCTCATCGACTCTTCAAAACAATCCGTAATCATTTTCTTAAATTCCAAACAATTCATTTCACACACTATCAAAGCCGGAAAGACACGTCTATTCCATCCAACATAATTCCGTCTACTATCAACAAGAGATTAAGGGTGATCAGTTCCTCAATTTGTCAATAGACAGCCGACAATCATGATGGGGCATAAACCGTCTTTACCAAACTATAATAGTATTCCTTACATCCTGTGCACAAAACTACTTAAGGCACAAATCCTTAGTTGACATAACCTTACCTCCGCATTCCTTCTGGAACCTGGAACAACACTGTCCAAACAACACTTACACTCTTGCAATTCTCAACACACTGAGCCAGCGCTCCACACCTGAAGCAACAAGGAGAAGTACCAACTTCTCCCCCACTTATCTCATTCTCACACCTGAAGACAAAGGATTAGGAAACTAGAAAGCACTGACAGTGTTTCCCACACATATCACATAATAAGGGACAAACAACAACGACAGTATTCAACTGTCACCCCAACTGACTCAACAACTTGGCCGGACGGACCGACCTGCTCTGATACCACTAATGTAACACCCCAATTCCCATCGCAAATAAATAATACATAAATAAATCAGAGTAATTAAAATTTTATTTTTCCGACAGGAAACAGGAATGTCACACTTAAAGAAAGAAAATACAATCCCTGCTCATAATTTTTGATACATAACACAGACAATTGAATACCCTCAAGGGGAAACTTTTTCCATATAAAAGGAAAGGTCAATTATGGAATAAAGCGGAAGATCCATAACCGACTTGTTTTAAAAAATAAATTGTTTGATAACGTCAAAGTACACATACAAAAGTAATACAAAATATATTCAACAATTATATACATATATATCACAAAAGCGTTCCCCGACTCCCGTGCTACATATCAGAGCAGACAGACCAACAAAAGGGATGGAGGACTAATCTCCACCAAAGCCTCCAAGACTACTAATCTGCAATTGCCTCATAGAGCAACAAACCACAGCAGAAGGGTGAGAAATAACAACTAAATCAAGATTGCATAATAATATGCAAACACATAAAAATTCACATACACAGTTATTCTCACCACAAGCGTCACATCTTAATACACATAACATATACCAATTATACTAGCATAATCACATATTCACACATAAGGCACACCAAGTCATAACATACGGAAACACGCCACCACTTCACATATTTTCATACATAGCATATCGTCCATAAACAATGAAATTATTACGTATGCACATCAATACACCAATCCAATCATAAACCTCAACACATAACAAATCAATGTACAATTTACCACACATAATCAATCCAATCATGATTTTCCACACATAATCAATCCAATCATGATTTTCCACATATAATCAATCCAATCATGATTTATGCAAATGCACAGAGACCAACACAACGACTCTATACAATGCATATGCGGTACCATCCATCCATCAATCTCATCACTAGTTCACTCAGGAACTCTGCTGGAATCATCACTCGTTACTTAATGTAACTCCCCGTCGGGCATACGATGTTCCCCGTCGCTCACACCCCACACTGGCACACGACGTTTATGGATCGCTCACACCCCACACGGGCACACGACCCGATCGCTCATACCCCACATGGGTACACGATCGTCTATAATCATCGCTCACACCCCACATGGGCACACGACGTTATAGCGGATTCCCTCTGGATCCAATCTGTCACTCACACCCCCCACGGGCACACGACGTTTATGGATCGCTCATACCCCACATGGGCACACGATCCGATTGCTCACACCCCACATGGGAACACGATCGCACAAGATGCATATCATGATGCTTGGCATACAATGACTCATGACATTCAAATGCACACATATATGCAATCATCTCAATCAACAAATTCATGCTTTGCACTCAAGCCCAAAATAATGCATTTAATTGCCATACGGCCACAAACCATCATCAAACCATCGAAAAACATGCATTTACACCATACAACAGCACACAAGTCATACCATATCCATATCAACAGCACATTGCATGATACACATCAATTACACACAATTACAACGACAAAAGTCGACAAAACGACACTATTCCAAATTCTCGACATAATTAAATCGGCCAACTATCCCAAAACTATTTTAATAAGAATGAACATTTCATTAGCTTTCCAACGATATAAAGAACGTTCAAAACGGATAAACGGATCAAAAGTTACGGACTTAACAAGAAAAGTAATCGCGAAAAAATAACATTCTGCACCCCTGCTGGCCATACGCGTATTGCCCAGCCCCATACGCGTATTGCCTACTTTCCTTCCTTGCCATACGTGTATTGCCCTATCCAATACGCGTATTGCCCTGTCCCATACGCATATTGCCCTGTCCCATACGCGTATGGGCAGCGAAACCCATAATTTTTCCTGCATCAATTTTGTTACGAATTTCACCCCAAAACCTCTCCAAATCTCATCTAAACACTTCCAAATCACAATATATCAACCCAAACATGTCCCAACATAATTAATAAGTATTCTACGCAGTTTATATCGAGTTTCAACCGCGAAAACATCGATTTTTATCAATTATTCATCAATTTATCAATTAGAGAAAAAGTTGTAAAAACAACCAAAACATATACACAAACAACACATATACATATACAAGCAAGATATAATTGAAACTTCTCACCCTTACCCGATTAATCGTGCTTGAAACGGAGCTATTCTCGATTTTCCTCTTTTTTCCTCTTCTCCCTTTCTTTCTTCTTCTTTTCCTTCTTTCCTTTCTCTTTTCTCTCTTTTTCTCTCAAAGTTTCTATTTTATGAAAAATATACCCAAGCGAAAGACCAAAATACCCCTCAGCTCAAATATCTCACAAACGCTCTCAAAATGCGATAAAACATAAACATGCCAATGAAATATATTTCAGGAAATAAAAGTTGTAAAGAAATAATAATTTAATGCAAATAATTTATCTATCAGAGAAACTAACCAATTAACTCAATTAGCAGGTAAAATACAATAAATTCAAACATTTCACAAAATTCACATAAATGAAATAAATAAATACAATTAAACAAATCGGGGCGTTACACATTCTCCAAAAGTCGAGAATTAGGGTTTTTCCACGACGAATCTCTTCGGGGCTAAAAGTCAAAACATGACTTTTTTTTGGCAAAAATGATCCTTATGACTCATATTTTAATAAGATATGATTTATAATGTAATTTGAACAAGAATTGATCAAGAAATCATGATAACTTGTAAAAGGGGTAATCTTGAAAAATTGAAAAATTTTCTAACTTACTAAATTTGAATGGTTTTGGTGCCAACTTCCAAGGACCATAACTTTTGATCCAAGCAACCATTTTGAGTGATCCTAATTCTGATTTGTAGGTCTTACTACATTATACAAAAGTTTCAACTACCTAAAACTCCAATTCTTCATAGATTTTTAGTTATGGATGGATCAAAGTGGCAAAAAAATCAAAGATTAAACACTTAGTGAAAACTGCCTGAGTTTTCAGCCTTGAACATCAATGTTCATGAGGATTTTTTAGTTGGATTCAAATAGTTTCAAGACAAACTATGATCACATATGGATTGTATCATGTTAGGGATTTCTAAAAAGCACAAGAGTTTTCCATAACTCCATCTGAGCAAGGAGATATGATTCTCCCAAAATGGCACTTTCCAACTGTCATGTACAAGGCAGTTTTGTGCACTTTTGCTCGAGCTGGCCAAATTGTGGAACTTTAAGCCTTGTCACACTTCTGAAAACATGTAAGGATCTTATCCGAGCAAGTACCTCTGATCCACAAGCCTTGCAAGTCAAGACACCACCCCTTTTGGCATGTGAAATTCAATGTTCCAAATCCAAAAACTCCAATTTTGTCCCAAGGCATTCAAGAGGTGCATTGAGGTGGCATAGACTGAGTCTTTAATCACTGAATGAGTCAACCCTTATCCCTGCAACAGAAGTCCATAGGCCTGTGCTCTAATCTCAAGTCAATGATCATGGAAAACTTGAATTCCTTTATGCAACCATTTGCCACAGTCCTATACCAGTTGCCATTCACTATTGCTTGCAAAACAAACTTGCTCTACTATAAATAGAGCTCATTTGTGATCATTTTGAGTACACCAAAGCACCCAAACTGATGTTTTCCTCAAACTCTCTCTTTCGCTCCAAAAAATACCTTCTCTTGCAAGTCATTATCGGGTTTTGAATTTGAGAACATTTATGTCCAAACCAATAATGCAAACACCTCAAACACATCATATGTAGGTGATCTAAACACTAAAAAAACATATGGAACATCAGAATCCAAAAGTAGTACCCCATTTGAACAAGCTTTTAGCAGATTTGTAGTTGAGGTGCCACATCAAGTTCCATCTCTTTCCAATCCACTCTAAGCATTCAAACACATTCCTTGGCACCTAAGGAAGTTGCCCAGATCATTGGAACACATCTATAACATCTCCATCATCAAGCTCGATCACCAGCTGTAAGAGGTAAGCCTGAAGCCTTCAAACTCCATATCTATGCATCATAAATGAAGTTTTGAGTTACCATCTTGTTCCTGCATGTATATAGAGTGGTAACCCTCAATCAATTGCCATGAATCAACCGTGTATGGAATTTCATTGTGTTCATGCTGAAATTAGGGTTCTTGAGGTTATCTTCTGATTTCTCACTCCATACTTAATATAAATGCAACTAATCTATATGGTTGTGATCCTTGTTAAAAAAACGAACAAGATTGGTGTTTGAATCGTGCAAAACCATTGAGTAATCAGAGAGAAAAGTGAGAAAATGCAAATCTGCAAAAAAAAACAGGATCGCGCGTGTTCTTCCCTTGACCGTTGGAGCCATAATTCAAATTATTTGAATTTTTGAATTTTTATTATTTAATTTAATTGATTCAAAAATTAATTTCTCTCTAAATTTTTATGTTTTTGAATTGATTCTTTTTTTTTTTAAATTCATGAAAATGTTAAATTATTTTATTTTACAAAAAAATCCAATTTATATTATTTATTTAATATAGTTAAAATTTTTGTAATTAATTTCATTTATTTGTTTTTTTAAAACATTTTTAAATGAAATTCCCACTTTGATTTTTCATTCCAAATGAATTTCAAGCTTTCATGTGACTAAACATGTTTTTTCAAAATATTTTTCAAAGTGTACAACTTGTTTTTAAATATATTTGGTATTTTATATCATTTTTTTATTTAATTTCCTTTGAAAATTATATCTTTTAAATTCAAAATTAGGGTTTTCTCTAAATTTTGATTTTTCAAACTTCACATAAACACTTTGGGCCTCTAATAGAGTGTAAGTCACATCCCTTGTTGTACAGAAAACCTTTTTGGGCCTCAGTCATTGTATAAGTCCCTTTGCGATTCTTAAAACGACGGTGCGATCACTGTCTTTCATTGGGCCTCTCCATGAGTTATAAGTCCCATTCTCTTTTCTTAAAATACACTTTGGGCCTCTAATAGAGTGTAAGATCCATCCCTTTGTAAATAAAAACCTTTTTGGGCCTCAGTCATGTATAAGTCCCAGTACATTAAAAAATCTCGGCGCGATCGTCATTTTCAAAACAAAATCATCTGGGCCTTCCCTTGTGTTGTAAGTCCCATTTTTATTCTTTTTTCAAACACTTTGGGCCTCTATTAGAGTGTAAGACCCAACCCCCTTGTACATAAACAATAATTTAGGCCTCCGTCATTGTATAAGTCCCTGTACAGTTTTCAAAACAACGGTGGGATCACTGTTATTTTCGGGCCTCTCCTTGAGTATAAGCCTCAAACTTCTTTTCAAAACAACTTTCCCTTTTGATTAAGATTCAAATTGATAGTTGTTATAAAAAATTTCTTTAATTTCTTTATTAACTAACCATACAGTTGTAACAATGGAAGCTTGCACACTTGTAAGTTTTATCAGCTTTCTTTTTACATACTTGTTCATATATACTTGTTTATAATGCTGGAAGCTTGCTCACCTGTAAGTCCTTCTACACTTTTTACATACTTGTATATATTTCATCTGTATATATATATATATATGCATGTATATTATCTGCTTAGAGTTTTCCCTGGCAATTAGGTCTAGGATTAGATCAAACCAGTGGTCACTCTTTCAACACAGTCAAAACTAGTTCCCCATAGGAAGTTCCACATACAGTCTTGCCTCCACTTGGGCTTATACAATATGGAACAGAGAAAGGCATTATTCCCGGTGAAACTTTTCTCAAGACTGTCACTACTAGAAATTTGTCTAAGAAATTCATTTCCCCCAGAGAGGATTAATTCCCGGTGAAACCTCTCTTTAATTTCTTCAAACCCTAGAATCGTTCACTAAAGAAAGGATTATTCCCGGTGAAACCTTTCTTGAACTTTTCTTAAGTTTGGACCCACAAGCTTCCTGAAAGCATCCCCAGCCTCCTCTTGGACTTTGTACAAGGACCCTCGGGCTTCTTAGAAGTTCTCATGCCTCCTCTTGGGCTTAGTACAAGGACCCAAAGACCTCCTACAGGTATAGGACAGAACCTAGTCATCCTTTGTTAGAGCAGTCTTCCAATGAGTCAAAACATCATACCAGTTTAGGGTTGATTTGTAACACCCCCAATCTATACCCCCAACCACTTAAAGCGGTAAAAGAAAATTCAAAATTTCATCAGAGTATATTTAAATTATCATGGCATAGGCTGGGAGAATCACATTATATTGAAATAATACATACAACACCTGCTCATAAAGATATGCAACAGTGGGGTAGTAATCAACAGAGGAACTCAGTTCCTTACACCCACATTTCAGATTTTAGAATAAAAGCGGAAAATCTAAAACTGAATATCATATATATATATATATCACATGAAAAGTTTGTCATACATCAAGTTATACATGCACAAGCCAAAAGATATATATATACATAATACACAAATATCACAAACGGCCTCCCTAACTACCCGGTGTCACATATCAGAGCCGACCGACAAAAGAATGAAGTCCTAAGCTTCACAAAAAGACCTCCAGCAACTCTAATCTGCAATGCCTCATAGAGCATTATAAAACAACAGAAGGGTGAGAAAAACAATCATAATACAGTTGCATACTATTATATATAACACAAAAATACACATATATACGGTTTTCACCACAACTCACACCATAATTCAAACACAATACCACACTTCCACACATAAACAGACCATAATGATTTATGCAAATGCAAGAGACCGACACAACGACTCTATGCATATGCATATGCGGTACCGACTTCCAATATTTCTCATCACTAGTTCACTCAGGAACTCTGCTGGAATCATCGCTCGTTACTGAGGATCACTCAAGTAACACCCCGTCGGGTAAACGATGTCCCCCCCGTCGCTTTAGGTCCTCTTGGTATAAGGCGCACGACGTTTATGGATTGCTTTAGGTCCTCTCGGTATAAGGCGCACAATCCGATCGCTCACACCCCACATGGGCACACGATCGTCTATAACCATCGATTTCGGTCCTCTTATTTTTAAGGCTATTCATACCTCTTATGTTTAAGGCTCACGATGTTATAGCAGATTCCCTCTGGAATCAAACTGTCACTCAGGACGTCACAACAATGCATATCATGATACTTGGCATACAAGGACTCATGACATTCAAATACACACATATATGCATTCACCTCAATCAACAAAATCACACTTTTCACTTAAGCCCAAAACAATGCATTTAATTGCCATACGGCCACAAATCATCACAACATTCTCTAAACACATACATTTACATCATACAATAGCACCTTGCATAATACACATTAATTACGCACCATTACAACGACAAAAGTCGACAACCGACACTATTCCCGATTTTCCGACCTAATTAAATCGGTTAACAATTTCCAAATCATCATAATAAGAAAGTACAACTCAATAGCTTTCCAACGATACCAAGAATGTAAAAATCGGATAAACGGAACCCAAGTTACGAAAGAAAAACGAAGACGATATTTTGAAAAGTCCCATTTTACCATTCTCCTGGCTATACGCGTATTGCCCTGAGCCATACGCGTATTGCCCAAATTCCTCACCATGCCATACGCGTATTGCCCAAGGTCATACGCGTATGGGCAGAGACCATTTTCCCCCAAAATTCACGTTAAAAATTCCAATACGTGTAGTGCCAAGACCGTACGCGTATTGCCCTAAAATGTTACGCATATCATACGCAAATGGGCAGATGGCCGAGAAAATTGAAGATCCATACGCGTATTGGCCCATGCCTCGCCCATGTTACACGTAATGCCAAGGTCCATACGCGTATGAACATGCCCCATACGCGTATGACCTGGAAAAACCAGAAAAATTCTGCAGAACAAAGTTCTGCATTTTCCACCCCAAATCATCCAATTTTTCACCTACACACCAGAAAATTACCAACACAATGTCTAACAACATGTATCTATCATGTACCAACAATAATGAACACTAAAAACATGATTTCTAACACATTTAATCGATTTCTAATCAATTTTACATAATATGGGTTTTACTAAATTTTTCTATTTCAATCCAATAACAACCATAAACACACATACATAATCATATACAAGCATACAATAACTGAGTTTCGCACCCTTACCTGATTAAATCGATTCTAGGAGTTGTTTTCTTGATTTTCCAAGATTTTCTCACTTTTCTTCTCTTCTCCTCTTTTCTTCCCTTTTTCCTTCTTCTCTTTTTCTTTCTCTCTATTTTTCTCTCTTTCTATTTTCTATTCTTTCTAACTTAATGAAAATATCATTAAATGACCAAAATACCCCCACACTCAAATATCTCGCAAACGCTCCCAAAACCCGATAAAATATATTCACGATGAAAAATAACATATTTTCACATAAAAGTCAAAAATAAAATAAAATAATAATAAAATAATCAAAACGACTCGATCAAATAAAAACTGACAAAACTGGGGCGTTACAACTCTCCCCCACTTAGAAATTTTCGTCCTCGAAAATATATCTGAGACGAACAACTCTGAATACGACTCCCGCATCCGACTCTCCAACTCCCAAGTCAAATTGCCCTCAGCAGCGCCTCCCCACGCCACTTTCACAAGTGCAATATCCTTGCCTCTCAACCGCTTCATCTCGCGATCCAAAATCCTAACTGGTAATGCCTCAACCGTAAGGTTCTCCCTTACCTCAACCTCATCCATCAGAATCACATGCGACGGATCCGAAACATACTTCTGAAGCTGTGAAACATGAAACACATCGTGCAAATTCGACAGATTCGGCGGCAACGCCACCCTATACGCCATAGCACCCACTCTCGCAGATATCTGGTAAGGACCAATAAACTGAGAAGTAAGTTTCTTCTATTTCAATGCACGACCCACACCCGTTACCGGCGTAACCCTCAGAAATACATGATCGCCCTCTTGGAACTCAAGATCTTTTCGTCTCCGATCATAATAACTCTTTTGCCTACTCTGAGAAGCCTTCATTTTCTCCCGAATAAGCTTCACTTTCTCCGTCGTCTGTTGAACCAACTCTGGTCCAACCACCGAACTCTCACCAGATTCGTGCCAACACAAAGGTGTTTGACATTTTCGTCCATACAGTGCTTCAAACGGTTCCATTCCAATACTAGAATGAAAACTGTTATTATACGTGAACTCAATCAATGCAAGATAACTATCCCACGCACCACCTTGTTCAAGAACACAAGCTCTCAACAAATCTTCCAACGACTGAATCGTCCTCTCCGTCTGACCATCCGTCTATGGATGATAAGCCGAACTCAATCTCAATTTAGAACCCAACGCCTTCTATAAACTTTCCCAAAATCTCGAAGTAAACCTCGGATCTCGATCAGAAACAATACTTAATGGAACCCCATGCAACTTCACAATCACACTGATGTAAATCTCAGCTAACCGCTCCAAAGAAAAACTGATGTCAATCGGAATAAAATGAGCCGATTTAGTCATCCTATCAACAATCACCCAAATAGCATTATGCCCTCGCTGAGTATTCGGTAACCCCGTTACAAAATCCATGGAGATGCTATCCCACTTCCACTCAGGAATATCCAACGGTTGCAACAAACCACTAGGCCTCAGATGTTCCACCTTCGATTTCTGACAAGTCAAACATGCATAAACAAACTGAGCCACATCTCTTTTCAATCCAGACCACCAGAAAATCTTTTTCAAATCTTGGTACATCTTATTCGCTCCCGGATGTATACTCAAATTACTCCGGTGTCCTTCTTCCAAAATCATCTTTTTCAACTCCGCATCATCAGGAATACAAATCCTACCTCGGAATCTCAAAACACCTTTAATATCCACTTTAAAATCACTATTCACATCTTTTTCTCCAACCAACATCAAATCCACAAATTTAACCTCCAGCTTTTGCTTCTCACTAACAGTCATCAGAAAATCATTAGTAATCGTTAGCATTCCAAGCCTCACGCTATCCGACGTCACTTCACAAACCAAACTCAAATCTCTAAACGATTCCAAAAGTTCCCACTCCTTCACCATTAAAGCGGACATATGTAACAATTTCCTGCTCAATGCATCAGCTACCACATTAGCTTTACCAGGATGGTAATTCAAGCCAAAGTCGTAGTCCTTCAAAAATTCCAACCATCTACGTTGCCTCATGTTTAGCTCTTTCTGATCAAACAAATATTTCAAACTTTTATGATCACTAAAGACTTCAAACCTTGCACCGTAGAGATAATGCCTCCAGATCTTCAACACAAAAACCACCGCAGCTAACTCAAGATCATGAGTAGGATAATTTTTCTCATGAACTCTCAATTGCCTTGAAGCATAAGCCACAACCTTACCTTCTTGCATCAGAACACCACCTAGACCAATCAAAGAAGCATCACAATAGACCACAAATGGTTCATTAGGATTCGGTAAAATCAAAATCGGAGCTGTCGTCAATCTTCTCTTCAGCTCATTAAAACTTTCCTCGCACCGAATATCCCAAATGAACGCTTGCCCCTTACAAGTCAACTGGATCAAAGGAAGTGCTAGCTTAGAAAAACCTTCAATAAACCTTCGATAATATCCGACCAAACCCAAAAAACTTCGAATTTCAGTAACAGATCTCGGAGCCTCCCATTGTAGAACTGCTTCTACTTTAGATGGATCCACAGAAATACCGTTACCTGAAATCACTTGTCCAAGAAAACTCACCTCCGACAACCAGAATTCACACTTGGACAATTTGGCAAAAAGCTTCCTTTCTTTCAAAACCTGCAAAACAATACGCAAATGCTCTGCGTGCTCCTCCCGAGACTTAGAATAAATCAATATGTCATCAATAAATACAATAACAAATTGATCCAAATGCTCGTGAAAAATGCGATTCATGTACTCCATAAACACACCTGGCGCATTAGAAACCCTGAACGGCATCACAGAATATTCATAATGACCGTATCGTGTCCTAAAAGTCGTCTTCTGGATATCTTCCTCCTTCACCTTTATCTGATGATACCCCGACCTCAAGTCAATCTTACTAAACACACAAGCACCAACCAACTGATCCATCAGATCATCAATCCTTGGAAGAGGATACTTATTCTTAATTGTCACCTTATTCAACTGGCGATAATCAATACACAACCGCATACTTCCATCTTTCTTTTTCACCAATAAAACTGGAGCACCCCAAGGAGAAACGCTTGGTCTCAAAAACCTGTTTTTCAACAACTCATTCAATTGTTTCTTTAACTCAACCAACTCAGATGCCGACATACGATAAGGTGCCATAGACACAGGTCTAGTACCAGGAACTAGATCTATAGAAAACTCCACCTCCCTCTCTGGCGGCAAGTTTGAAATATCCTCAGGAAACACTTCCGGAAATTCACACACAACAGGAAACACATCTAGTAAGACTTGACTATCCACAGTCAAAGATGCAAACAACCCAAACAACTGAGCTTCATCCGCCAAAAGTCTCTTCAACTCTTTGGTAGATAAGAAACTCGAGTCTTCGTATTCCTCAAGATAAGGAAACCTTGCCAGCTTATGATAACAATCAATATGAACTCGATTGAATTGCAACCAATTCATTCCCAGAACCACATCTAAACCCTCCAACGGTAAACACACCAAATCCATCTCAAAGTCTTTACCATAAATGGTCAAAGGACAACGTAGACAAACCAAGGAAGTAGTTACTGACCCCATTGCTGGAGTATCAATAACCATTTCACCACCCATCGAAGACAACACAAGATTCAAACGCTTCGCGCGCTCAGACGAAATAAATGAATGAGTCGCTCCAGTATCAATAATAGCAACTAAAGGAGTACTATTAATAAAACAAGTACCTCTGATCAGACGATCTGCACTTGAAGTCTGAGTTCCCGCCAATGCAAACACTTTCCCACTAGCTGGAGCTTGCTTCGGTTTCGGACACTTCGTACTAATATGACCAGGTTCACCACAGTTGAAACACTTCACTACATTCTTCCTTGCACATTCAGCTGCAACATGTCCTAAACCTCCACAATTAGTACACTTCCTCATATCTTTCCTGCACTCAAACTGACGATGCCCCAACTCACCACATTTATAACATCTCAAAGGACCAGACATTCCTCCTCCACTTGACCTTTTCTCAAAATTACCCCTTTGTTTACCCTTATCAGCTGGTGTCACATACGGACCACCACGGAACTGTTTCTTCCCTTTCCTCTCACACACACTCTTGTAGTGAGTAGAACGAGCCTTACTGTCCTCTTTATAAATCCTACAATAATCCACCAAATCAGAAAACCTCCGGATCCTTTGATAACCAATTGCCTGCTTTATCTCAGAACGCAATCTGTTCTCAAACTTTACACACTTAGAAAACTCTGCAGTCGCTTCAGCATAATGAGGATAAAACTGCACAAGTTCCACAAACTTAGCAGTATAATCAACAACAGACATATTACCTTGTTTCAGTTCCAAGAACTCAATTTCCTTCTTTCCTCTTACATCTTCAGGAAAATACCTCCTCAGAAACTCCATGCTAAACACAGCCCAAGTAATCTCCTCCTCTGCAGCTTCCAACACACGATGAGTACCAACCCACCAATCATCAGCTTCTTCTAGTAACATGTGAGTACCCAGTCTCACCTTCTGATCCTCAGCACAATCCATCACTCGGAAAATCCTCTCAATCTCTTTAAGCCAAATATGTGCACCATCCGGATCATACCTTCCTTTGAAGACAGGCGGTTTGTTCTTCCTGAACTCATCATTACCCGCAGCATGAGGTGTACCTTGCACAGCCCGAGCCATAGCTTGCATAGCAGCAGCCAAAGCGGCATCGTTCCTACCAGCCATATTCTGTTCATTTCCAATAACAGCAACTATGGTTAAACAAACAGCTCACCCAAACACAAAGACCGACAAGGACTGACACAAACTGACACAGACTGGCTCTGATACCACTTAATGTAACACCCCCAATTTATACACCCAACTAGTTAAAGCGGTAAAAGAAAATTCAAAATTTCATCAGAGTATATTTAGATTATCATGGCATAGGCTGGGAGAATCACATTATATTGAAACAATACATACAACACCTGCTCACAAAGATATGCAACAGTGGGGTAGCAATCAACAAAGGAACTCAGTTCCTTACATCCACATTTCAGATTTTAGAATAAAAGCGGAAAATCTAAAACTGAATATCATATATATATATATCACATGAAAAGTTTGTCATACATCAAGTTATACATGCACAAGCCAAAAGATATATATATATATATATATATATATATATATATATATATATACATAATACACAAATATCACAAACGGCCTCCCTAACTACCCGGTGTCACATATCAGAGCCGACCGACAAAAGAATGAAGTCCTAAGCTTCACAAAAAGACCTCCAGCAACTCTAATCTGTAATGCCTCATAGAGCATTATAAAACAGCAGAAGGGTGAGAAAAACAATCATAATACAGTTGCATACTATTATATATAACACAAAAATACACATATATACGGTTCTCACCACAACTCACACCATAATTCAAACACAATACCACACTTCCACACATAAACAGACCATAATGATTTATGCAAATGCAAGAGACCGACACAACGACTCTATGCATATGCACATGCGGTACCAACTTCCAATATTTCTCATCACTAGTTCACTCAGGAACTCTGCTGGAATCGTCGCTCGTTACTGAGGATCACTCAAGTAACACCCCGTCGGGCAAACAATGTCCCCCCCCATCGCTTTAGGTCCTCTTGGTATAAGGCGCACGACGTTGATGGATTGCTTTAGGTCCTCTCGGTATAAGGCGCACAATCCGATCGCTCACACCCCACATGGGCACACGATCGTCTATAACCATCGCTTTCGGTCCTCTTATTTTTAAGGCTATTCATACCTCTTATGTTTAAGGCTCACGATGTTATAGCAGATTCCCTCTGGAATCAAACCGTCACTCAGGACGTCACAACAATGCATATCATGATGCTTGGCATACAAGGACTCATGACATTCAAATACACACATATATGCATTCACCTCAATCAACAAAATCACACTTTGCACTTAAGCCCAAAACAATGCATTTAATTGCCATACGGCCACAAATCATCACAACACTCTCTAAACACATACATTTATATCATACAACAGCACCTCGCATAATACACATTAATTACGCACCATTACAACGACAAAAGTCGACAACCGACACTATTCCCAATTTTTCGACATAATTAAATCGGTTAACAATTGGCCCATGCCTCGCCCATGTTACGCGTAATGCCAAGGTCCATACGCGTATGAACATGCCCCATACGCGTATGACCTGGAAAAACCAGAAAAATTCTGCAGAACAAAGTTCTGCGTTTTCCACCCCAAATCATCCAATTTTTCACCTACACACAACACAATGGCTAACAACATGTATCTATCATGTACCAACAATAATGAACACTAAAAACATGATTTCTAACACATTTAATCGATTTCTAATCAATTTTACATAATATGGGTTTTACTAAATTTTTCTATTTCAATCCAATAACAACCATAAACACACATACATAATCATATACAAGCATACAATAACTGAGTTTCGCACCCTTACCCGATTAAATCGATTCTAGGAGTTGTTTTCTTGATTTTCCAAGATTTTCTCACTTTTCTTCTCTTCTCCTCTTTTCTTCCCTTTTTCCTTCTTCTCTTTTTCTTTCTCTCTATTTTTCTCTCTTTCTATTTTCTATTCTTTCTAACTTAATGAAAATATCATTAAATGACCAAAATACCCCCACACTCAAATATCTCGCAAACGCTCCCAAAACCCGATAAAATATATTCACGATGAAAAATAACATATTTTCACATAAAAGTCGAAAATAAAATAAAATAATAATAAAATAATCAAAACGACTCGATCAAATAAAAACTGACAAAACTGGGGCGTTACATGATTCTCATCCCTTTAAACCCTTAGCCTCCTCTTGGGCTTCACACAAGTAGACTTGGACAGTCTCAGCCTCCTCTTGGGCATTATACAAAGATCATCCTCCAGTTAAGAGTTAACCTCTTCATACCAGTAGAGTTGGACAGTCTTACCTCCTTTTTGGATCTCAAGAAACCCTCAAGTTTCCTAAAAGCACAGGATAAACCCTGATCATTTCATCAATCTTCAACAGAGTTAAAACCTCTATAGGTTTTTTAAACTCAATCTGAACTCTCACTTTAATTTTCCGCAGCTAGGGTAAAATCACTATCAATAACCCTCTATCAGAACCTCATGGTCTCTGATATCTCAACTCTTTTGTAATCCTCAGCAAGAGTTGATTCCCCAATTTGGACCTGCCTTTGGATCTCAATAATCCTCAGCAGAAGCTAGCCTCATCTTAGGCTTTATATAAGAAATTCTCCAACCAGCCTCCTCTTAGGCTTTGTATAATGATCATCCCTCAGCACCTTTTTAGCCTCAATCTTGGGCTTTGTACAAGACACTTATAAACATTCTCCTGCTGAGCCAGTTAACCCTTTTTAGCCCCAATCTTGGGCTTTGTACAAGACTGATAAAACTTCTCACCAGCAGAGTCAATCTATTTTTAGCCTCAATCTTGGGCTTTGTACAAGACAGATAAAATATTTCCCCGGAAGAGTCAATTCCTTCCATCCTCCTCTTAGGCTTTGTATAATGATTTCCCCAAAAGAGTCAAATCTCCCTTTTTTAGCCTCCTCTTAGGCTTTGTATAATGACCTCCCTAAGCAGAGTCAATCTCTCTTTTAGCCTCTGTTAGTTCTTTAATTTTTAGGGTTGGCATTAATTTTGTAAAACAAATAATAGCAGCAATATGTTAGATAGGATATTTTATCTTGCTAAAGAAGAACAGGTTAAGCAAGAAGTCCTATTGTGCAATGGAACATGTTGAGTTGAAGTGGTTTCAACATCTGGAACAACATGTCGTACTAAGATGTCCCATGCAGGTCCATTCGACATCGCGCCAGAACTGAAATGAATTAAAGATTCTGTTATGTCTTAACAGATGCAGAATATTCAGGGAATAATATGCAAATTCTATGTGGCGCTGAATTAAAAGGTCTGAAGATTTAAATTTGAAATTGAGAAGAATATTGGAAAATATACACTTTATAAATATGAAGATATTTTAGGAAGTTAAAGATTGAAGTTCTATTATGCAGCAGAAGTTTCTGCTGATTTGCAGCAGCTTATTTGCTGTGTTTGTGAAGGCCCAAATCCAGTTGGGAATAGGTTATATATAGAAGCAGTGTAACCTAGAATTGTAACAAAACCAAAGATGTAAAAGTTCTATTATTAGGGTTGGTTCCTATACCACTCGACATGTGAGTTGGACAGCTTGTTAGTGTGATCCTCGAAGCTGTTAAGTAAAAGGAGTATTGTTCTTGGAGGAAGCTTTTAAGTAACTCTAAGTTGTGTCTTGGAAGTGTGTCTTCCTTGTTGTATTGTTGTATAGGTGAAGAGCCGTTGATGCAGTGGCAGAGTGTTGACTGCTAGACATCATTGCGATGATTGGGAGTGAGAAGGGTTTCTCATGTCTAGAGAGGATCTAGGTAGAAGGGTCATTGGGTAGTGATTAAGTGATAAGCTGTAAACGGGGAGTTTAACTTTGAATTGATACTGCTGATAGTGGACTTCATCCCTGGCTTGGTAGCCCCCAGAGTAGGCGTGTTAGACCGAACTGGGTTAACAATTCTGTGTGTTTTGATTTTTATCTTTTCAATACCATGCTCATTGTTATATACCTTGCCATGTGTGTTCATGTCAAACCAGATGTCGAATGATATGTTATAGGACATCTGAATTCTGCACATGTACCAGAATTTCAATTGGTATCAAAGCAGGTCATTCTGTTCTGTATCTGGATGAGATCCGAGGGAAGATATTTTCTGGTTCATGGTCAAGGTAGAAGCTTTCTACTGAAAAGTTGTTTGGACTTGGAGAAGTTCATATAGTTATGAGAATGGTCCCTAGAAGTGGAGGATGGACTGTTCGTGACAGGCAGTGACATGTGTTGAAGGCTAAGAGTTTTGGTTGAAAAGCTGCTGTGTTGTGGTTATGTTAGGTTTGATTTATTTTCAAACCTGTGGTATTGTGGTGTCACCTGGGTCATGATGCTAGGGATGATATGTGACACCTGAAGGTTTTGAGGAGTTTGTATTTTGATCCGCTGCGAATCTATCTGAAAACTCCTGAGGTTGTAACTGAGAAGGTTGTTCTTCTCTGAATGTATATCCTATGGTGATGGGATTTATGCAAGACTGCTTCAACTTACTCTGTCAACGATACTTGAAGATTATTGTTCAGGACCACTCATAAAGGCATTGATAAGTGATGTTGTAAGGAAGAGATCTGAGAAGTAATTTACTTTTGTTTCCGTTCCTAAAAAGGCTAATCTCCAGTCCTTGATCTCTTGGTGTGTTCCTTGGAATGATGTCCTATCTTGTGTTAGAATATCACGTCAGAATTGTGCAGAATTCTGTTGTCTAAAGGAATGGCATAGCAGATGCTCTGGGTGCTAATCTAATGTGGTTTGATCACATGGGTTTAGAACATATTCCTGATCTGGAAGAGGAGGCATCTGGGTGGTTTGTCTAAGAAGTTTCTGGCTCTGGAACTTATCTTAGATGTGTGAGTTGGTCAAGGTGTGATTAACATGTTATTTACTCCTGAGGTCAATTTATTTCTGGTCCTTGCTGCAGGAGTGGAGAACCTGAGATTCATGAAGTATTATCTCTAGCAGACTTCTTGGACATGAAGGTCAAAGATCAAAGAGTCATGATTTTTCTCTGTTAATTGGAAGCATTATCAGAATGATAGGGAATGATTGCCTTTGGAGAGTTGGATGAGAGAATACTGTTCTTGTGTTCTTGTGATGTGATGGGTTATGATGGTTGTTTCTGGTCCCGAGGCTTAAAGGGGGAAGCTTGGAGATTCTGTTTTGGAATGTGGTGTTTTCTTAGTATAGCTGGACTCTGTTCATGATGTCAAGACTGATGTCTTAACATCTGTTGACAGAACATTCTGTTCAGAATGTTATGGTTTTTGTCTCCTGAGATCACAAGCCTCTACCTGATTTATGTACTGATGTGAGGGTTAAGCAGTAGGTGAATGTGTTCAGCAGGTGTGTTGAACAAAGAGTGCGCTCTTGAAGACATGAAGATGAGTCTCATGTTCTCCATTCATTTGCAAAGGAGTACTGGTGGTCTTAGATAGAGAAAAGTTGATCAGATTGGGATCATGTGAGTATTAGTACAAGGGAGGATTGTGAGTTAAACAAAGAGTGAGCTCTTGAAGACATGAAGATGGATCTTATGTTTCCCATTCTTCAAGGTACGAAGAAGCACATGTTATTCTTGATAGGGGGGGAGTGTCAAAATTTTATGTAGTTGGACGTGTGATGTTAAGGGGGAGATTGATAATTCTGCAGCTTTCGGTGTTGGCACTTATTTTGTGTTTTGGCCAAAAGAAAATTAGGAATTTGCATACATGAGGATTAAGTGTGTTAGGATGTGTCTTGTGCAGTTGTGTTCTTTATTGCATATGTTTAGTTTAAAGGAAACAAAATTGAAACAGAATTCTATTGCACTGCTGAAAGCATACAAGATTAGAAAAAACAACAAACAAAGAGTTTAAAGATTATCCCAACCCCCCGAATCAAGAAATGTTTTCCAATCTTAGTCCCATTCATCATCAGAAGCTTCAAGTTGCACTGAAGGTTTTTTGATGGCCTTCATCCTTGTCTCTGATGTTTTTCTTGTTCTTGTGACTCCTGAAGTTGCCCCAGCTGTGGACAGTGTTTTGTTCTTCAACTTTTGTGGATCTGGTTTCTTGACTTCCTGCATGTGTCTCTTTCCTGCATCCTTGTTAGACTGACTCATGGTTCTATCTGTGATGTGCTGTTAGAAGCAAGGAGGCTTGGTTTTTATACTGCATAAAGAGTCTTTATTTGTATCGCCTGACCAGTCAAAGTGGTCTCTAGTTTGGGAACTTGTTTTTCTTGGGAACTTGTTTTCTCTTGGGACCTTGTCACATTGGTTGTCAGAACTTCGTGTTTGGTGCCTTTGTAGGTTAAGAGGTTGTCCTATTGTGGCTAAAAGGAGGGAGAGTATGTCTGGGTATTGTCTAGTTGTCTAATGTGATTCTTTTGAGTTTGCTTTCGAAATAGCTGGTGATGCTGGCTGTGATCAGGTGGTTGTGATTACCTGAATAAAATGAAGAAGGTGTGTTCTTTTATCTTATGCTGATGTCCTACATATTGTTACAACATCATTGTTTGTTGTGTATCCTGGATGAATGTCTGGGACTGTGCTTGTGGAGTTGGAAGAAGCAGCATTATTGTCTGAAGTGGCAGTTCTGACATAATGTGGATTAGAATGGGCAGATTCTGGTCTTGATGTTAAGTAGTTTGTTCTGGCAATACATGACTACTTACATGATGAAGACTTCATTAGATGCTTGTGAATGTAAGAACATAAGGTTGTTGTCAGTGGTGTGATCCGATCAGAATGGATGAAGATAAGGATGTCTCTTCTAATACAAGTAAAAGGTGGTGACAGTCCTTATCTTGTGTTGCAAGTAATCTAAAGACATTTGTTATGGAATATGTGAGAAATTCCAAATCAAGTGGGCTTTTATATTGGACTTGGCGGACCATGTATCTGGAATAAACATGGTGAGATTATGATCAACAAATACAAGAAGTGGCAGTTCTAAATGTTGAGAATGTGGCAATATCATTGTGCTATCAAGTGTTCATCTTCATAAGGAGCATTGTTTGTTCATGTCAGGAGGAGTTAAGGCTGTTGTCTATGGTCTATTACTGCAAGGGTGTAGATTTTTGTGAAGCTTGCGTGCTGTGCAAGTTTATGCAGAGTGATGTCAAACAACATGAAGGGACATGTACTACTGAGTGTGGTTGGGTGTTCCTAAGGCTGGTGTGCTATCCTAGATGCATGAAGCTAGTGCTTATGCAGGATGAGTCTGAAGAGCATAATTGTTGTATCTGGGAGAATTTATTTGTCTCTGCTGTTTTGAAGGAATCTAGAAGGGAATGTGAGTTGCGCTGATCGACATAAGTCGTCTCAGAGTCCAACAGTAAAGAAAATGTGCTTGTGTTTTGGAATGTATAATTTTCTGTGGAGTCTTGGGTTGATAATGTTGTGAGCACTCAGACATTGTCTGATAAGATGTCAGAACATGGTACAGGACATGTTTTTTTCTTGAGCCAGACAAGGAATTACTCTGGACGGTGGTGTAAGGATAAGGTGAAACACGTGTCTTTGCCTATGCATGGAACGTTATTGGCTCAATTTATGGTAAGAATCAGTTGAGAAGTAATAAAGGCGGTCAAGACTGTTTTGGACAGTAGACATTGAATTTGGATGGAGTTTTTAGTACCTAAAATAGCGTTTCTTTGACCAAGAACTTTGACATATTCAAAGCTCGTTAATTCCAAAGTAACTGGTCAGCTATTTATAGGGGTTATTCTTTTCTCCTTCAGCCAGTGAGTGTTCTTGTTTAATAAGTCTTATGGAGTTTGTTCGTTTTTGGGTAAGCACTACTTGGGTCTGGTTCTGTGAGGGCTTTCTTTGCCAATTTTTGGCTAAAAAGGGGGAGAAAGGGTTTGCTAAATGGTTTGTGCAGGTGCTATATCTAGAGTCTGCAGTCCCAGATGTGTGTCAGAGATGTCGAAGAGGGTGTCCTATCCTTAAGTTGGTGTTGAGTCTTTGTGACTTGTGTCCTGAGTTATGAACACAGTTGTGACTTGTGTTCTGAGTTACCTGGGTTGGTAGATTGGTACTTCTTAAGTTTCATCTTATGCCACAGGTCGACTAGGGGCGTCTGATCAAATAAGGTATGCAGAAATCTCTTATGCCACCATTGGTCTTTTTTGTCAAGACAGACGTTTCTTTTCTGGAGAAGTCTTCTACATTTGTTCTGGGTCTGTCCTGGAAGGAAAAAGAAATGTGTTGTATTGAGGGGGAGTGTCAGATATCTTCTTCCTCATGTGCACCAAATAACTTCAGGACTTTCTACTTCTTAGGTCCTAATGTGCTGCCTGAAGTTGTTGTGCTGTGGTGCTTGGAGGTGATGTTATGGAGCTCATAGAATATCCTGAAAAAAGCTGTCAAACATGATGTCCTAACATCATTCAAGATTTCCCAAGAAGATGATTCTCCATGGTTGCTGTACACAGTAGCTACTGATGGCTACTGTTAGGTTCAGTAGTTGCTGATGACTACTGACAGTAGTATAGGGTTGTAATTGCTGCTGTAATCTGAGTTGTAATGTTCATATATTTGTTTTAGCCAAAATTTGCCAAAGGGGGAGAATGTTAGTTCTTTAATTTTTAGGGTTGGCATTAATTTTGTAAAACAAATAATAGCAGCAATATTTTAGCCACTGCATCAACGACTCTTCACCTATACAACAATACAACATGGAAGACACACTTCCAAGACACAACTTAGAGTTACTTAAAAGCTTCCTCCAAGAACAATACTCCTCTTACTTAACAGCTTCGAGGATCACACTAACAAGCTGTCTAACTCACATGTCGAGTGGTACAAGAACCAACCCTAATAATAAAACTTTTACATCTTTGGTTTTGTTACAATTCTAGGTTACACTGCTTCTATATATAACCTATTCCCAACTGGATTTGGGCCTTCACAAACACAACAAATAAGCTGCTACAAATCAGCAGAAACTTCTGCTGCATAATAGGACTTCAATCTTTAACTTCCAAAAATATCTCCATATTTAGAAAGTGTATATTTTCCAATATTCTTCTCAATTTCAAATTTGAATCTTCAGACCTTTTAATTCAGCGCCACATAGAATTTGCATATTATCCCCTGAATATTCTGCATCTGTTAAGACATAACAGAATCTTTAATTCACTTCAGTTCTGGCGCAATGTCGAATGGACCTGCATGGGACATCTTAGTACGACATGTTGTTCCAAATGTTGAAACCACTTCAACTCAACATGTTCCATTGCACAATAGGACTTCTTGCTCAACCTGTTCTATGTGTTTTACAAAATTAATGCCAACCCTAACAATTCTATGTGTTTTGATTTTTATCTTTTCAGTACCATGCTCATTGTTATATACCTTGCCATGTGTGTTCATGTCAGACCAGATGTCGAATGATATGTTATAGGACATCTGAATTCTGCACATGTACCAGAATTTCAGCCTCCATCTTAGGCTTTGTATAAGACAAATAAAACACTCTCTTGTTGAGTCAGTCTTTTTCAGCCTCAATCTTGGGCTTTGTACAAGACATATATAAAACTCCCTAATAGAGTCAACCTTTTAGCTTCAACCTTGGGCTTTCATCAAGGCACACAAAAATCAACATCCCCTCAGAGGAAATAAAAAACTCTCTGTAGGAAGGTATTTCTCTGTACAATCACATATCAAAACAGACAATCAAAATAAACCCTAATCCCAAATAACTACTGTAAGTGGCACACTTGTTGATTTAAAAACCTAAGCTATAGTCCATCTCTTATCCTAGTAAATCATCTTTCATCTAATTGCTGTAAGTGGTAAGCCTCTGGATTATTTACATCCAAGCCAATGTCCCTCTCTAAGCATGAAAGATTCCTAAGGAAAAATGGCATTGCTCAACACTGAGTTAAAGCTTTCTCCTTCAGGACAAATCCCTTATAAAGGAAATTATGGCGTCAGTGGATTCACATATCCCAGTTAAAGTAATTCTCCTTTATATTCAGTTACCCAACAACTGTGATAAACAGATGAGATATCTCCCTTAGAGATGACAAATTCTCTCTCAGTCAAACCCTTTTAGCTTCAATCTTGAGCTTTGAACAAGACACAAATATCCTTTAGCTTCAATCTTGGGCTTGCAACAAGACACCAAACATCTTTTTCCTCCCATAGAATAGGAGGAACTACGATTGCTCTGATTTCCCTGTTTTCTTTAACGGGAATACGTAGGCATAAGATTGCAAAATCTTTGCGAGCACACTAATCAAAAACCTTAGGTCCAGTACCTTGCCAAAAACATCGGAAAACCTAAAAACATCAACAAAAATACTCTCTCTCAAACATTCCCAAAGGAGAAACTTTCCCAATAAACTAATAAACACCAGTAAGTAGAAAACAGTAGAAAATTGCTAACGATCTATGGATAACCATATATAGGATGGGTAATTGACAACTCCCCATTGTATAACCTGACCCCGGACCCCCCAATCTCTTAGCATTTGTTAAAGAAAACATTTGTGTGCAAGGTTAGTTTTAGATAGCTTCCCTTTCCTTTCCAGCTTCATAGGATAAATAAGAAATCAGAGAGTAGTAGCCAGTTCCAACCAATGGCGATAAGGTGGTCGCGTCACCGACAAAAATCACACGCTACAGAAAAATGGGGACTCTGCTGGGGAAGTTTAAATAGGATTAAAATTCCTAAGAGGTCTAGGTTGTTAGCAATTATACTATATATATATATATATATATATATATATATATATTTACTACTATTCCTACTTGATATCCGTGTTTATTTTTCTGTCAATGGGAATGCGATTGATACGCATGTGTAAAGTTTGAGAGAACCCTAAGATAAGGGGTGGCATAGACGGGTGGACTTATAGGGAGTGAATCCCGAATAAGCGATCTTGGTAGACCACCAAATCAGGCGAGGGCCCGTGTGGATACTTACTGTTGAACGACCGATTGTCGTGAAAGCGGAGTTTTTCCAGTGCGACACCCGTGACCCTGAGGATTTAGTAGACATTAACCCTATGACCATTTGGTAGTGCGGTGACTATCAAGAATAGTTGATACGCGATACTACACTCAAATGAGATTCATCCTAGGACGCTATAGCTCGCTCGAGTGAACCAGCTTGTTGTTGATGTCCCTAGGAGGGGTCAATGATTTTGGGAACCCGGAACCCGTTCTACAGGTACAAAAATTGACCAAAATAGTACAACCTTTGGGAATGGGTAGAGCCATGACTCCATGCTCGTGACGTTGAACCCTTGATCCCATGTTTTTTCAATGTTTTTGTGTGCCGCATTCATCTAAAAAACTCTTAAACAAAGAAAAAAAATCTCTTCTTTTCTTCAAAATAAACTAAAACAATAATTGCAAATATCAGAGAGATTGCGTTATGGATTTTGGTAGAAGAAAGAAGCACAAGTACACCGTCAAGGCTCCAAAACTAGAGGATTTAAGGAGGTTGGCAAGGATGATTACCAACCCTGATGCTTTCAGAGCTAAACATGGAGGGTTGTTGTCTCTATTAAGGGTCCACGTAGTTGAAGGAATCCTGTGTACGCTAATTCAGTTCTACGATCTGGTTTATCATTGCTTTATATTTTGGATTACCAACTGGCACCAACACTAGAGGAGTACTCTCATTTGATTGATTTGCCTATCACTGATCAAGCTCCATTTTCTGGACTGAAAGAAATTCCAAAGAATCAGGTCATTACAAAAGCAATCTCTTTGGACGAATCAGAGGTTAGGACTCACATGACCACTAAAGGAGGAATCCAGGGTTTACCCGCTAGGTTCTTGACAGAGAAAGCTTTGTACTTTTCCAGTATAGGAAACATAACTATTTTCGAAGACATCTTTGTCCTACTCATATATGGGTTATTCCTCTTTCCTAACATTGACAACTTCATTGATACGAACGCTGTTAAGATATTTCTGATTGGAAACCCCGTACCAACTCTATTTGCAGATGCTTATCATTCTGTACACTTAAGGAATTTATACAGCGGAGGAATGATCACATGATGTGTACCCTTACTCTATAAATGGTTCATTTCCCATTTACCCAAGTCTACTACTTTTTGGGATCATAAGAGTACTCTATGTTGGTCACAATGGATTATGTCTCTTACCAACTCTGACATAGATTGGTATAATAGGATTTACGAAGGGATAGAGATCATCGACAGATGTGGAAATTTCCCTAACGTACCCCTCATTGGAACTAAAGGAGGAATCAACTATCATCTAATTTTAGTTCATCGTCAACTCAGATACCCGGTGAAGAATATCCCGCATAATGTTCATCTAGAAGGTCTTTTCTTTAAGGAAGGGGAAAATGACAGGGCACTAAAGAAGGAAATAATGCATGTCTGGCAACATATTCACAAGAAAGGAAGAGAGTCTCTAGGCATACCAAATTGTACCTCCATGGAGCCTTATCTCCATTGGGTGCAAACTAGAGCTCTCAAGCTGAGGATGTCTTACCCTCGCCAAGAAGTTTTTCCGTTAAAGGAATCTGTCCTTTATTTCATGTCTGATATGAAAAAACTCCAGGTAGCTCTCAACAAAGTTCAATGTGAGAAGAGCTCTTGGAAGAACAAGTACCGAATCCTCAATGTGGAGTGTACCAAGATTCAGGAACTGTTAAAGGAGAAGGATGATCTGATTAAGATATTAGAACAACATGTTGTAGAAAGTCAAGAAGACCGAAGAAATTTGCTCTCTCCTTTCACTTGGCAAAGGACTGGCAACCCGACAACAGCTGAAGAGCCCCGGTCAAATAAAAGGAAAATACCGGAACTAACATCTGAGCTCTCTTTAGAGAGGACTAAGGATCCATGAGCTTTGCCATTTTCCTTACAACACTTTGTAAAATACTGTACTTTTCCTTGTAATATACTGCAATCTTTCGAATTCAATAAAAGGGGGTATCCCCCACTGTATGATATTTGCAATCTGTTTGTTGAAGTTTCTTTTTTATTAAAACAAAAACTAAAAATATATCATTGCATATCATTCATCATTCTCACATAACGCGTTCTTCTTATCTTCGAGTCTCACGTCTGTGTCGCGATTCTAGAGTCAAACTGTCTCACTCATACAATACTCGGGCAAATTGGCAAAAGAAAATGGACGATCTCGAGGAAGAGAATAGAGAGCTGAGAGAAGAAGTCGACGCTCTAAAGGAAAGTTTGGAAAAACTTCACAATGGCATGCAATCCCTGGCAGCAGCTCAGAGGCAACAACAAAGGAAGACGCAAGGTTTATAACAGCAACTCCTGAAGGTTACAGACTTCAGGACCCTGAAGCGCCAAGAATCACCGTTGTAATGTCCATACCACAACCAGTGGTACACACTGTCCTGGAAGGACAGATTCTACAAGCAATTTCTGGTGGGAACGAAGACGTGTACGAAAGAATGAATGAGTTACAGGAACAATTCCTAGAGATGCAGAAGGAACTGCATGCCATTCGCGGTCAAGACTTATTCTGAAAGGACGCTGCAGACCTCTGTCTGGTCCCTAATGTAAAGATCCTGCACAAATTCAAGGTGCCTGACTTTGAAAAATACAAAGGCAACTCTTGCCCTCAAAGTCATTTGGTGACGTACGCTCGAAAAATGTCAACTCAGACAAAAAATAACAGCTACTGATCCATTACTTCCAAGATAGTTTAACCGGTGCCGCACTCAAATGGTACATGGGTTTAAACCACACCAAGATCACTACTTTAAAAGATCTTGGGGGCAGCCTTCGTTCAGCAGTATAAATACAATCTGGACGTGGCACCAGATAGAGATCAGCTCAGAGCAATGTCGTAGAAGGACAAAGAAACTTTCAAAGATTATGCTTAGAGATGGCGTGAAATTGCCGCTCAGATTTGTCCCCCTCTTGAGGTAAAAGAGATGACAAAGATCTTTTTGAAAACCTTAAGCTCATTTTATTACGACCAAATGGTTACGAGTGCGCCCAGTGACTTCACTGAAATGGTGAACATGGGAGTACACCTTGAAGAAGCAGTCTGAGAAGGACGATTGGTCAAAGATGCAGAGCCATCTAGCAGTACTAAAAGATACGGTAGTGCTTTCCAAAATAAAAAAGAGCAAGATATTAGTAATATCTCTCTCAGAAAGTAAAGGCGAAGGTATCAACCAGTAGCAGCAATAACTACCGCTATCAACCCTGCGCCATCTCCGACTTATCAACCTCAGGTTGCTCAGAGCCAACCAGCTCAATAACAGTATCGGCAAAGGACATAACAGCCTTTTCAGCAGGCTCGTCCATAGTACAACAACAACAACAATCGTACGACACGACCACCAGGGTTTGACCTTATACTGATGTTGTACGCAGAACTATTTCCGCTCCTACTGGCCAAGGGGCACGTCCAAACCAGGACCCCTCTTACAATACCAGAAAATCCACCTTTTTGGTTCAAAGCGGATCAAACTTGCCCTTATCATCAAGGAGGACCGGGGCACAACATTGAGAACTGTCACAGTTTCAAGTTTGATGTACAAAAGCTTGTTAGGAGCAGGATCCTATCTTTCAAAGATACTAATCCAAATGTTCAGACGAACCCATTGCCACAACATGAGAAGACTGTCGTAAATTTAATAGAAGAAGGATTTAGCCGCAGTTATCAAATTCACAATGTACTCCTATTAGGAACCAATCTGGTCAGGATGCATTGCAGACAGAGCGGGTACGATTATGTACCGCCTCACAATTATCACCAGTGTGATATCTACTCAAAGAATAATCAGGGGTGTTCCGTAGTGCAGTCAGCTCTACAAGAACAGATGGATCTGGGTTGGATCAAGGACCACCGAATCCGTGAAGTCAACATGGCCCATGCGCATCCCAACATTGTTCAGAACCGCAACATTCTTGCAATGAACGTCAATTTGGTGGCGATGCATTCAAGGCAAATTCAATACCATAATCTGCCACGACACGACTACAACACTTGTCCGATATGCTCAACAAGCAATCAGGGATGTTCTTTTATACAAGAGGCCTTTCAACGTCAGATGGATCTCAGATGGATCCAAGACTACCATGAGAGAAATAACCATCAAGTCAATATGGTTCAGATCTTTTACATACGCTTGATGAATACTAGTATGGTAGAATTACACGCTAAGCAAGTCAGACTCGGATTTCTGGCTTCACATGATTATCTGGACTGTGAGCAATGCCATGAAGATGACCAAGGGTGTGCACTTGTCCAAAGATCACTTCAACACTTGTTGGACCCCTGGTGGCTTGCAATATACTTAGATGAAGCTACACAACAGATTAATATGACTGCCGAAAATCCTAATAGGCATCAAAGTCAGGATGTCCGCTCGATGGAAACAAATCTAGTAAAGATGCACGACGTACAAAGCGGGTGAGGCCGGGTGCCACCTCACAACTATGAGCGTTGTAGAGTTTGTTCAGAGAATAACCAATGATGCTACCTCGTACGAGCGGCTCTTCAAAATCAGTTGAACCAGAAAGAGATTCGACCATGTTCAAGTTCTGGGTCGATCAACGTGATACACAACTATATCCCTGATCAAAGTAAAGGCGTTGTCATAATCTCCGATCATGGGAGGACCAAAGATGTTTGTGCCATAATCCCTCTACTCGATGAATCAAGAATTCCTCTTGATAGTAGAAAAGTTCCCAACCAGGAACTGATTGAGGTTGCCTATAACAGCCAGAAAAACCTGAAAGCTCCTGTGGTTATCTACATGGCAGGTCCAATACTGTACAAATAGGAAAAGGCTATCCCTTACAAGTACGGTGCAACTACCATTGAAAATGGAAAGGAAACTCCATTACCCTCCGTCGTAAACATTTCCGACATTAGTCGAGTCACCCGGGGCAGTCGGATCTTTAACAGAGGAGTTGGAGAACCTGCCAAAGAAAAGGAACCTCAAACAGAAGTTCCCAGTCAACAAGTCGGTCAATCCAGTAATCCGGAACTAGTAAAGAACAACGATGAGATGCTAAAGCTCATCCAGAAAAGCGAGTACAACATTGTGGACCAAACTCCATCTAGAATCTCTGTGTTATCTCTCTTGCTTAGTTCCGAAGCTCATAGGGAAGCTCCGCAGAAAGTATTAGAGCAAGCTTTTGTAGAACAAGATGTGACGGTAAGGCAGTTTGACATCATCATTTCCAACATCACTTCCTGCAACAATTTAGGATTCAGTGATGAAGAAAAGCCGGAAGAAGGCAAAAATCATAATATGGCACTCAACATTACAGTCAACTGCCAGGACGATGCTTTAGCCAGCATATGGTAGATACAGGATCGTCTTTGAATGTTATGCCAAAATCGACTCTGATGCGACTATCATTTCAAGGAGCCCCGATGAGAGGCAGCGAGGTCATTGTCAAAGCCTTTGACGGATCCAAAAAAATAGTTATCGGCGAAGTTGATCTTCCTATAACTATCGGTCCTCACACTTTCCAAGTCACTTTTCAGGTCAAGGACATCCGGGTAGCATACAGCTGTTTATTAGGAAGACCTTGGATACATGAGGCTGGGGCAGTCACTTCGACACTTCACCAGAAGCTGAAGTTCGTCAAGAATGACAAGTTAGTCACAGTATGCAGAAATCAGGCCTTAATAGTGAGCAACTTATCATCATTGTCCTATTTAGAACCCGAGGAGGTCGTTGGAACCCAGTTCCAAACACTCTCGGTGAGCAATAAGAATCAATTAGAAAGAGAGACATCGATTTCCTCATACAAAGACACTCTCAAAGTGATCGAGAGTAATAACACAAAGGGATGGGGGCAGCTCGTAATTCCTATGGATAACAAGACAAAGAAAGGTCTTGGTTTCTCCTCAACCTGTACCCAGACTGCCAAGAAAGATGAAAATTTTCATCCTATTCAGGACTTCTTCCACAGTGGAGGCTTCCTCCACCCAGTGTCTCAAGAAGTACACACCATCAATAAGAGTGACTCCTCTGATACGGATGAGGAATGGAAATCTTATCTCAACGACAACGGTTATATGTCTCAGGAAGAAACGCACATGCCATTCTATTTTCCAAAGCAGAGCCCGAGATATATACCAAGATCAGAAGTCTGAATGATCTATGGAGATTGTGATCCTGAGGGATGCCGTGCTCCACCTAACTCATTAGAAGATGATATAATGAAGGACAACTTCGATCAAGACTATTATGATCCCCTGGATTACTTGCCTATCTGGAAGTCGTGCCCAGAAGACTCGAGGCAAAAGAGTCAGCCAAACGATGCCTATCAGCTGAGTAATATTGAAAGGAATACCCACGTCCCCACCGGGTCATGGGATCATTACTCAGGACATTCCGAAGATATCCAGCACAATGATGAATCTACAAAGATTGCAGGACAAGAGTTCATTAACTATGCTTTTCTTGAGGTCAACGTCATTGAGAAGGATGACTCCTCTACCCCCACAGAAGTATGGGACACCTTAGGACAGCCGAGTGGCAAGTACGACTTCTTGGTCAAGTACACTGCTCCTGAAAGCTCTCGCATCAGATACTAGGACATCCAACCAAATGGATGGGGAGATCCTCATGAGAGTGAAAACATTAGGGAAGATACAACAGAAGAGTTTGTTTATGACAACTCTGCTTGGGAGGAATACTCCAACGATCCTGATCCACCAGAAATCAGCCTCATTTCTGAGGACAAACCAAGAAAGAAGGTACCAGACTTTGTGATTCACCGAGGAGTTCGTCGTCCATGGGTTGCTGTCGATGTCTCGAAAGTCGTCGATAAGTCTAAGTAATCGCCATCTTTGTTTTAACCTTTCACCCTGCCCAGGTGAAACGAATGTTTTTATAGGGCTCACTTTTTTGTAAATGTCCCTCTTCGCTTCGCCCGAAGTGACAGAGTTTTGTTTTATAGGGCTGTATTTCAAGAATCGACAAAATCATAAATAAATAATGTCATTCTGAATTCCCGCATTTATTGCTGTTTTCACTTTTCGTTTTTCAGAAAATGGTAATCCTAAAACAACCCAAAATAAAAACAAGCATTTTTCAGAAAATACACTGCACACACTCTTGCATTCTCTATATCTCTTCTAAAAAAACCGAATCATCACGTCATGCAGATTGCTTGTTTTAAACCCCATTGAAACATACGATCCAATGCCTTCTCCCAACTTTGAATTTCCAGTATTTGAGGCTGAAGAAGAAGAGGACACAGAAATTCCAGAAGAGATCTCTCGATTACTCAGACAAGAAGAAAGGTCCATTGAACCTCACAAAGAGCTGTTGGAAATGGTCAATTTGGGATCAGAGGAAGAAAAGAAAGAAGTTAAGATTGGGGTACTGCTCAGTCCGACTGTTAAAGAAAGCTTGATAAAACTTCTCAAAGAGTTTCCCGATGTATTTGCTTAGTCCATTCAGGACATGCCAGGGTTGGATATCAGCATCGTGGAACATCATTTACCATTGAAATCAGAATGTCCGTCGGTAAAACAAAGGCTGAGATGTACTCAATCGGATATGGCTATCAAAATCAAGGAGGAAGTGCAGAAACAGATTGACGTAGGTTTCCTTGCCACCTCAAAATATTCTCAATGGCTAGGTAACATAGTGCCAGTTCCGAAAAAGGATGGAAAAGTCAGAATGTGGGTAGACTACAGGAATCTGAACAAAGCAAGTCCAAAGGATGACTTCCCCTTACCACACATAGACATGCTGGTAGACAGTACAACAAAATTCAAAGTCTTCTCCTTTATGGATGGATTCTTGGGCTATAATCAAATTAAAATGGCACCGGAAGATATGGAGAAAACTTCATTCATCACCCCATGGGGCACCTTTTGTTATAAGGTAATGCCGTTCGGTTTGAAGAACACCGGAGTAACCTATCAAAGGGCTATGACAACTATGTTTCATGACATGATGCACAAAGAAATCGAAGTATATGTCGATGACATGATCGCCAAATCTAAAACAGAAAAAGAGCATATGACACCCCTGTCAAAGTTATTCGAGCATCTGAGAAAGTACAAGCTCCGCTTGAATCCCAATAAATGAATATTCGCTGTCTGCTCGGGAAAACTTTTAGGGTTCATCCTCAGCCAAAAAGGAATTGAGGTGTATCCTGACAAGGTCAAGGCCATTCAAGAAATGCCTTCTCCAAAGACTGAAAAATAAGTCAGAGGATTTTTGGGACGTTTGAATTACTTCTCAAGGTTCATACCCCTCATGACCATGACATGCGCGCCAAACTTCAAACTACTCAGGAAAAATCAGAGTTGTGTACGGACGGAAGACTGCCAAAAAGCTTTTGACAGTATCAAGGAATATCTTTTGAATCCACCCATTCTGTCTCCTCTAGTGGAAGGAAGACCACTGATCATCTACCTGACAGTCTTGGAAGACTTTATGGGTTATGTACTTGGCCAACAAGACGAAACCAAAAGAAAAGAGTCTGCCATCTATTATTTAAGCAAGAAATTCACAGACTGTGAAACTTGGTACACTATGCTCGAGAAAACTTGCTGTGCTCTAGCTTGGGCAGCCAAACGTCTTCTCCAATACATGATTTGTCACACTACTTGGTTAATCTCCGAAATGGACCCGATCAAGTACGTCTTTGAAAAGACTGCTCTCACGGGAAGGATCGCCCGTTGGCAGATGTTGTTATCAGAATACGACATACAGTACCATGCCCAGAAAGTCTTCAAAGGAAGTATTTTAGCCGATCATTTGGCTCATCAACCGATTGACGATCAGAAACCAGTCGGATTTGACTTCCCAGACGAAGATGTCATGTACTTGAAAATGAAAGATTGTGATGAACCGCTACCCAATGAAGGGCCAGAACTAGGTTCCCAATGGGGACTAATATTTGATGGAGCTATCAACAATTATGGAAACGAAATTAAGGCAATCATCGTAACACCTCAGGGTACCCATATTCCTTTCACTGCCAGACTGACGTTCAAATGCACAAACTACGAGGCCGAATACGAAGCTTGTATCATGGGTCTCGAAGAAGCAATTGACTTGAGGATAAAGAACTTGGATGTGTATAGAGACTCAGCCTTGGTTATCAATCAGATCAAAGGAGAGTGGAATACATACCAATTAGGACTGATTCCTTACAAAGATTATGCGAGAAGGTTGTTGCCATTCTTTAACCGAATCGAGTTTCATCATATCCCTCGTGAAGAAAATCACATGGCCGATGCACTAACCACTCTCTCTTCCATGATTAGTGTAGGTCAATGGAACGACGTACCTAAGATTGATATAATGCGCCTAGAACAGCCCGCTTACATCTTCGTGATCGAAGCATTCATAGACGAGAAACCCTGGTATCATGATATCAAGTGCTTTCTTAAAAAACAAGAGTACCCACCTGGGGCATCAAGAAAAGACAGGAAGACTCTCAGAAGACTGGCAGGCAACTTCTTTCTGAGCGGTGATACATTCTATAAGAGAAACTTTGACATGGTCTTGCTCCGATGCGTAGACAGACTAGAAGCAAACATGCTGATGAAATAAATTCACGAAGGATCCTTTGGCACTCATGGCAATGGACACACAATGGCAAGAAAAATTCTGAGAGCAGGATACTATTGGCTGACAATGGAATCTGATTGCTACAAGTATATGAGGAGATGCCACAAGTGCCAGATATACGCTGACAAAATCCATGTACCGCCAACGCATCTCAAAGTTCTTTCTTCTCCATGGCCTTTTTCTATATGGGGAATCGACATGATTGGCATGATCGAACCCAATGCTTCGAACGGAGATCATTTCATCCTGTTAGCCATTAACTACTTCACCAAGTGGGTCGAAGCAGCATCATACACCAATGTAACCCGACAAGTCGTGGTCCGATTTATCAAGAACAACCTTATCTACCGTTATGGTGTTCCAAGCCAGATCATTATTGGCAATGGATCTAACTTGAACAAAAAGATGATGAAAGAGTTGTGTGCTGAGTTTAAGATCAACACCGTAACTCATCTCCCTACCAACCTAAGATGAACGGGGCGGTAGAAGCGGCTAATAAGAATATCAAGAAGATTGTTCAAAAGATGGTTGTAACCTACAAAGATTGGCATGAAATGCTGCCTTTTGCTCTTCACGGTTATCACACATCCGTCTGCACTTCAACAGGGGCAACCCCTTTCTCTCTAGTATATGGCATTGAGGCAGTTCTTCCCATAGAAGTAGAGATACCATTAATCAGGGTATTGATGGAAGCTAAGCTAACAGAAGCAGAATGGTGTCAAAGTCGACACGATGAATTGAATTTGATCGAAGAAAAGCGAATAATGGCTCTATGCCACGGTCAGTTGTATCAGCAAAGAATGAAGAAGGTGTTCGACAAAAAGGTCCGACCCCGCGTCTTCAGGAAAGGAGACTTTGTGCTCAAGAAGATACAATCATTCCTCACTGATTCCTGAGGAAATGGACTCAGAATTGTGACGGTCCCTATATGGTCAAGAAAGCTTTCTCAGGAGGCGCTTTGAGACTCGCAACCATGGACGGAGAGGAATTTTCCTACCCCACGAATGTTTATGTAGTCAAGAAATACTTTTCCTAAATAAAAAAACCGTCTCGTTGGATTGAAAACCAAAAAATACGGTCCAGGTAAAAATTAGAGACATAAGCAAAAATCATCTCGATGGATTGGAAACCTCAAAGGACAATCCAGGCAAAAGTTAGGGATTCATGGTAAGTAACTACGTCTGACAAGGTTAAATCCCTCGCGGTAACACTATTCGTCGGAAAACTTTCAATCAAGGTCATCTTCGACAGAAGCTCAGGATGTCTATAATTCAAAGTTGGTAGAAGGATAACGGTCTTTATGTTTCAATGTAGCCCCTTTTCCCTTAAATTACTATTTTTCTAAACTTTGTAAATATTCTACGGGATCACGTACTTTCCTGATTTCCATTCCATCAATAAAATTTGAACCCTAGTGCTTTTGTTTGCAATTCTCATTTGTTTTAGCTTTACAGAATGACAATTTTAACATGATCAACGATTCTTGAAATAAATAAAAAATGAATTTACTTGTCAAAATTTTTCTGCTTTTAAAATAAAGATGGCAATTCCTTTTGACTTTGAACATAAAAATGAACATCGATAGTTTCTCCAAAGGTGATTGAACCTCAAAGTGCATAATCAAAGTACTCCTTCTAAACCAGTGCACCTGAATGAAGGATCAACTATTTCAAATGCAATGTCCCATCTGAAATTTCCAGCAGAGTTCGTATATCTTAAGACCGATTGAACGATTCTTTCTTCCCCACAGGCTATACCTCTCCTAAGCAAGGCAGGATTGCTATCTTGAACCAATGATACTTTTCATCCCCCGTAGTGGCCGAGTATCTAGTCATGTTTATTCACCAGTCTGTATGTCGCGTCAGTTTTGTTAGCATAAACATGCATACATCATGCATAATTGATTCGTATTCATATTTATATTGCATTAATATCGCTCTGATCATACTCATTCCCAAGCGATAAAACCCTATTGTCAATCAAGTTGTCAGCTGTCCTTTCCGCGTCAGATAAGACAAAATCCTGGTTTGAGTTCTTTCCTTGTCAGGAAATGAATTGTATAAGCAATCTCTCCCTAGTTTATTTCTGGATTGGAGACGGTCCTCGGCCACTTTGATAACTTGAACCTCTGAAAGGCAAGAAGATATTCGACGGACACCTTTGGAACATCACTCTTCACCATCGAAGATGATATTTCTCGCTTTCCCAGATTAAAGAAAATCCCCAAAGAAAGCCTCTCAATCGAAGACTCTCAGCAATACATCGGTTTTTCTCCTAAAAAAGTCGATGTTAATGAAGTCATCAACACCTCAAAATTGGATTACATCACATGGAATTTCTCCGAAAATATCTCGAAGAAAAGTATGATGTAATATCCCCGAGCAAAAAGCAGTCTCTCAAGAGATTCGTTTTTCCCCAGTAGAGTCAACAAATGACGTCTCCAACAGAGAAGTTTGCACACCTCTACCGCTCAGACAAATGGGTACCCCCGGCAAGTCTGACATCAAATTTTTCAATCAAATGGCGTCTACCCCAGTATAGCTCAGCGAGAAGTTTGATGAAAACCGCTACACATAGCGTTCCTTGTCAAGGAAGAAACTCGACAAGAAGAAACTGAGACCAGTTCCATGGCTGAAGACCAGGATCGAGGGGAAGTTTATTTCAGAAACTGAGACCAGTCCCATGGCTGAAGACCAGGATCAAGGGGAAGTTTATTTCAGAAACTGAGACCAGTTCCATGGCTGAAGACCAGGATCGAGGGGAAGTTTATTTCAGAAACAGAGACCAGTTCCATGGCTGAAGACCAGGATCGAGGGGAAGTTTATTTCAGAAACTGAGACCACTTCCATGGTTGAAGACTAGGATCGAGGGGAAGTTTTACCCTTTTTTGAGTATCATTGCTTAGCAATAGAAGATGGATGAGCAAACTGCCATTCATAACCATAGTCAAAATTTCGAGTATTCTGATATTTAATCCTCTTGTCCCCTGAATGTCTGAATACCTTCACCATTCACACCTTCGGGTCCAAGAAGATTAAATAAGAGCATTTGTCATACTCCAAATTTTGACCACCAAGATTTCCCATCATTGTGAGAATCATCACCACAATATGGATGTACCTTCATGCCTCATCAATCTCCTCAAAGATGGTTGAGCATTCACCACAATCAAGAATTAGGGTTTCCCTCCCTCTCAGAGCACTTAGGCAAATGATCAATCAAGAATTGACATGATCTTCAACTTGTCTAACCTCTCCAACACCCATAAAGGATCAAGAGGTCTCCAAAACCAAGGATCAAGCACAAAATTTTCCACATTTCAAGTGGTTTGAGCCTCTAAACACCCGATGTCACCAAATTAGGGTTTTCATCGATTGAGACCTCCAGAGTGAAATTTTCATAGGGGATTGAGCCAAGGCTTCAAAATATGACTCAATATGTTCAAAATAACCCTAGGAGTCCCTTTACAAAGTTAAAACACCCTCAAAGATTGCATTCTCTAAAAGTCGGGAATTAGGGTTTTTCCGCGATGAACCGCTTCGGGGTCAAAAGTCAAAACATGACTTTTTGGCGAAAATGATCCTTATGACTCATATTTTCATAAGATATGATTTATAATGTCATTTGAACAAGAATTGATCAAGAAATCATGATAACTTGTGTCATACCCCAAATTTTGACCACCAAGATTTCCCATCATTGTGAGGATCATTACCACAATATGGATGTGCCATCATGCCTCATCAATCTCCTCAGAGATGTTTGAGCATTCACCACAATCAAGAATTAGGGTTTCAAGCCCTCTCAGAGCCTTAGATAAAGGATCAATCAAGGAATGACATGATCTTCAACTTGTCTAAACTCTCAAACACCCATAAAGGATCAAGAGGACTCCCACATCAAGAATCAAGCACAAAGTTGCAACATTCCAAGTGGATCAAGTCTCAAGATCGCCAGTGTCACCAAATTAGGGTTTTGGTCGACCAAGGCCTCCTGATGAAAATTTTCATCTAGGCATGAGCCAATGTTTCAAAGCACAACCCAAGATACTCCAAGGGACCTCATGGACACAATCATCAAGTCAATTTAACCTCAGGGGATGCATTCACCCAAAATCAGGAATTAGGGTTTCTTGACCTAATTCACCCCTAAGATGACTTTTGGGACAAAACATGAGCCAAGACCTCAAGACATGATTTGAAGGTCTCCAATACACTACATTGATCCATTTGCAACAATGGATTGATCCAAGAAGCTTGATCCACAAGTTTCAATTTCATCAGAACCACAATTAGGGTTTCGAGGAAAAAAGTCAACTGTACCTTTGACTTTTAACCAAGACATGATCCCAAACCTTGGGACATGATTCAATACACCCTATAACACCTATGGAATATATCCATTAGGTTTGATTTAGGTCAAGGACTTGATTTCACAAAGGATCGCACAGTTTGGATTTCATCCGATAAAAAGTCAACTGTACAAAAATCCAAAGTTTGACTTTTTGATTTTTTGGTCAACCAAGGTTCTTTAACCCTAAAACAATGTTAATATGTGATTTGAATCATCATTCATCAAGAAAAACCAAAGAAAATGAGTTAACTTGTAAAAGGGGTAACCATAAAAAACTTAAATTTTTTCTAAGTTATGGAACAAAGTGGCTAGGGTACCAACTTCCAAGGACCATAACTTGAGATCCAGGCAACCATTTTGGATGGTCCAAAGCTGGATTTATAGGTCTTGCTATACTCTACAAAATCTTCAACTACATCTCATTCCAATTCCTTATGGATTTTTAGTTACGGAGTGATCAAAATGGCTGAAAACATGAAATTGGTACTTTTCCAACACTTAGTGAAATTTTCACCAAGTCAAAATCTGCCTTACTTTTTCCAAAATTTAGGGGCAGTTTTCACCTTGATCCAAGTCAAACCAGGTCTAGGGGTGGACATCAAAGTTAAAGTATGCCATAAGGGCTTTCCAACAAGTACTAGATCATCTCCAAATTCCATTTGAGCAAGGAGATACAACCCTTGGAACATGGCATCATGAACTGGTTTTTACAAGGCAGAATTTATGTATTTTGCTCGATTTGTCCAAATCTGATAAATCCAAGCCTTGTCATCAATTTGGACACATCTGAGGATCAAATCTAAGGGGGATGATCTGATCTCCAAGCCTCCAAAGTCCAAGAATCTACAAGTAGCCATGCCAAACCTAAAAGAGCTAAAAAGTGCCAAGACTCCAATTTTGTTTCCAAACCTTTAATGAATGCATCAAGGTGGCATAAACTGAGCCTATTCCCACTGAATTTAGTACAAACTTATCTCTAAACCAAAGCTACAAAGCTTGTGCTCTAATCTCAAGTCAATGGCTAGAGGAGACTTGAGATTCCATTTGATCACAATTGGCCACAGGCCTGTACCAGTTGCCATTCACTATTGATGCCAAAACAATCTTGTTGCACTATAAATAAACATCAATTGTGATCAGTTTGAGTACACCAAAGCACCCAAACGGATGCTTTCCTCAAAATCACCACTTTCACTCCAATTTTGGCTTCTAACTTAAGTCATTATCGGGTTTTGAGTTTGAGAGCAATTCTAACCAAACCAATCACACAAACACCTCACATATAACATATAGAAGTGATCCATAACACAAAATCACATCTGGAACATCAGATTCTCAAAATCACCAGCCAATTGCTCAAGTTCTTGACAGATTTGCAGTTGGGGTACCATCTCAAGTTCCAGATCATTTCCATTCATTCCAAGTATTCAAACATAATCCTTGGCACCTAGGGAAACTGTCCAGATCATTGGAACCTAGCTGTAACACCTCTAACTCAGAACTCGATCACCAGCTGCAAGAGGTAAGCATGAACTCATGCATGCATATTTTACTGCACAATAATTTTGCCATATGTTCCTAATCATGTATGGAGTAATAACCCTCAATCAATTGCCTTGAATCAGTCGTGTATGGAATTTCATGGTGTTCATGCTAAAATTAAGGTTCTTGAGATTTTCTTCTGATTTCTCACTCAATACTCAAAATAAATGCAATTAATCTATATGGTTGTGATCCTTGTTAAAAAACGAGCAAGATTAGTACTTGAATCGTGTAAAACCATTGAGAAATCATGGAGAAAAGTGAGAAAATGCAAATCTGGAAAAACAGAGGGCGCGGGCAAGAACTTGGTATTCTTGGTGTCCTTTTTCAAATTTTTGAATATTTGAATATTTTGTTATTTTTGTTAATTGATTCAAAAATTAATTTCTCTCTGAATATTTATGTTTTTGAATTGATTCTTTTTCTCAAAATTCACTAAAATATTTAAATATTTTATTTTACAAAAAAATCCACTTTATATTATTTATTTAATATAGTTAGAATTTTTGTAATTAATTTCATTTTTGTTGTTTTTAAACATTTTTAAATGAAATTCCCACTTTGATCTTTCAAAACCAATTGATTTTCAAACTCTCATGTAATTGAACATGACTTTCCAAAATATTTTTAAAGGTGTACAACTTATTTTTGAATATATTTGGTATTTTATATCATTTTTTTCATTTAATTTCCTTTGAAAAATAAAATTTTATTTAAAATTAAGGTTTCCTCTTGATTTTAAATTTTAAAAACTCTTTGGGCCTCTAATAGAGTGTAAGACCCAATCCCTTTGTAAATAAAACAATTTTGGGCCTCACACATTGTATAAGTCCCTCTGTATATTTTCAAAAGTTCGGCGCGATCGTTGCCTTTGTAACAAAATCAACTGGGCTTCTCCTTGAGATATAAGACCCATATTTATTCATTTTCAAACTCTTTGGGCTTCTAATAGAGTGTAAGACCCAATCCCTTGTTGTACAAAAATAACCTTGGGCCTCAGTCATTGTATAAGTCCCTATGTGATCCTCAAAATGACGGTGCGATCACTGTCTTTCATTGGGCCTCCCCTCGTGTTGTAAGTCTCATCTTTCTTTTTCAAAACCTCTTTGGGCCTCTCCTTGAGTTGTAAGACCCATCCCTTTGTACAGAAAACCTTTTTGGGCCTCAGTCGTTGTATAAGTCCCGATACGACATTCAAAACAATGGTGCGATCACTGTTAAAACTTGGGCCTCTCCTCGAGTATAAGCCCTAATAATCTTTCCAAAAATAACTTCTCTTTTGATTTAGATTCAAATATACATGTTGTTATCAAAACTTTCTTTAATTTCTTTGAACAACTAACCATACAGCATGGAAGTTTGCTCACCTGTAAGTTTTTATCGGCTTTCTTTTTACATGCTTTCATATATATAACTGTATTGTGGGAAGCTGCGCACTGTAAGTGTTCTTTCATATCCTTTTAAAATACTTGTCATATATAAACTGTATATATACTAGTATAGTTATTTAGAGTTTCCCCCGACAACTAGGTCTAGAGCTAGGTAAAGCCAGTTGGTCACTCTCGGATACAGTCAAAACTAGATCCCCATAGGATTTCTAGATACAGTCTTGCCTTCTCTTGGGCTTAAACAATATGGAACAAAGAGAAAAGAAGTATTCTCGGTGAACCTTTTCTCAGGCTGTCACTATTAGAAATTGTCAAAGAAATTCTACTCCCCAGAGTTGATCTATTCTCGGTGAATAGCATCTCTTGAGTTTCTTCAAACCTCGGAACTTTCACTAAATGATCTATTCTCTGTGAATAGCATTTCTTGAAATTTTCTTGGTTTGGGACCCACAAGCTTCCTAAAAGCATCCCCGCCTCCTCTTGGGCTTTGTACAAGGACCTTCCGGCTTCTTAGAAGTTCGCATGCCTCCTCTTGGGCTTAATACAAGGACCCTAAAGACCTCCTAAAGGTATAAGACAGAACTTAGTCATCCTTTGCTAGAGCGGTCTTTCCAGTGTCAAATCTCATACCAATTTAGGGTTGATTCTCATCCCTTAAAACACCCGCCTCCTCTTGAGTATCATACAAAAGATAAAACTCTTCCACACCAGTAGACTTGGACACTCTAACCTTGAGTCTCAAAGACATTCTCAAGTTCCTCACAAACATAGGAAGAAACCCCGGTCACTCTGGATAAATCTCCTGTAGAGTTAAAACCCATGGGTTATAAAACCCAGTATCTCTCCTAAAAATCCCCCAACCAGGGTCAGTTTATCATCAATATAACACTATCAGAACTTCAAGGCATCTGATACCTCAACTCTTCTGTAACCCTCAGCAAGAGTTGATTCCCCATTTGGACCTACCTCGGGATCTCAATAATTCCCAACAGAAGCTAGCCTCCTCTTAGGCTTTATATAAGGACCTTTCCTCAGCACAGTTAACCTTCTCTTGGGCTTTGTACAATGATTCTCCCCAGCGGAGCTAACCATTTTAGAATCTTGATCGCGACTTTCTGAGTCTAACGGTTACTAACTGCAAGCGCACAGCCTATCGCGTAGTAATAAAGATATCGATCCCACAGAGACTTGATAATCAACTTAGTGCTACGGTTTGCTACTGTGTTTAGCTAAGGCGGAGATGTTTTGGTTTTAAGTTCAAACGGGAAACAAAAGGGAATCTAAAATTTGGAATAAACTAGTTGATATTAGGATATCGGTACGTAACTTAGTATACCATCGTGGATTCAATAAAACTTAAGCGTATAAAAATAAGTCACATTATATTTCTGTAGAAAATATCTGTTTAAAAGCCCTCACCTCACACTCTCGTTGTTTTTAAAACCAACGCCCGATTTCAGCTATCCGGTTACAATCTCATACTCTCGTGGTCTTAATCCTAACCTTTGCTACCTTTTTACTCTCGTAATAAAAGTCCAATTTTAATTAAGAAATCACAGCCAGAAATTAAGTTGTTTATGGTTTTAGCTTATTTTTATCGAATCCATTCCGGTTAACTTAATTACATACCTATAATATGGATTTAGCTAGACATATTAATTAAAACAAACAAGAATAAGCATAAACTGCAAAACAATAAATGAGACATGGCAATGGGAAATAATAATGCTGTTATTAAATTAATGATAAAAACCTGGTAAATAAGCAATAATTTGTTGCTAGCAATTCCTCCACAAGTCGGTAGGCTTTTGCTTGATCGTACCGGAACAATAAATGATGAAGGCAAGATTAAAAATCCTAACTACTGTGCGATAACTCCTCGATGTGAGAAACTATCACTATTTAAGGTAATGGTGAACAAAGAATGGAAAAGGGAACAAACAAGAATGCAGGGAAAATAAAAATTCTCAAAATGAATTCTGCAGCAATTCGGGGTAAAAATCTCGACCTCTGGGGCTGTTCAATGAATGCCCTATTTATAGACCTAGCCTTGCTTTACGTTGGAGAAAATGTAGGAGCATTAACTTTCTGTTGAGAAGTCCAAGGGAGACTGGGCTCATGTGCAGTTGAAGCTGAAGTTGAGAGAATTCAGGAGAAAGTGTTGAACGTGCGTGACTGAATTGGCCCTTCGTATCCACGTCTGTATTCTGAATGTTATAACCCATTATGTGCGTGTGACGGTCGTGGTGCTCTCGTGATGAGCGTGGTGGCCTTTTATTTGCGTGACGGTCGTGGTGGCTTGTGTGACGGTCGTCACACACACCACTTTCTATTTTTCGGCTTTTTCTCTGTCATTTCTTCCTGTTTCTTCTCATTTCTTCATATTTTTCTACTTTGCTCATTTTTAGCTTGGAAAATGAAATACCTGCGAAAATACTAGAATACTCGCGGAATAATCGAAACTTAAGCTGAAATAACGTAATTATTAGTCGTAAATCAAGGCAAATATATGATACATTTTCGTGTTATCAAACTCCCCTACACTTGAATCTTTGCTTGTCCTCAAGCAAATAGTCAGTAAGAACGTTGGACAAGTTTCATCAAACGCACAAACATGACATACCTTTTGTTTTGAGAATGTTTTGTAAGGCATTTTGTTAAGATGACGGATACTCAAGTAAAACACTAAAGATACATTAGTGACACAAGCAACAAGCATAATCATAGACCTCCCCTCTATACAAGCCAGTTCTAATCATTCTATTATAGCTCAACCTAAATTTTCTCGTATCTATTTCACCCGGTTTCATTCCAGCGCAATCACATTAAGCCCTTTGCCTTTACAAGTACATAGTGGAGGAGCCAGTTAGTGACTTTGATCCTTTCTAGCAGGGGGTCTGGTACACAAGTGTGGTAACCCTTTATATATATCCTAATCGTAGGTTGTGGGGGATCGAACCATAGTTCTCCCTACCGAGTTCAGAACCAGGTCCCTCTGAACCAACCAACAATGGATTCTTTCTTTTCTTTTGTAATACTTTTGCAACCGTAGGTTTGGTGCATTTTTCTATTTTTCACAACAGCAAAGAATACGAAAGATATTTAATGATTCGGCATCAAACACTTATCTTCATCGGCTCTCCACGTGGTTTGTGTTTAAGACGGTGTTGACTGCTAATATAAACTACTAAGGGTTACTCTAGAACTAGAACTGAAGGTATCGATATAATGGATGTTGAAACTGATCTCGCATATGCAAGAGGTCTAAGGTGTCAAGACGGTATCAATCTTGTTAAATTTTTCTCGACTTCCTACATAGCCTATGTTTTGGTGTGTCAAGTTATGCATTGATCATAATTTTTTTTTTGTTATAGCTAAATAAAGTGGGGAAATTTGACATGAACGAAAATTTCATATAAAAGTTTGTTTATTTGAAAGGAAATGCGGAAAGGGAATACATAAGGGAAAATAAAGTACCTCTCCCACACTATATCGGACATTGTCCCCAATGTTACGATATAAATGCGGGTAGAACAAAAAAAAGAAACAAAAACTAAAACAGAAACAAACTAAAACTAAAACTAAATCTAATGAGGTCCACGTCCGCTGCCTCGGGTGCGAGTGCGTCCATTCTGTGCCACGTGATCTAGAATGCCTGCGTGATGGATATAGTCATGTAGGTCTTGCACGCGTAGCGTTAGGGCACCCATCTCTTCTATCACATCGTCTATCCGCTGGCCTTGGTTGACTTGCCCTTGTTGGATTTGATGCATAAGGTTCATCACTTCATTATACTGCGTTTGTTGTTGTTCCTCTCTCAGGGCAGCCAATTGGTTTTGGTGCCATATGCCCCTTAAGATTTCTTCATTAATGATGGGATCGGGTTCTGGATCGGCGCGGCGACGACGTCTGGTGGATGATATAGGATCCTGGGCAGGAGGTGGTGGGTTCTCAGGAGGTTGCTGATCCATCTCTTGCTCTATTTCATCGACTGCTTCGTTGTTTTGATTTTCTTGAGCAGCTGCATTAGGCTCAGGAGCACGGAGATCAAAAAGCCAATTTGCTTGGTTCTGTGGGTGGATGCGGTCTCGGCAGGGCATGATGATGCTTCTGATGATTCTGGTATGAACCACTGGATGGTATCGTCCATCCGCCCTTGCTTTGATGAGGTGGGAGGAGCGACAATACTCGGTATCCATTGACTCAGGTGATATGGAGGGTAAAGTAGCAAGCCTGTCTCCCAGATTAAGGCCTAGTGCGATAGAAGTTACAATACCTCCGAAGTAGAAAGGCTTAGAACCTCTAGCACAGTTGGCTTGGATGTGAGCTAGTAGAAATGGTGATGCATTAATCGGTTCAAGAAGGAGCACACAGCGAAGGAAAAAGAGCTCCTTGGAGTTGACTTTGTGGTTGTTGTTCCTCGCGAAGATCGTGTGTCCTAAAACTTTGTGAAAATATCTTATCGCTGGGTTATGAATGTAAGTTACGTTGAGGCTGTCCCAGCTTGTAGCAGCTACACCTGTAATTTGATTCCAAAGGTTGAAAGCTTCCTGGAACCCGACATCGTTAGGGATATGGCAATGGACATTCGCACCATGATGGAATCCAAGCATTTGGGCAAGTTGGTTTTGGCCCACCGAATACTCAGAACCAAATATTCAGAATGTGGCTGTACCGGTAAGTTGGTTTATATCTCCCGAAGGTGTAACATAAGAGAATGAACTCAAAAACTCAAGAGTCAGAGTTTCGTAAGTAGGCTGCCCTTGTGTACAGAGCTGCCATAAACCGGCATTTTGAAGCATCCAACGTACACCCTCAAGCATACCCAACTCTTCAAGGCTAGCAGTGTTGACGTACCTCGTCGGTTGGAATGAGCGTTGGTAGAAGCTGAGGTAATTAGCCCTTTGGTGGTCACCAGACTCTCCCTCTCTGAAGTTAATAGCTGATAAGTCTGGAGTTTGTCTGGTGCGTCTAGCCATGTTGCATTCAATGTGAAATAGGTGAAATGGAGGAAGTGGGTAATAGTGAGAATGGGTTTTGTGAGAATGAGGATGAGTTTATGTTGCTTAAATAATGGGTACGGGAATATGAAATGGTGGAGATAAATTGGGGTTAATGTGAGGAATTTATGGAGAGTAATAGGTAGTGGGTGACGGTTTTGGGAAGTAAAGAGAGAGTGGGACGGTTGAAGAGAAAATGAAAAGAGAAGAAGATGAAGAGGAAGGGTCTCTGTTATAAAACAGAGAAACATGTTATATATACGTGTGACGCGTGACGGTCGTGACAGGGGGCCTTACGGTCGTCATGCTCACGAATTCTGGGAATTTAACAGAATGCATATAAAGTTGGCATATGAAACATTGGCATTGAAGCAATGAAAGTAAATAAATAACAGAGCATATAAGATATATGACAGAAACAAATTAAAAACGAACAAAAACAAATTATTATCAATGCAACCAATAGCAGTAAGTACGAATTGAATACTTCATTAAAACTGGAAAATGATAGCAGTGTACTCAAAGTAAAAATGCAGTAGAATATTAAATTTGAAATTGCACTGAAGTAAACTTGTTCCTTGACATAAAAAAGAAAATGACAGTAAAGTAAATGGTTCTAAAAACATTAAAAGCAAAGTAATAAAATGGAAAAATGCAGTGCGACAATATTAGCCACGTTGCTTCTTCAAGGATTCCACAGCCTGGTTCAGATGGTCCAGTTCCTGGACGGTGGTATCCATTAGACCGACAACGTCAAGACGGATAAGTTAAAGTTCATCTCTCATATCTTGAAGTGCAGTGCGGAAAGCTTCAAGTGTAGCATGGATGTTAGCAGGGGGACAGTATCAGTATTATTCATGGGATGCTCAGGGAAATCATGATAGTGAGGAGGAGTTTCAGGGTCAATCTCAATGTCAGACACATGACTACCAAGATCTTTTTCAGGCCATGGCTCATCTAAATCATATAGCCAGTTGTGGCGATTATGCACACTAGTTCGCTCGTGATCAGGCAGTGTAAAATGTGAAACAACTTCATTATTGATCAGGAGTTGAAACGGGGGTGGTCCAAGATTTCTAATGAGTCCTCGGTTAAAACAGAAAGTGATGTTCATTGGCCTATATCTGCCTAGAGGGTTCACTCGGGAAAGCCGTGTTCTAAATCCCATGGCATCAACAATTTTTGTTACAAGGCCACCTATCAAAATGGGACCGTGATCAGCTTGAGCAATCCTGCGGAGATTATCAAGCATAAAAGTAGCTCCATTAACGGGTCGGGATTGAAACACACAAAACATGATAAATAACTCATCTCTAGAGACTAGGGTGTCATTCTCGACTTTTCCAAAAAGGGTGTAGGCTAAAATCATATGAAAGTATCTTATGGTCGGGTTGTGAATTTCAGTAGACACCATAGGGTGCGAGTCATGATGAGGTCGTCCTGAAATACTACTCCAGAAAAGGTTCAGTTCATCTTCCATTACTAAATCCTCCCGTGCCATGGTAAAAACGTCGGGTCCATTGGGGAAACCCAACAGGTCCGCAATCTCTCTAATGTTGAAGCGGCACGTGTACCCAAATAGCCTAAAGGTTATCTTACCCTTATTAAATCCCATGCCATGGTTAGGGTCGTAGGACAATGAGATTAGAAATTCTAGGGTCAGTCTGTGGTAGGTTGGATACTTCTTTCTAGCAAAACCTTCCCATCCTATCTGGCTAAACATAAAGTCTATGCTATCTCCTATACCTAAGGCAGTCATGGTAGGTCCATGGGGGAATTTGGTTAAGGCCATAGGTCTGCGAGAGAGAACCTCATAGCGGTGCCATTGGACAGCGTCCCTGAATAGCACAACCATGGTGTCTTCATTATCCATCTTAACAGTTAGTCGGAAAAGTAAAGCAAATGGAGAAGGAAGAATGTAGAAAAAGATGAGAATCCTGGAGGCATATAATGAAATAATCAGTACTGATTTTTTTTTAAAATAATTGAAAAATATACCGCATCGGTAAGTAAAGTAAATTTTTGACCAAAAATAATAAGACAAAAGTAACAAGAAAAATAACGAAGTGAAAACAAAATAAAAGATAATGATAAAGATGAAAAGAAACAAAGTAATAAATAAAAACAAATTGCGTGGGTTGCCTCCCACTCAGCGCTTCATTTAACGTCGGGAGCTCGACAGTTTATATGAATCATTAGTTTACGGGGGATGTAGGCATTTCTTCTAGTTTAAGAGCAGTTGAATAATCCCTATTGTCTACGCAGTGATAGTGTTTTAAACGTTGTCCGTTTACGATGAACGGTTCACTAGATCTACCTTTTATTTCAACTGCGCCACTTAATAAGACTTTGGTAACCTCAAAGGGACCAGACCATCTAGAACGAAGCTTACCTGGGAAGAATTTAAGTCAAGAGTTAAATAAAAGCACAATATCTCCTATTTCAAATCCTTTCCTTGTTATTCGCCCGTCATGCCAATTTTTTGTTCTTTCCTTGTATATCCTAGCATTCTCATAGGCATCTAATCTAAGTTCGTCTAGTTCATGTAAGTCCAAAATTCTCTTTTCGCCCGTAGCGGTATAGTTTAGATTAATAGTTTTGATAGCCCAATAGGCTTTATGTTCTATCTCTACCGGCAGGTGACAAGATTTTCCATAGACTAGTTTAAATGGAGTGGTTTCTATGGGGGTTTTGTAAGCGGTCCTATAAGCCCATAAAGCTTCGTGCAGTTTAGAAGACTAATCTTTCCTAGAGGTGGCAACGGTCTTTTCTAGAATTTGTTTAATTTCTCGGTTTGATACCTCTACTTGCCCACTCGTTTGGGGGTGGTAAGGTGTTGCTACACGGTGTTTGACTCCATATTTTGACAGAAATTTCTCAAAGATTTTTGAAATAAAGTGGGAACCTCCATCGCTGATTACCAGTCTCGAAACACCAAACCTAGGAAAAATTATGTTCTTAAAGAGCTTATTCACTACTCATGCGTCGTTGGTAGGAGCTGCTATAGCTTCGATCCATTTTGAGACGTAATCGACAGCGACGAGTATGTACTTGTTACCAAAAGAGGACGGAAATGGTCCCATGAAATCTATTCCCCACATGTCAAAAACTTCTACTTCTAGAATGCCCTTTTGAGGCATTTCATCGCGTCTAGAGACGTTGCCAGTGCGTTGACACCAGTCGCAATTTATAACCGCGATATGGACATCTTTCCACAGAGTAGGCCAAAAGAGGGCAGCTTGCAAAATCTTAGCACAAGTCTTTGAAGTGCTCGCATGCCCACCATAGGGCGCGGAATAACAATGAGAAATTATGTCTTCCACCTCGTCTCTGGGTACACAACGACGAAAAATACCATTGATCGTGACTTTCTGAGTGTAACGGTTACTAACTACAAGTGCACAGCCTATCGCGTAGTAATAAAGATATCGATCCCACAGAGACCTGATAATCAACCTAGTGCTACGGTTTGTTACTGTGTTTAGCTAAGGCGAAGATGTTTTGGTTTTAAGTTCAAAAAGGGAAACTAAAGGGAATCTAAATTTTTAGAATAAACTAGTTGAGATAAGGATATCGGTATGTAACTTAGTATACCATTGTGGATTCAATAAAACTTAGGCGTATAAAAATGAGTCACATTATATTTCTGTAGAAAATATCAGTTTAAAAGCCCTCACGTCACACTCTCGTGGATCTTGCTTCAGGTTATATTCCTAAATCATAATGTCTGCTCTTGCTAGCCCATCTGAGTTTAAAAACAATTTTTGAAAACTAATACAGTCTAATTAACTTTAAAGCGCTCTCGCTGTTTTTAAAACCAATGCCCGATTCCAGCTATCCAGTTAAAATCTCACACTCTCGTGGATCGTGATCCTAACCTTTACTACCTTTTTACTCTCGTAACAAAAGTCCAATTTTTAATTAAGAAATCGCAGCCAGAAAATAAGTTGTTTATGGTTTTAGCTTAGAATTATCGAATCCATTCCGATTAACTTAATTACATACCGATAAATCGGATTTAGCTAGATATATTAATTAAAACAAACGTGCATAAAAATAAATTGCGAAACAGTAAATTAAACATTGCAATGAGAAACGATAATGCTATTATTACGATAATGAATAAAAACCTGATAAATTTGCAATAAGTTGATTCTCGCAATTCCTCCACAAGTCGGTAGGCTTTTGCTCGATGTATTGGAATAATGAATGATGAAGGCAAGATTGAAAACAAAATTCTAACTATGGTGCAATAGCTCCTCAATGTGAAAAACTATCACTATTTCAAGTGATGGTAAACAAGGAATGCAAAGAAAGTAAAAATTCGGAAAAAAAAAATAATTCTGCAGCAATTCGGGTAAATTCTCTATATGGTGTGTCCTTGTTGCTCTTCAATCCATTCTGTATTTATAGCCAAAGCATTGCCTTAATGTTGGAGAGATTATAGGAGCATAACCTTTGGTGGTTGAGAAGTTTAAGGGAGACTGGCTCATGTACTATTGAAGTTGAGGTTGAGAGAATGTAGGAGAAACTGCTCAACGTGCATGACTGCATTGGGCTTCTTTTTCCACGTCTGCGTTCTGAGCATAATATACATAATTGAGGGCGTGACGACCGTGGTGAGGTCATGACGGTCGTGATGAGCTTTAGGAATGTGACGGTCGTGGTAGGTGTGTGACGGTCGTCACACACACCACTTTCCATTTCTGCTCTTTTTCTCATTGATTCTTCCTGTTTTCTTCTGATTTCTTCAGGTTTTCTCTACTTTGCTCCTTTTAGCCCGGACAATGAAATACCTGTGAAAACACTAGAATACTTGCGGGATAATCAAAACTTGGACTGAAATAACATAATTATTAGTCGTAAATCAAGGCAAATATATGATACATTTTCGTGTTATCAAACTCCCCTACACTTGAATCTTTGCTTGTCCTCAAGCAATTAGTCAGTAAGAATGTCGGACAAGTTTTATCAACCGCGCACACATGACATACCTTTTGTTTTGAAAATGTTTTGTAAGGCATTTTTGTTAAGATGACGGATACTCAAGTAAAACAATAAAGATACATTAGTGACACAAGCAACAAGCATAATCATAGACCCCCCTCTATACAAGTCAGTTCTAATCATTCTATTATAGCTCAACCTAAAGTTTCTCGTATCTATTTAACCCGGTTTCATTCTAGCGCAATCACATTAAGCCATTTGCCTTTACACATACGTAGTGGAGTAGCCGGTTAGTGACTTTGATCCTTCTTAGCACAGGGTCTGGTACATAAGTGTGGTAACCCTATATATATATATCCTAATCGTATGTTGTGGGGGATCGAACCGTAGTTCGCCCTACCGAGTTCAGAACTAGGTTCCTCTGAACCAACCAACAATGGATTCTTTCTTTCTCTTCGTAATACTTTTGCAACTGTAGGTTTGGTGCATTTTTTTCAATTTTTCGCAACAACGAAGAATACGAAAGATATTTAATAATTCAGAATCAAACACTTATCTTCATCGGCTCTCCACGTGGTTTGTGTTTAAGACGGTGCTGACTGCTAATATAAACTACTTGGGGTTACTTTAGAACTAGAACTTAGGGTATCGGTATAATGGGTATTGAAACTGATCTCACGTATGCAAGAGGTCTAAGGTGTCAAGACGGTATCAATCTTGTTAAATTTTTCTCGATTTCCTAACATAGCCTATGTTTCGGTATGTTAAGTTGTGCAATGATCATAAAAATTTTTGTTATAGCTGAATAAAGTGGGGAAATTTTGAAATGTACAAAAATTTCATATAAATGCTTCTTTATTCGAAAGGAAATGCGGAAAGGTAATACATAAGGGAAAATAAAAGGTACCTCTCCCACACTATATCGGACATTGTCCTCAATGTTTCGATATAAACGCGGAAAGAAACTACAAAAAGAGATAAAACTAAAACAAAAATAAAATCTAAATCTAACGAGGTCCACGTCCTCTGCCTCGGGTGCGAGCGCGTCCATTCTAGGCTACATGATCTAGAATGCCTACGTGATGGATATAATCATGTAAGTCTTGCACGCGTAGCGTCAGGGCACCCATCTTTTCTATCATACCGTCGATCCGTTGTCCTTGGTAGACTTGCCCCTGTTGGATTTGTCGCATTAGGCTCATCATCTCATTGTGCTGCCTATGTTGTTGTTCCTCTCTTTGGGCAGCCAATTGGTTTTGTAGCCATATGCCCCTTAAGATTTCTTCATTAGTGACGGGGTCTTGTTCTGGAGTGGCGCGGAGACGACGTCCGGTGGATGTTGAGGCATCTTGGGTAGGAGGTGGTGGGTTTTCATGAGGTGGCTGATCCATCTCTTGCTCCATTTCATCGACTGCTTCATTATTTTGGTTTTCTTGAGCAGCCACATTAGGCTCGGGAGCACGGGGATCAAAAAGCCATTTTTCTTGTCTTTGAGGGTCGATACGGTCTCTGCATGGCATGATGATGCTCCTGATTATTCCGGTACGGACCACTGGATGGTATCGTCCATCCGCCCTGGCTTTAATAAGGTGGGAGGAGCGACAATACTCGGTATCCAGGGACTCAGGTGGTATAGAAGGTAGATTAGTGAGGTTGTCTTCCAGACCAAGGCCGAGTGCGATAGAAGTTACTATACCTCCGAAGTAGAAAGGTTTAGAGCCTCTAGCACAGTTGGTGTGGATGTGCGACAGAAGGAACGGAGCTGCATTAATTGATTCAGGATGGAGCACACAGCGAAGGAAAAAGAGCTCCTTGGAGTTTACCTTGTGGTTGCTGTCCCTTGCAAAAATTGTGTGTCCTAGAACTCTGTGGAAATACCGTATTGCTGGGTTATGAATATAGGTTGCGTTAAGGCTGTCCCAGCTCGAAGCAACTACACCTGTAAGTTGATTCCAAAGGTCGAAGGCTTCCTGGAACTAGGAATCATTAGGCAAACGGCAATGTACATTCTCGCCATGATGGAATCCAAGCATTTGGGCAAGTCGGGTTTGGCTCACCGAATATTCAGAGTCAAACATGCGGAATGTAGCTACACCAGAAAGTTGGTTTGTTTCTCCCGGAGGTGTAACATAAGCAAATGAGCTCAGAAACTCCAGAGTCAGAACTTCGTAGGTAGGCTGCCCTTGTGTGCAGAGCTGCCATAAACTGGCATTTTGGAGTATCCAACTTACACCTTCTAGCATACCCAACTCTTCAAGGCTGGCAATGTGGACGTACCGCATCGGTTGGATAGAGCGTTGGTAGAAGCTGACGTAACTCGCTCTTTGGCGGTCTCCGGCTTCTCCCTCTCTGAATGTAACAGTGGAAAGGTCAGGAGCTTGTCTTGTGCGTCTGGCCATGGTGCATGCAAAGTGAAAAAAATTTAATGGAGCAGGTGGGTATGGGTAAGAGTTGTTCTGTGAGAATGAGAGTGTTTCGTGAGGTTTAAATAAGAGGGTTTGGAAATATGAAGTGTTGGAGTGAAATTGGGATTAAATGTGAGTGGTTATGGAGAGTAATGTGAGTGGGACGGTTAAGGAGAGTGAAAAGATAATGGGTCATTTGAAAAGAATTTGAAGAGAAGAGAAGATAAAGAGAAGAGAAGATGAAGAGAAAAAGGGTCTCTGTTATTAACAGAGAGCGCGTTAAAACAAGTATGACGCTCGTCACGAACCCGTCACGGTCGTAAGCCGTGTTACGGTCGTGACAAGGGCGTTACGCCCGTCATGCTCACAAAATCTTCTATTCTCACAGAGGCTAAATAAAATCTGGCATATTATATATATTGGATATGGCAATTATAAATAGTAGTAAAATATGAGATAAACATTAGAATGCCTATAAAATGACTGAAACAAATTAAAATAAGCAGGAACATTATATCATCAACTCAACCACAAGCAATAAACACGAATTGAGTACTTTATTTAAAATTGGAAATTCATAACAGTGTACTCAAAATAAAATTGCAGTAGAGTATTAAAGTTGAAATTGAACTGAAATAAACTTGTTCCTTGACATTAAAAAGAAATAGACTGTAAAGTAAATGGCTCTAAAACATTAAAAGAAAAGCAATTAAATGGAAAAATGCATTGTGACAGAATTAGTCGCGTTGCTTCTTCAAAGATTCCACAGCTTGGTTCAGATGATCAAACTGCTCCACTGTGATGTCCATTAAGTTAATGACATCGAGGCGCATAGTCTTGAGTTCATCCTTTACCACAGCAATCTCAGTTTTGAACCCATCCATAGTGCCAAGGATGGTTGTCAAAATTCCAGCATATGCACTAGTGTCAGGCTCAGTAAAATTATGGTAGTTCGGAGGGGTTTCAGGGTCGGTTTCAGCTTCCGAGATAATATCATCATAATACTCATAATCTTGTGGTGTCTCAGGAGGTGATAATGGAGTGTTCTTAGCTTCACTCAACTCATAGAGCCAATTATTACGGTTATGGACACTTGTTCTCTCATGGTTCGGTAAAGTGAATAGGTGGACAACCTTGTTAGAAATTAAGTAGTCAAAGGGAGCAGGTCCTAAGTTTCCTATGATGTGTCGGTTAAAACAGAATTCCAAGTTCATAGGACGAATGGTACCTAAGGGTGTAAGTTTGTTAAGCGGGTACCTAAGTCCAATGGCGTCCGCAATCATAGTAACTAGGCCTCCTATTATGATTGGGGTATTAGGTTCTTGTGCAATGCAAATAAAGGTTTCCATCATGAAGGTGACTGCATTAACATGGCGGCCTTGGGAAGCACAGTATAAGATAAATAGTTCATCCTTTGATACTAAAGTATTGTTCTCTTCTTTTCCAAATAAGATGTGGGCTAGAATGTTGTGAAAGTAGCAAATGGCAGGGTTGTGTATTTCATCAGAATGTATGTCATTCGGTTCGGGGTGGTTATTTCCAGTTAGACTACCCCAAAAGTAATTCAGTTCGACATCCATGAGTTCTTCTTGGGTGGTTGTAAAGACAAATGGGCCACTAGGGAATCCTAAAAGGTCGGCTAAGTCCCTACGGTTATAAGTGTGATCAATACCAAACAACCTAAAACTAATCAGCCCCTTATTAGATCCGAAACCATGATCGGGTAGGTAAACTAGGGAGCTAAGAAACTCAAGTGTGAGCTCACGGTAGGTAACAAATCTCTTTCTAGTAGCAGCATTCTCCCAACCCAATTGGCTGAATAAAAACAAAACACTATCGTGGATACCTAGGCTATCCATGGTAGGTCCATCATAATACAAAGTCATTGCCATGCTTTTCTTGGCCAAAACTTCAAATCTCTCTCTCTGAGCTCTACCTCTGAACACAGTTTCCATAAAATCTACTTGTTGCATGATGAATATTAGTGTAGAAAATCAAATCAGAGGGAAAAAGAGAAGGTAGAAAGACTTTAAAAATCCTGTAGCATGTAATTATAAGATCAGCAAAGCAGTTTCCATAAAATTTTTAAATTTTTGAGAAAAGAAAATAAATAAAAATGAAAAAGTAATGAAAATAAGATTAAGAAAGTAAAGGGAAATGAAAAGAAATAAAAATAGACTTAAGAAAAATGTAAAGAAATTTAAAAAGGAAATGAAAATAAAAAAAAGTTAAAAGGAAAGAAAACAATCTCGTGGGTTGCCTCCCATTAAGCGTTGTTTTTAACGTCATAAGCCTGACGAAAGCTTAGTGATAATTTAGTTATAGGGACGAGCAGGCAGCTCTAAAAGTCTTAGACTATTCAAATAGTCCCTGTTTGCAATATTATGATAATGTTTTAAGCGTTGCCCGTTTACTATGAATGGTTCACTATTTCTTCCTTTTATTTCTATCGCTCCACTTTGAAAAACTTTAGAAATTTCAAAGGGTCCGGACCACCTAGATCTAAGTTTTCCTAGAAAAAGCTTAAGTCTCGAATTAAATAGGAGCACGACGTCTCCCACACTAAATTCTTTTCTAGATAAGCGCTTATCGTGCCATCTCTTAGTTCTTTCTTTATATATGTGGGCGTTATCATAAGCATCTAGTCTTAGTTCTTCTAATTCGTGCAAATCTAAGATTCGTTTTTCTCCTGCGGCAGCATAATTTAAATTGAGGGTTTTAATAGCCCAATAGGCTTTGTGCTCTATTTCTACCGGCAGATGACAAGATTTTCCATAGACTAACTTAAATGGAGTGGTTCCTATGGGGGTTTTGTAAGCGGTTCTGTAAGCCCATAAAGCTTCATTAAGTTTAGTTGACCAATCCTTCCTAGAGGTAGCGACAGTATTTTCTAAAATTTGTTTTATTTCTCTATTCGAAACCTCGACTTGTCTGCTGGTTTGTGGATGATATGGCATTGCCACACGATGTTTGACTCCGTATTTTGATAGCAGTTTATCGAATATTTTAGATATGAAATGGGAGCCACCGTCACTAATGACGAGTCTTGGCACACCAAATCTAGGAAAGATTATGTTCTTAAAGAGCTTTATCACTATTCATGTGTCATTTGTAGGAAAAGCTACAGCCTCGATCCATTTGGAAACGTAATCGACAACGACGAGTATGTACTGGTTACCAAAAGAAGATGGAAATGGTCCCATGAAATCTATTCCCCACACGTCAAAGACTTCTACTTCTAGAATGCCCTTTTGAGGCATTTCATCGCGTCTAGAGACGTTACCAGTGCATTGACACCGGTCGCAATTTATAACCGCGATATGGACATCTTTCCATAGAGTAGGCCAAAAGAGGCCAGCTTGTAAAATCTTAGCACAAGTCTTTGAAGTGCTTGCGTGCCCACCATAGGGCGCGGAATGTCAATGAGAAATTATGTCTTCCACCTTACCTTCGGGTACACAGCGACGGAAAATACCATCGGCGCCCCTCTTGAAGAGAAGTGGTTCGTCCCAATAATAGTGTTTAAGGTCGTGGAAGAATTTCTTCTTTTGTTGATAGGTTAGATCAGGTGGTAGTACTCCAGCTGCTAGATAGTTGACAAAGTCAGGATACCATGGCAGCATGGTTTTAGTGTAAACAGATTCTACCACTTCATCAGTTTCTGTATCAGTATAAGTCAGGGATTGTTCTATTGTATTGCTTTTTAACTGGGCTAGGAGTCTTTCATAAGGGAAATCATCATTAATAGGTACTAGGTCTGGTTGGATGTTTTCCATTCTCGACAGGTGGTCAGCTACTACATTTTCGGTGCCTTTCTTGTCCTTAATTTCCAAGTCGAATTCTTGTAGGAGTAGAATCCACCTCAGAAGTCTCGGTTTGGCGTCCTTCTTACTTAATAGGTACATGATTGCGGCGTGATCAGTGTAGACGATTATTTTTACTCCTACTAGGTAGGAACGAAATTTATCTAATGCGAACACGACAGCTAAGAGTTCCTTTTCTGTGGTAGCGTAGTTCATTTGTGCATGATCCAAGGTTCTACTTGCATAATAGATTACGTGAAGCTTTTTGTCCTTCCTTTGTCCTAGGACTGCACCTACAACATAGTCACTAGCGTCGCACATGATTTCGAATGGTTTATTCCAATCTGGGGGTTTCATAATGGGTGCTGATATTAAAGCTTGCTTGAGTGTTTGAAATACGTCTAAGCATTTGTCATCAAAGACGAATTCAACATCTTTCATTAACAGCTCAGTTAGGGGTTTGGTTATCTTAGAGAAATCTTTAATGAAACGTCGGTAAAAACCAGCGTGTCCTAAGAAACTTCTTATTTCTCTAATGGTTTTCGGTGGCTGGAGATTTTATATAACTTCGATTTTTGCTTTGTCGACTTCGATTCCTCTGTCGGATACTATATGTCCAAGCACGATTCCTTGTCGGACCATGAAATGGCATTTTTCCCAATTCAGCACTAAGTTGACTTTTACACATCGTTCGAGCACCATTTCGAGGTTTGATAGACATCCTTCAAAACTTTCCCCACAGACAGAGAAATCGTCCATAAAGACTTCCATTATACCATCGAAGAAGTCAGAGAAGATGGACATCATACATCTATGAAATGTTACAGGTGCGTTACATAATCCAAAAGGCATTCGCCGGTAGGCAAAAGTTCCATAGGGACATGTGAAAGTAGTCTTTTCTTAGTCGTCTAGATGGATAGGAATTTGGAAGAGTCCTGAATATCCGTCTAAATAGCAAAAATGGGAGTGTTTAGCCAGACGTTCAAGCATTTGATCTATGAATGGTAAAGGGAAATGATCTTTACGAGTGGATTTGTTTAATTTTCTATAATCGATACACATTCTCCATCCGGTTTGGGTACGTTGTGCTATAGACTCGCCTTTTTCATTATTGATGACTGTAACACCTCCTTTCTTGGGTACCATGTGAACTGGGCTAACCCATTCACTATCTGATATTGGGTATATGATTCTTGCTTCTAATAGCTTTTGCACTTCTCTCTTAACGACATCACTCAGAATGGGATTGATTCTCCTTTGATGTTCTCTAGAGGTTTTACAGTCTTCCTCAAGCATGATGTGATGCATACAGATAGAGGGACTTATTCCTTTCAAGTCTGAGATGTTATAGCCTAAGGCAGTCGGGTACTTTCTCAGGACATGCAATAATTTCTCGGTTTCTATTTGTCCTAAATCTGCGTTGACTATAACTGGTCGTTTGAGTTCTGTATCTAGGAATTCATACCTTAGATCTTTGGGTAATGTTTTTAGTTCTACAGCTGGTTTCTTTGGGCAAGGCATAGGGTCAAGAGTGAGTGCGAGACATTCACTTAGGCTATTATCTTGGTATTCACCACGCCAATTATCATCTTCAAAGATTGGTGGCATCAGAATTCTCAGCACTTCAGAAAACGTGTTTTTGTGTTTTTCCATTTCTTTAACGCATTCATCAATTATATCTAGGAAGCAACACGAATCTTCTATAGCAGGTGCTTTGAAAAATTGTGAGAGAATGAATTCTACTTTTTCTTCACCAACCTCGAAAGTCAGTTTTCCTTTTTTCACATCTATGATGGCTCCGGCAGTAGCTAGGAAAGGTCTCCCTAAAATGATAGGGATGTTTGAGTCTTCCTGGATGTCCATGATTATGAAATCTGTAGGAATATAGAATTGTCCTATACGTACTGGAACGTTTTCTAGCATTCCTAGAGGAAATTTCACTGATCTATCAGCTAGTTGTACAGACATTCTTGTTGGTCTCAGTTCTCCCATGTTGAGCCTTTTACAAATGGATAAGGGCATTAAACTGATGTTGGCTCCTAAATCGCATAGAGCTTTGTCTATGACAAACTTTCCAATCACACATGGTATAGAGAAACTACCAGGATCTTTTAGCTTAGGAGGAATGTTGTTTTGGATTATTGCGCTACACTCTGCGGTAAGCATAACGGTTTCAGTATCCTCGAACTTTTTCTTATTAGTTAATATTTCTTTTAGGAACTTAGCGTATGGGGGCATTTGTTTGATTGCTTCTGTAAAAGGTATTGTGACATTTAGTTTTTTCAGAAGTTCGACAAATTTCTTAAATTGGCCTATGTTTTTAGATTTAGCGAATCTTTGTGAATACGAGATAGGTGGTTTATAAGGCGGTGGAGGCACATATGGTTCTTCTTTCTCTTCGGCCTCTTTGCCATTATCTTCCTTCTCGTTTTCCTTTGGTTCACCTTCATTTTCAGACTCCTTACTAGGCTATTGGCACATGGCTGGATTTTCGATTCTTGGGTCAGTGGGTCCTTCTAGTTTTGTTCCACTCCGAAGTGTTATAGCGTTTGCATGTCCCTTCGGATGAATTTGAGTTTGACCTGGAAGGTTCCCAGCTGGGGTAGCGGTAACTGCTTGTTTTTGAGCCACTTGTGAGATTTGGGTTTCTAACATTTTGTTGTGAGTGGCTAGAGCGTCAACCTTGTTGGCTAATTGTTTGAACTGTTCACTGGTGTGAACATTCTGGTTAAGGAACTCCTTGTTCTGTTGAGCTTGTGCAGCAATGAAGTTCTCCATCATAATTTCAAAGTTTGACTTTCTAGGAATGTTGGGAACGTTAGCAGCAGGTTTTTGATATCCTAGTGGCACAGCTGGTGCTTGGCCAGGTGCATACAAAGCGTTATTGTTCTTGTACGAAAAGTTTGGATGGTTCTTCCAACCAGGATTGTAGGTATTTGCATATGGGTTTGCTTGAGCATAGTTCACTTGATCAGCGAGGACTCTTACTAAAATTTGGCATTCGGAGGCAGCATGTCCAGGTACTCCGCATAATTCGCAGTTTGGAGCTACGGGAGCCACGGTGGCTGCGGGTGTTATGGTCAAGTTGTCTATCTTTTGAGCAACGGCATCTACCTTAGCATGGGCATGATCAAGACTACTAATTTCGTACATTCCTCCTTTTGTTTGAGCTTTCTCCACTGGCGTTCGTTCACCTCCTCATTGGTAATGGTTTTGAGCCATGCTTTCGATGAGTTGATAGGCTTCAGTATAAGGTTTGTCCATAAGTGTACCACCAGCGACAACATCTATTGTCATTCTTGTATTATACAAGAGACCATTTAAAACGTATGGATGACTAACCAATCCTCAAGACCGTGATGCGGACACATCCTCATCATATCCTTGTATCTCTCCCATGCATCGTAAAGAGACTCAGTATCTTTTTGTCGAAATCCATTAATTTGGGCTCTCAGCATAGCTGTTTTGCTTGGTGGGAAATATCGGGCTAAGAACACCTTTTTCAACTCATCCCACGTAGTGACGAAGTTTGATGGCAAGGATTGCAACCAAGCCCAAGCTCTGTCTCTTAATGAGTAAGGAAAAAGACGTAGTCTTATCGCGTCTGCAGTCACACCATTTGCCTTCACTGTGTCTGCGTACTGCACAAATTTGATCAAATGTTCATTTGGATCGTCCGTAGGATTTCCAGAATATTGATGTTGTTGTACGGCTGACAGCAATGAGGGTTTCAACTCGAAATCGTTCCGGTTGATAGCGGGGGCAGCAATGCTGTTGTGTGGTTCTTGCTCAGATGGGGTAGCATAATACTTAAGAGGACGGTTCTGTGGTCCATCGGCCATGTTTTGTTCTTTGACTGGTTCAGGAGTATGAGCGAGAAGATCGAGAATATTATACTTGCATTGATACTCAAGTATTCTGCGTCTTAAATGTAAGAAACGCTTTAATTCGGCGATTGGTGGTTGCAAGTCTTCGCTTTGTGAGCGAGTACTTGGCATACAATCGAGTAAAAGGGAAATAAAATTTGTTGCCTTAGTCTATACTGTGCAACAAAGAATCTCACTATTGACTAAATCAAAGTCCCCGGCAACGGCGCCAAAAACTTGATCGAGACTTTCTGAGTCTAACGGTTAATAACTGCAAGTGCACAGCCTATCGCGTAGTAATAAAGATATCGATCCCACAGAGACCTGATAATCAACCTAGTGCTACGGTTTGTTACTGTGTTTAGCTAAGGCGAAGATGTTTAGGTTTTAAGTTCAAAAAGGGAAACTAAAGGGAATCTAAATTTTTAGAATAAACTAGTTGAGATAAGGATATCGGTACGTAACTGAGTATACCATTGTGGATTCAATAAAACTTAGGCGTATAAAAATGAGTCACATTATATTTCTGTAGAAAATATCAGTTTAAAAGCCCTCACCTCACACTCTCGTGGATCTTGCTTCGGGCTATATTCCTAAATCATAATGTCTGCTCTCGCTAGCCCATCTGAGTTTAAAAACACTTTTTGAAAACTAATACAGTCTAATTAACTTTAAAGCGCTCTCGCTGTTTTTAAAACCAATGCCCAATTCCAGCTATCCGGTTAAAATCTCACACTCTCGTGGATCTTGATCCTAACCTTTACTACCTTTTTACTCTCGTAACAAAAGTCCAATTTATAATTAAGAAATCGCGGCCAGAAAATAAGTTGTTTATGGTTTTAGCTTAGAATTATCGAATCCATTCCGATTAACTTAATTACATATCGATAAATCGGATTTAGCTAGACATATTAATTAAAACAAGCGTGCATAAAAATAAATTGCGAAACAGTAAATTAAACATTGCAATGAGAAACGATAATGCTATTATTACGATAATGAACAAAAACCTGATAAATTTGCAATAAGTTGATTCTCGCAATTCCTCCACAAGTCGGTAGGCTTTTGCTCGATGTATTGGAATAACGAATGATGAAGGCAAGATTGAAAAAAAAATTCTAACTATGGTGCAATAGCTCCTCAATGTGAGAAACTATCACTATTTCAAGTGATGGTAAACAAGGAATAGGAAACGAAACAAGGAATGCAAAGAAAGTAAAAATTCAGAAAAAAAAATAATTCTGCAACAATTCGGGTAAATTCTCTATATGGTGTGTCCTCGTTGCTCTTCAATCCATTATGTATTTATAGCCAAAGCATTACCTTAACGTTGGAGAGATTATAGGAGCATAACCTTTGGTGGTTGAGAAGTTTAAGGGAGACTGGCTCATGTACCGTTGAAGTTGAGGTTGAGAGAATGTAGGAGAAACTGCTCAACATGCGTGACTGCATTGGGCTTCTTTTTACACGTCTGTGTTCTGAACATAATATCCATAATTGAGCGTGTGACGATCGTGGTGAGGTCATGACGATCGTGATGAGCTTTGGGAAAGTGACGGTTGTGGTAGGTGTGTGACGGTCGTCACACACACCACTTTCCATTTCTGCTCTTTTTCTCATTGATTCTTCCTGTTTTCTTCTCATTTATTCATGTTTACTCTACTTTGCTCCTTTTAGCTCGGACAATGAAATACCTGTGAAAACACTAGAATACTTGTGGGATAATCGGAACTTGGACTGAAATAACATAATTATTAGTCGTAAATCAAGGCAAATATATGATACATTTTCGTGTTATCAACCATCGGCGCCCCTCTTGAAGAGAAGTGGTTTGTCCCAATAATAGTGTTTAAGGTCATGGAAGAATTTCTTCTTTTGTTGATAGGTTAGATCAGGTGGCAGTACTCCAGCTGCTAGATAGTTGACAAAGTCAGCATACCATGGCAGTGTGGTCTTAGTGTAAACAGATTCTACCACTTCATTAGTTTCTGTATCAGTATAAGTTAGAGATTGTTCAATTGTATTACTTTCTAATTGGGCTAAGAGTCTTTCATAAGGGAAATCGTCATTAATAGGTACTTGTTCAGGTTGGATGTTTTCCATTCTCGATAGGTGGTCAGCTACTACATTTTCAGTGCCTTTCTTGTCCTTGATTTCCAAGTCAAATTCTTGTAGGAGTAGAATCCACCTCAGAAGCCTTGGTTTGGCGTCCTTTTTGCTTAATAGGTACCTGATTGCGGCGTGATCGGTGTAGATGATTATTTTTGCTCATACTAGGTAGGAACGAAATTTATCCAATGCGAACACGACATGCAAGAGTTCCTTTTCTGTGGTAGCGTAGTTCATTTGTGCATGATCCAAGGTTCTACTGGCATACTAGATTGTGTGAAGCTTTTTGTCCTTTCTTTGTCCTAGGACTGCACCTACAGCATAATCACTCGCGTCGCACATAATTTTGAATGGTTCATTCCAATCTGGGGGTTGCATAATGGGTGTTGATATTAACGCTTGCTTGAGTGTTTGAAATGCTTCCAAGCATTTGTCATCAAAGACGAATTCAGCGTCTTTCATTAATAGCTCAGTCAGGGGTTTGGTTATCTTAGAGAAATCTTTAATGAAACGTCGATAAAAACCGGCGTGTCCTAAAAAACTTCTTATCTCTCTAACGGTTTTCGGTGGCTGGAGATTTTCTATAACCTCGATTTTTGCCTTGTCGAATTCAATTCCTCTGTCGGATACTATATGTCCTAGCACGATTCCTTGTCGGACCATGAAATGGCATTTTTCCCAATTGAGCACTAAGTTGACACTTACACACCGTTCAAGCACCATTTCGAGGTTTGATAGACATCCTTCAAAACTTTCCCCACAGACAGAGAAATCGTCCATAAAGACTTCCATTATACCGTCTAAGAAGTCAGAGAAGATGGACATCAAGCATCTCTGAAATGTTGCGGGTGCGTTACATAATCCAAAAGGCATTCGCCGGTAGGCAAAGGTTCCATAGGGACACGTGAAAGTAGTATTTTCTTGGTCGTCCGGATGGATAGGAAAATTCCTGAATATCCGTCTAAATAGCAAAAGTAGGAGTGTTTAGCCAGACGTTCAAGCATTTGATCTATGAAGGGTAAGGGGAAGTGATCTTTACGAGTGGCTTTGTTTAGTTTCCTATAATCGATACACATTCTCCATCCGGTTTGAGTACGTTGTGCTACAGATTCGCCTTTTTCATTATTGATGACTGTAATACCTCCTTTCTTGGGTACCACGTGAACTGGGCTAACCCATTCACTATCTGATATTGGGTATATGATTCCTGCTTCTAATAGCTTTTGCACTTCTCTCTTAACGACATCACTCATAATGGGATTGATTCTCCTTTGATGTTCTCTAGAGGTTTTACAGTCTTGCATACAGATAGAGGGACTTATTCCTTTCAAATCTGATATGTTATAGCCTAAGGCAGTCGGGTACTTTCTCAGGACATGCAATAATTTCTCGGTTTCTATTTGTCCTAAATCTGCGTTGACTATAACTGGTCGTTCGAGTTCTATATCTAGGAATTCATACCTTAGATCTTTGGGCAATGTCTTCAGTTCTAGAACTGGTTTCTTTGGGCAAGGCATAGGGTCAGGAGTGAGTGCAAGACATTCACTTAGATTATTATCTTGGCATTCACCACGCCAATTATCATCTTCAAAAATTGGTGGCATCGGAATTCTCAGCACTTCAGAACACGTGTTTTGGTGTTTTTCCATTTCTTTAGCGCATTCATCGATTACATCTTGGAAGCAGCACGAATCTTCTATAGCGGGTGCTTTGAAGAATTGTGAGAGGATAAATTCTACTTTTTCTTCACCAACCTCAAAGGTCAGTTATCCTTTTTTCACATCTATGATGGCTCCGACAGTAGCTAGGAATGGTCTTCCTAAAATGATAGGGATGTTTGAGTCTTCCTAGATGTCCATGATGATGAAATCTATAGGAATATAGAATTGTCCTATACGTACTGGAACATTTTCTAGCATTCCTAGAGGAAATTTCATTGATCGATCAGCTAGTTGTACAGACATTCTTGTTGGTCTCAGGTCTCCCATGTTGAGCCTTTTACAAATAGACAAGGGCATTAAGCTGATGCTGGCTCCTAAATTGTACAGAGCTTTGTCTATGACAAACTTTCCAATCACACATGGTATAGAGAAACTACCAGGATCTTTTAGCTTAGGAGGCATGTTGTTTTGGTTTATAGCGCTACACTCTGTAGTAAGCATAACGGTTTCAGTATGCTCAAGCTTTTTCTTATTAGTTAATATTTCTTTTAAGAACTTAACGTATGAGGGCATTTGTGTGATTGCTTCTGTAAAAGGTATTGTGACATTCAATTGTTTCAGAAGTTCAACAAATTTCTTAAATTGCCCTGTGGTTTTAGATTTAGCGAATCTTTGGGGATACGGGATAGGTGGTTTATAAGGCGGCGGAGGCACATATGGTTCTTCTTTCTCTTCGGCCTCCTTGCCATTATCTTCCTTCTCGTTTTCCTTTAGTTCGCCTTCCTTTTCAGACTCCTTACTAGGCTTTTGGCACATGGCTGGATTTTTTATTCTTGGGTCAGTGGGTCCTTCTAGTTCTGTTCCACTCCGAAGTGTTATAGCGTTTGCATGTCCCTTCGGATTAAGTTGATTTTGTCCTGGAAGATTCCCAGCTGGAGTAGCGGTAACTGCTTGTTGTTGAGCCACTTATGGGATTTATGTTTCTAACATTTTGTTGTGAGTGGCTAGAGCGTCAACCTTGTTGGTTAATTGTTTGATTTGCTCACCGGTGTGAACATTCTGGTTAAGGAACTCCTTGTTTTGTTGAGCTTGTGCAGTAATGAAGTTCTCCATCATAATTTCAAGGTTTGACTTCCTAGGAATGTTGGGAACATTAGCAGCGGGATTTTGATATCTTGGTGGCACAGCAGGCGCTTGGCCATGTGCATACAGAGCGTTATTATTCTTGTATGAAAAGTTTGGATGGTTCTTCCAACCAGGATTGTAGGTATTTGCATATGGGTTTCCTTGAGTATAATTCACTTAATCAGCGGAGACACCTGCCAAAATTTGACATTCGGGGGTAGCATGTCCAGGTACTCTGCATAATTCGCAGTTTGGAGCTACGGCAGCCACGGTGGCTGCGGGTGTTATGGTCAAGTTGTCTATCTTTTGAGCAAGGGCATCTACCTTAGCATGGACATGATCAAGACTACTAACTTCGTACATTCCGTATTTCGCTTGGACTTTTTCCACTGGTATTCTTTCACCTCCCCATTGGTAATGGTTTTGAGCCATGCTTTCGATGAGTTGATAGGCTTAGGTATAGGGTTTGTCCATAAGTGTACCACCAGCGGCGGCATCTATTGTCATTCTTGTATTGTACAAGAGACTATTGTAAAACGTATGGATGACTAACCAATCTTCAAGACCGTGATGTGGACACATCCTCATCATATCTTTGTATCTTTCCCATGCATCGTAAAGAGACTCAGTATCTTTTTGTCGAAATCCATTAATTTGGGCTCTCAGCATAGCTGTCTTGCTTGGTGGGAAATATCGTGCTAAGAACACCTTTTTCAACTCATCCCACGTAGTGACAGAATTTGATAGCAAGGATTGCAACCAAGCCCAAGCTCTGTCTCTTAATGAGAAAGAAAAAAACGTAGTCTTATCGCGTCTGCAGTTACACCATTTGCCTTTACTGTGTCTGCGTACTGCACAAATTTGGTCAAATGTTCATTAGGATCGTCCGTAGGATTTCGAGAAAATTGATGTTGTTGTACGACTGACAGCAATGAGGGTTTCAACTCGAAATTGTTCCGGTTGATAGCGGGGACATCAATGTTGTTATGTGGTTCTTGTTCAGATGGGGTAGCATAATACTTAAGAGGACGGTTCTGTGGTCCATCAGCCATGTCTTCTTCTGATTTTGATTCAGAGTCAAGTTCTGTTTCAGATTCGGATTCGGATTAAGATCGAGGTTCTGATAAAGGAAAATGTATTCCGTGGTTTAGGCAGTATTCTTGGATTCGTCTTTTTACGCTAAGAAGACGTTCAGGTTTGTTTGTCGGTCGTGTGAGGTCTTCGCCTTTTGAGCGAGTACTTGGTATACAACCGACAAATAAGGGAATTTGTTTCCTTAGTCTATACGACGCAACAAATGAATTGCACTATTGACTAAATCAGTCCCCGACAACGGCGCCAAAAACTTGATCGCGACTTTCTAAGTCTAACGGTTACTAACTGCAAGCGCACAACCTATCGCGTAGTAATAAAGATATCGATCCCACAGAGACTTGATAATCAACCTAGTGCTGCGGTTTGCTACTGTGTTTAGCTAAGGCGAAGATGTTTTGGTTTTAAGTTCAAACGGGAAACAAAAGGGAATCTAAAATTTGGAATAAACTAGTTGATATTACGATATCGGTACGTAACTTAGTATACCATCGTGGATTCAATAAAACTTAAGCGTATAAAAATAAGTCACATTATATTTCTGTAGAAAATATCAGTTTAAAAGCCCTTACCTCACACTCTCACGGTTATTGCTTCGGACTATACTCCTAAATCATAATGTCTGCTCTCGCTAGCCCATTTGAGTTTAAAAATACTTTTTGAAAACCAATACAATCTAATTAACTTTAAAGCGCTCTCGCTGTTTTTAAAACCAACGCCCGATTTCAGCTATCCGATTAGAATCTCACACTCTTGTGGTCTTAATCCTAACCTTTTCTACCTTTTTACTCTCGTAATAAAAGTCCAATTTTAATTAAGAAATCGCAGCCAGAAATTAAGTTGTTTATGGTTTTAGCTTAATTTTATCGAATCCATTCCGGTTAACTTAATTACATACCGATAATATGGATTTAGCTAGACATATTAATTAAAACAAACAAGAATAAGCATAAACTGCAAAACAATAAATGAGACATGGCAATGGGAAATAATAACGTTGTTATTAAATTAATGATAAAAACCTGGTAAATAATCAATAATTTGTTTCTACCAATTCCTCCACAAGTCGGTAGGTTTTTGCTCGATCGTACCGGAACAATAAATGATGAAGGCAAGATTAAAAATCCTAACTACTGTGCGATAGCTCCTCGATGTGAGAAACTATCACTATTTAAGGTAATGGTGAACAGAGAATGGAAAAGGGAACAAACAAGAATGCAGGGAAAATAAAAATTCTCAAAATGAATTCTGCAGCAATTCGGGGTAAAAATCTCGACCTCTGGGGTTGTTCAATGAATGCCCTATTTATAGACCTAGCCTTGCTTTACGTTGGAGAAAATGTAGGAGCATTAACTTTCCGTTGAGAAGTCCAAGGGAGACTGGGCTCATGTGCAGTTGAAGCTGAAGTTGAGAGAATTCAGGAGAAAGTGTTGAACGTACGTGACTGAATTGCCCCTTCGTATCCACGTCTGTATTATGAACGTTATAACCCATTATGTGCGTATGACGATCGTGGTGCTCTCGTGACGAGCGTGGTGGCCTTTAATTTGTGTGACGGTCGTGGTGGCTTGTGTGACGGTCGTCACACACACCACTTTCTATTTTTCTGCTTTTTCTCTGTCATTTCTTCCGGTTTCTTCTCATTTCTTCATATTTTTCTACTTTGCTCATTTTTAGCTTGGAAAATGAAATACCTGCGAAAATACTAGAATACTCTCGGAATAATCGGAACTTAAGCTGAAATAACGTAATTATTAGTCGTAAATCAAGGCAAATATATGATACATTTTCGTGTTATCAACTCTCTTGTTGAGTCAATCACTTTCAGACTCTCTTGTTGAGTCAATCACTTTCCAGACTCTCTTGTTGAGTCAATCACTTTCAGACTCTCTTGTTGAGTCAATCACCTTTTCAAACTCTCTTGTTGAGTCAATCACTTTCAGACTCTCTTGTTGATTCAATCACCCTTGCAGACTCTCTTGTTGAGTCAATCACCTTTCAGTACTCTCTTGTTGAGTCAACCCTTTTAGCCTCAATCTCGGGCTTTGTACGAGACAGATAAAAGCACTCTCTTGTTGAGTCAATCTTTTCCAGCCTCCTCCTAGGCTTGGCATAAAGATTTCCCCTAGCAGAAGTCAGCCTCCTCTTTGGAAGAATGATTTCTCCAGCTTGTTCAGCCACAATCCTGGGCTTCATACAGGACAAATAAAAGCACTCTCTTATTGAGTCAAACCCGTTTAGCCTCAATCTTGGGCTTTGTACAAGACATAAATCTTCATAACCTTCTCTCAAGATTGGGACAAATATCTTCCCCAATGTAGTCAATTCCTCCTAGCCTTCTTTAGACTTCGAGAAATAAATTCCCTAAGCCGAGTCAAACTCTTTTCAGCCTCAATCTTGGGCTTTGTACAAGACAGATAATACTCTCCCATAGAGTCAAACTCATTTCAACCTCAATCTTGGGCTTTGTACAAGACACCTAAAATATCCTCATCCGAGTCAATTAAATTTTCCATTTCAGCCTCAATCTTGGGTTTCGTACAAGACATATACAAACCTCCCCGGCGGAGTCAAAATCTCTTTTAGCCTCAGACTTGGGCTTTGTATAAGACAGATAGAACACTTTCCCCGGAAAAGTCAAACTTCCAGCCTCCTCTTATGCTTTATATAATGACATCCCCAAAGAGTCGAATCTCTTTCAGCCTACTCTTAGGCTTTGTATAAAAACTTCCCTAGAAGAGTCAATCAACCTCTTAGCTTCAACCTTGGGCTTTGATCAAGGCACACAAAAATCAACAATCCCCTCAGAGGAAGTCCAATCCATCTTTAGAGATGACAAGTTCTCTCTCAGTCAAACTTCTTTAGCTTCAATCTTGGGCTTTGAACAAGACACCAAATATCTTTTTCCTCCCTTAGAATAGGAGGAACTATGATTGCTCTGATTTCCCTGTTTCGTTTAAACGGGAATACATAGGCATAAGATTGCGAAATCTTAGCGAGCATACTAATCAAAAACTCTAGGTCCAGTACCTTCATACCAATTAAAACTTAGGTCCAGTACCTTACCAAAAACACACGAACATCAACAAAATCTCACTCATCTCACTCATACTTCCCAAGAAACTTTCCCAACCCATTAACGGATAAACACCATCAAGTACAAAGCGAAACCTAAAGCTAATATCCTGTGGATAACCACATATAGGATGGGTAACTGACAACTCCCCATTGTATAACCTGACCCCGGACCCCCCAATCTCTTTAAAGCGTTTGTTCAGTTAAACATTCGCGTGCAAGGTTAGTTTTAGATAGCTTCCCTTTCCCTTCCAGCTTCATGGGATAAATAAGAAATCAGAAAGTAGCACCCCCTCCTCATTGTGGGGAGAAACCCAAAAACCAGCGATAAGGTGGTCGCGTCACCGACAAAAATCGCTCGCTACAGTAAAATGGCGACTCTGCTGGGGAGTCACTGCATGATCTGTTTTACCTTAGTCATCATCGTCCCCATTTTCCACAGTAAAATGGCGACTCTGCTGGGGAGTCATTGTCTGTATAGGACTAGGACTATAGCTCTTAAGAGGTCTAGGATGTTAGTTTTAGGAATAAATATATATATCACTTTTCCTAATTGATATCCGTGTTTACTTTTCTGCTAATGGGATTGCAGGTGATGCCACGTCTGGAAAGTTTGAGTGACACCTAAAATAAGTGATGGCATTAGATGGGTAATCTTACAAGGAGTGACTCCTAAATAAGAGACCCCGGTAGACCATCGAATCAGTGGAGATACCCTTTGCAGATTCAATGTCTAAATGACTTCGGTTGTTGAAAGCAGATTGTTCGATTGTGGTGTCCATGAAATTGAGGATTTAGTAGGCTGAGACCATGTTACTATTTTATAGTGCGGAAGCTATCGGAAATAGTTGTCACGCGATACTACCCTCATTTGAGATTACTCTAAGATACTGCAGCTCGCTCGGGTGAACCAGCCTGTTGTTGTTATCCCAAGGGGGGGTCATTGATTTTGAGGACAGGTACAAAAAATCACCAGTACAACCTTTGAGGATGGGTAGAGCCATGACTTCATGACACTGAATCTTTGACCCCATGTGTTTTCTATGTTTTTGTGTGTTGCATTCATGAATTCATTTAATTAAAAAACTTTAAACAAAGAAAATCTTCTTTTCTAGTCTCTCTCTTTTCAAATTAAAGTAAGACAATGATTGCAAATATCAGAGAGAAAGATTGCGTTGTGGATTTTAGTAGAAGGAAGACTCACTAGTACACCTTCAAGGTTCCAAAATTAGAGGATTTGAGAGGGTTGGCAAGGATGATCACCAACCCTGATACTTTCAGAGCTAAGTACGGAGGACTGCTGTCTCTGTTAAGGGTCCATGTAATTGAAGGAATCCTGTCTATGCTGATTCAGTTCTATGATCCGGTCTATCACTGTTTCACATTCTCGGATCATCAACTAGCACCAACACTGGAGTAGTACTCTCACCTGACTAATTTACCCATCACTGACCAAGCTCCCTTTTCTGGACTGGAAGAAATTCCAAAGGATCAAACCATTACAAGAGCTATCTATTTGGATGAGTCAGAAGTCAGGACTCACATGACCATTAAGGGTGGAATCCAAGGTTTACCAGCCAAGTTTTTGATAAAGAAAGCTCTATGCTTTGCTAGTATAGGGAACGTGACTTCTTTCGAGAGCGTCTTTGTTCTGCTCACCTACGGGTTATTTCTGTTTCCCAACATTGATAACTTCATTGATATCAATGCCATTAAGATTTTTCTAATTGGAAACCCTATACCAACCCTACTCGCAGATGCTTATCATTCTGTACACTTAAGGAATTTGTACAGCGGACGAATGATCACATGATGTGTACCTCTGCTATACAAATGGTTCACTTCTCACTTGCCCAAGTCTGCTGCATTTTGGGATCATAAGAGTACTCTACGTTGGTCACAGACAGTCATGTCTCTTACCAACTCTGACATCGATTGGTACAATCGAATCTATGACGGGATAGGAATCATTGACCATTGTGGAAACTTCCCTAATGTACCCCTCATAGGAATTAAAGGAGGAATCAACTATCATCCAGTTTTAGTTTGCCGCCAATTTGGATACTCGATGAGACATGTCCCGCGTAATATTCATCTGGAAGGTCTTTTCTTCAAGGAAGGAGAAAACGACGGGGCACTAAAGACAGAAATAGTGCATGCCTGGAAACGTGTTCACAGGAAAGGAAGAAAGTCTCTAGGAAAACCAGATTGTGTCTCTATGGAACCTTATCTCCACTGGGTACAAACTAGAGCTCTCAAACTGAGGATGTCTTACCCTCGTTAAGAAGTTCTTCCGTTAAAGGAATCTGTCCTTTATGTCTGATAGGGAAAAACTCCAGGTCACCCTCAACAAAGTTCAACAGGAGAAGAAATATTGGAAGAACAAGCACCGCATTCTCAATGTGGAGTGTAACAAAATACCACAACTGTTAAAAGAAAAAGATGCTCTGATCGAGATTTTAGAGCAACATGCTGTAGAAAATCAAGATGACCAAAGGAATTTGCTCGCTCCTTTCGCTTGGCAAAGGAATGACAACCCGACAACGACTAAAGAGCCCCGGTCAAAGAAAAGGAAAGTACCAGAACTAGCACCTGAGCTCTCTTCAGAGAGGACTCAGGATCCATAAGTTTAGACATTTCCTTTTACAGCACTTTGTAAATTACTGTATTTCCATTTCCGCAATCTTTAAATTCAATAAAACGGGGTTTCCCCACTGTATGATATTTACAATCCAATTGTCAATGTTTCCTTTGATTAAACAAAAAACAATTAATATAATCATTGCATATCATTCATCATTCTCACATAACACTTTCTTCTTACCTACGAATCTCACGTTTGTGTCTCGATTCTAGAGAGTCAAGTTTTCTCATTCGTATAATACTCGGGCCAATCGACAAAAGAAAATGGATAATCTCGAGGAAGAAAACAGAGAGTTGAGAGAAGAAATCGACGCTCTGAAAGAAGATCTGAGGAAAGTTCACGATGACATGCAAGCTCTGGCAGCGGCTCAGATACAAAGGACTGTGATCTCAGAGATCACATCGACTCCCATAGTGGAAAAGTATGATCCTCGATATAACATGCCTAAAGATCGTCCCTGGGGCACGCCTATTAACTATATCCCGGAAGGATATATTCCGCCGATCACGGAAGATCCGGAAACTACAGAAGGAACCGCTGGGCCTGAAGGTTACAAACTTTGGGGAAGCGAAGATGCAAGAGGCATGACAGCAACTCCTGAAGGTTACAAACTTCGGGAGAGGGAAGCACCAAGAGTCACTGCAGTAATGATTATACCACCACCCATGGTACACACTGTCCCGGAAGGAAAGATTCCACAGATACTTTCTGATGGAAATGAAAGTATGTACGATGGGTTGAATGAGTTCCAGGAACAATTCCTGGAGATGTAGAAGGAACTGCATGCCATTCGCGATTAGGATCTATTTGGAAAAGACGCCGCAGACCTTTGTTTGGTCCCCAGTGTGAAAGTTCCGCACAAATTCAAGGTGCCCGAATTTGAAAAATACAAGGGTAACTCTTGCCCTCAAAGTCATTTGGTGTTGTGCGCTCGAAGGATGTCAACTCAGACAGAGAACCAACAGCTACTGATCCATTATTTCCAAGATAGTTTAACCGGTGCCGCACTCAAATGGTAAATGAGTTTGAACAGCACTAAGATTGTCACTTTCAGAGATCTTGGCGCTGCCTTCGTTCAGCAGTATAAGTATAACCTGGACATGGCACCAGACAAAGATCAACTCAGAGCCATGTCGCAGAAGGACAAGGAAACCTGCAAGGAATATGCTCAAAGATGGTGTGAAATTGCCGCCCAGATTTGTCCACCTCTTGAGGAAAAAGAGATGACAAAAATCTTTTTGAAACCCTTGAGCTCATTTTACTACGATCGAATGGTCGCCAGTGCACCCAGCGACTTTACTGAGATGGTGGGCATGGGAGCTCGTCTTGAAGAAGCAGTCCGAGAAGGACGTCTGGTCAAAGATGCTGGACCATCAAGCAGTACCAAAAGATACTGTAGTGCTCTCCCTAAGAAAAAAGAGCAAGATATTGGTAATATCTCTCTCAAAAAGCAAAGGCGACGGTACCAACCAGTAGCAGTTGTAACTCCTACTATTAATCCTACGCCTGTTCCTATGTATCAACCTTCGGTTGCTCAAAGCCAACCGAATCAACAACAATATCAACAAAGGACACAACAACCTCTTTATCAGGCTTGTCCTCAGTACAATAACAACCGTACAATGCGACCACTAGGGTTCGACCCTATACCGATGTTGTACGCAGAACTGTTTCCACTATTACTGGTCAAGGGGCACGTCCAAACCAGGTCTCCTCTTATAGTACCGGAAAATCTGCCTTTTTGGTTCTAAGCGGATCAAACTTGCCCTTATCATCAAGGAAGACTGGGGCATAACATAGAAAACTGTCTTAGCTTCAAATCCGATGTGCAGAAGCTTGTCAAGAGCGGGGTCCTATCCTTCAAGGACACAAATCCAAATGTTCAGATGAACCCGTTGCCTCAACACGAGTAAGCTGCAGTCAATTTGATAGAGGAAGAGTCTAAGCACAGTTATCAAATTCATGATATACTCTTATTGGGAACCAACCTGGTCAAGATGTATTGCAGACATAGTGGATACGGTCACGTACTATCTCATAACTATTACCAGTATGATATCTGCTCTAAAAACGATCAAGGATGTTCTGTGGTGCAATCCGCTCTACAGGAACAGATGGATCTCGGATGGATCCATGATCACCGAATTCGTGAAGTCGACATGACTTATACAAATTCCAACATCATTCAGAACCACGACATCCATGCAATGAATGTCAACTTGGTAGCAATGCACTCAAGGCAAAGCCAACATCATGATCTGCCACGGCACGATTATGATTCCTGTCTGATTTGTTCAGTAAACAATCAGGGATGCTCTTTTGTACAGGAGGCCCTCCAGCGTCAGATGGATCTTGGATGGATTCAGGATTACCGCGATAGAAGTCAGTATCAAGTTAATATGATTCAAATTTTTGATATTCGCCTGATGAATACTATCTTCGTGGAATTACATGCTAGGCAAGTTCAACTTGGTTTTCTGACTTTGCATGATTATCAGAACTGTAAAGTGTGTCGTGAGAGTGACCAAGGATGTGCACTCGTTCAAAGAACACTACAACACTTGTTAAACCACTGGTGGCTTCCGATCTAACTAGATGAAGCCACACAACAAGTCAGTATGACTGACGGGAACCCTACTAGGCATCAAAATCAGGATGTTCGATCAATGGAAACAGATCTAGTAAGGCTACACTGCATACAAAGTGGACGTGGTCGGGTGCCACCACACAACTATGAGCTCTGTAGAGTTTGCTCAGAAAATAACCAAGGATTCTGCCTCGTGCGAGCAGCCCTTCAAAGTCAGTTGGACCATAAGGAGATTCAACCATGGTCAAGCACTGATTCAATATCAGACTATCATCCTAATCAAGGCAGAGATGTTGTCTTGATCCCTAAGCGAGAAGTGGCTAAAGATGTATGCGCCATAATCTCTTTACTCCATGAATTGAGAGTTCCTCTTGATAATGGAAAGGTTCTCAACCTTGAACCAATTAAGGCCGGCTACGATGGTCAGAAAAATCAAAAGGCCCATGTAGTTATCTATCAACCAGGACCAGTACCGTACAAATCCGATAAGGTTATCCCTTACAAATACGGTGCAACAACAATTGAGAATGGAAACGAAACTCCATTACCTTTCGTCATGAATATTGCAGACATCAGTCGAGTAACACGGAGCGGTCGGATCTTCAACCGAGGAGTTGGAGAACCCATCAGAGAAAAGGAACCTCAAACAGAAGTTCCTAATCAGCCAGTCAGTCAGTCCAGTGATCCTGACCTTTCAAAGAACAATGATGAGATACTAAAGCTCATCCAAAAGAGTGAGTACAACATTGTTGATCAACTGTTGCAAACTCCTTCAAAGATCTCTATGTTATCTCTTTTACTCAATTTTGAAGCTCACTGGGAGGCTTTACAGAAAGTCTTAGAGCAAGCCTTTGTGGAACAAGATGTAACAATAATACAATTCGACAACATCATCTCCAATATCACTTCCTGCAACAACTTTGGATTCATTGATGAGTAACTACCGGAAGAGGGCCAAAATCATAACACGGCACTCAATATTACAGTTAACTGCCAAGATGATGCTTTAGCCAGCGTACTGGTAGATACCGGATTGGCTCTGAATGTTATGCCGAAGTCCACTCTAATACGACTATCATTTAAAGGATATCCGATGAGAGGCAGTGAGGTCATCGTCAAGGAATTTGATGGATCTCGAAAAAATAGTTATCGGCGAAGTCGGCCTTCCCATAACTATCGGTCCTCATACTTTCCTAGTCACTTTCCAAGTCATGGACATCCAGGCAGCATACAGCTGTTTGCTAGGAAGACCTTGGATACACGAGGCTGGGGCAATCACTTCGACACTTCACCAGAAGCTGAAGTTCGTCAAGAATGACCAACTAGTCACAGTCTGCGGAGAACAAGCCTTGATCGTGAGCAACTTATCGTCGTCTACTTGTGTAGAACCGGAGGAGGTTGTAGGAACCCAGTTCCAAACACTTTCAGTGAGCCATGACAACCAATCAGAAAAGGGAACATCAATTTCCTCGTACAAAGATGCTCTCGAAGTAATCAAAAGTAACAATGCAAAAGGATGGGGGCAGCTTGTCATTCCTACTGATAACAAGACAAAGAAAGGTCTTGGTTTTCCCTCAAACTGTACCCAGGCTGCTATTAATGATGAAAATCTTCATCCCATTCAGAACTTCTTCCATAGTGGGGGTTTTCTTCACCCAGTGTCTCAAGAAATACATACCATCAACGAGGGTGATTCCTCCGATACGGATGAAGAGTGGAAGTCCTATCTTAATGAGGACGGTTATATGTCTCAGGGAGAGGTGCCTATGCCATTTTGCTATCCCACATAGAGTCTGAGATATATACCAAGGTCAGATGTCAAAATGATATACGGAGATTATGATCCAGAAGGATGCCGTGCTCCACCAAACTCATTAGAGGAGGACACTCTGATGAAGGACAACTTTGACCATGACTATTATGGCCTAATGGATGGCCTGCCTATCTGGCAGCCATACCCAGGAGACTCAGGGCAAAAGAGTCAGCCCAACGATACATATCAGTTGAGCATCATTGAAAAGAATACCTGCGTCCCCACCAAATCATGGGATCATTAGTCAGTTCATTCAGAAGATATCCAGTATAATGATGAATTTGCAAAGATCACAGGACAAGAGTTCCTTAACTACGCTTTTCTTGAGGTCAACGTCATCGAAAGGGATGACTCCTCCAGTTCCAAAGAAGTGTGGGACACCTTAGGACAACCGAGTGGCAAATATGGCTTCAAGGTCAAGTACACCGCTCCTGAAAGCTCTCGTATCAGGCTCGAAGACATCCAGCCAACTTGATGGGGAGATCCGCCTGAGAGTGCAAGCACTATGTAAGATACAGCTAAAGAATCCTCCTACGACAACTCTTCCTGGGAGACAGATTCCAACGATCCTGCTCCACCAGAAATCAGTGTTATTTCTGAACACAAATCAAGAAGGAAAGTACCAGACTTTGTGATTCACTGAGGAGTTCTCCGCCAATGGGTTGCTGTCAACATTTCGAAAGTCATTCATAAGTCTAAGTAATTGTCGTCTTTATCTTAACCTTTCACCCTGCCCAGGTGAAATGTAATGCCCGTTTTTATTCTAATTATTATTCATGAAATAATTGTGAATTGATGTAATTGATCGTGTATTTTGGTGTGTTTTGGATGTTTTTGGTGTAGCCATCGTAAGGGGTACTTGCCTTAAGAATTATCTTTAAGGTAGGAGGGGTGTGTGACCAAAAATGTAGAGCTTGGTGGTGTAGGGACTAAGACTAATTAGATTATTTTAGTTAGTAACTATTTAATTATAATAATAGCTGAATATTGATCTAATTAAATAGGTGATGGAAATTATTATTATTATTATTATTATTACTATTCCTAATATTATTATTAATTAAAATATGATTTAATTAGTATTTGGGTGAGAGAGAAATGAGGAAGACTAAGTATTGGTAGTGAGATTGTGGAGGAAAATGAGGAAGAATAGGGTTTAAGTGGAATTGTGGGAAGTAGCATTAACAAAAGAAATAAGGTTTGGGAGAAGTTACGTAAAGTTGCAGAGAAGAGGAAAAGAGGAAAAAGAAAGGCAAAAGCTAAGTTCAATCGGAGAGTCATAGAGCAACCTTCAATCCAAGGTAAGGGTGGGATTCTGACTCTATAACTGGTTAATTGATGAATAATATGTGGGATTTGGATTTGTATAAAATTGTCGCTGATGTGTGAATTGTGTCGGAGATTATACCAATTTTTCTGTTGTTGTCGTATTTGGTTATTATCGCTGTTTCGGTGAACAAATTCATGTTGCTAAAACCATATGTGTTGTTGTTCTGGGTCTGTGGTGGGATTTAATTGGAATTGTTCGAACTGAACTGGATTTAAAAAAAAAAAGGGGTGGCGCAAGCCACCCCTTTGTGTGATAAAGGGCGGCGCAAGCTACCTTGCCCTTTTGAAAAGGGTGGCGCAAGCCACCTGGGCCTTTTAGATAAAGGGTGGCGCAAGCCACCTTGTTGCTTTGGGAATGGTGGCACAAGCCACCTTGGTTGGATAGTAAATGGTGGCGCAAGCCACCTTTGCTTGAGAAAGTTGGTGGCGCAAGCCACCTGTATTAGTAAGAGGAAGTGTTTTGTAGGTATTATGCTTAGCAGAAAAATTAACATGTTTAGCAGTAAATTGTTATGTTAGTAAATTATTATGTTAATAACAGTAAAGTAATGTATGTAAAGTAGGAATTAAAATAGGTTAGTAACAGTAAAATAATGTATGTTGAGTAGGAATTAAAATAGGTTAATAACAGTAAAATAATGTAAGTTTAGCAGAAATTAGAACAGGGTGGTACAAGAAAAACAGAATTTGTGAATTAGCAGGAAAATCACATAGTCACTATTAGTTTTAATTAATAGAAAAATATAGCAGCAAGGGCATGAATTAGCAGGAGGTGATTTTCAGTATCAGTAGCAGTGTTAACTTATTAGAAGGATAATTAAAGCATAATAGTGATTAATCATAGCATAACTTGTTGTATAATAACAGTACCAGAATAGTCGTAATAATATTAAAGCAAAACAGAAACATTAGTAATTTTAGTAGGAGAATAATCAACCGGTTTTGGAAGTCTTGTCCGAATAAATTCGAGGAGCGTTTGTGATATAAGATGGTTGGTACAGAGTAGGATATAAGTTGCCATGATATCGTCGTGTTTAAGTTGTGAAGTTGCTGGTAGGAATTTTGTTGCATTGCCTTATTAGTGGCAAGAATTAAGTTGTAGGCCTATGGCCAATGTTGATTTACTGTTGTTGTTAAGTTGTAGGCCTATGGCCAATGTTGATTTGTTGTTGCTGTTAAGTTGTAGGCCTATGGCCAATTGTTGATTTGTTGTTGTGTGGTTATATAACTATTGTTGTTGTTATTATGATATTCATGTTGAGTTGCATACATCGCATATCAAGTTGGAGCTGGTGCTCGGTAAGTTGGCCTGGATTGGCAAAATTTAAGTTGAAGGCTTATGCCTTGCTGACGTCAATATTAATTGGCAAGTTTCTAAGTTGGGAGTTTTGCTCCAATGGTACCACATGCATGTGCATTTTACGAGTCGCATTCCATGTTGCATAAATTGTTGTTGTGTTGTTGATTAAAGTTGATGGTAATGTTGTGAAGTGGTGATTTTATATAATCTGATCTAATATATTATTTATCATATATCTGATTATATTGTTTGATATCTCACCCCTTCTGTGTATGGTGATGGTTTATACGCCATTCTGCAGGTAATTCGGTGTGAAGGTTGTCTACCCTCATTAGTTCGAGTCGGTGTCGTTGCTCTGATACGTAACACTCGGGGGATGAACGATTGTTTTCTTTATTATTGATTTTAGTATTGTTGCTGAATTTTAAGTTGGTTTTCGTTAAAGACCTGATGTCTTAGAGTTGTTTTGAATCAAACCAGATGTTATGGTATTTCAGTTGAATTTATGAATCCGCTGCGCATTAATAAAGTTGTTTTGTGTCAAAAAATTGAATTATGTTCATCTGAGTATTAAGTGTTATGTATCCATGTTTATGTGGTTAAATGTCGTTGTTTCTAAGTTGAAAATGTGGCATCCTATTTGAGTGTTGAAATTTTGAAACTCTGTTTTATTTTTATTCGATGGGTAGAAATGATGTGTTACATTAGTGGTATCAGAGCAGGTCGGTCCGTCCAGCCAAGTTGTCTAATGTTGTTTATTCCTTAGTACGTGGCATGTGTGTGAAACACTGTAGATACTTGCTTATTAGTTTTCTAACCGTTTGTCTCCAGGAGTCGGTTTGAAATAAGTGGAGGAGAAGCTTGCTTCCCGAAAATGTTAATGGTATGTGAAGTTGGATCAAGGTGATATTGATTGCAAGAGTGCAAATGTTTTTGGAACTGTGTTGCAAACCGACGAGAGTATGGAGTCATGATTCTTATCGGTCAAGTTTGAGATGCCTTTGAGGGAGGACGAGACGATAAGTGCGATTGGCCTCTGGAGTGTAGATCAGAATTTGGAGACAGTTAGGAGATGTTGTTTTTACCTGCTAAGCGAGTAAGACAACTCTTACAGAATGGAGCTTATATGAGCGCATGTGGGTGATAACGGTTATTTGAGAGGTAGAACTCATGTTCACCGATTTCAATTTTCATTTTCGCAATTATGGAACAGCCTTCAGAAAAAGGGGTATAACTTTTCACTCGTAACTCCGATGGAAGTGAATCTGGATTTTTTGGAAAGCTTACGAAATTACCTACAGTTTGCATATAAATTTTGTCTTTGGCGTGTTTTTTAAGAGAGAGAAAAATGCGTTTGAATATTTTGGTCTGATGCTGATTTTGGTGGAAGTATGTATACGGGATTTCTGGATCAGCCGCTATTGCACAGGCGATAACTTTTTACTCGTAACTCGGATTTAAGAGATTCTTGAAGTTCCGAAATCTACATGAAATTCCCTTTATTTTGGAATATAATTTTGTGTTTGGGAGGTCTGTATTGAAAGAGATAGTTGTGTTAGAAGTTGAACGATTATTACTAGAGACGAGTAAGATAAGATCAAGTGAAAAATGTTTGGGAATAGGAAGGAGGTAAGGATATCGAAGGAGCACATAGAGATGCGGCGTATGCCAGTGGAGAATTATTAGAATATAGATTTCTTTGAGGAAGGTTAAATAGTAAAGTGGACTGTGTGTTATTGTTGATATGGTGTTGTCGCTCCCGAAAGATTCGCATCCAACGGTACAAACGCGAGAGTGACGCAGAAAATACAGAGTCGCCAGCAATGTGTATTTATCCCAAGAGAGGGAAAGGAAACACTGCACAAACCTGAAGAGAAAGGGGGAAAGACATGGTCATCGCAACCATAGTCCGGGTTTGGGAGTCGGTTATGCGAGGGGAAGGTGTTAGCACCCCACGCATCCATCGTACTCGATGGGATCCATGCTTGTTGTCTAAACGGAGGGTGAGCTGTCCTACTATCTATGGCTGAACAAAATAAAACGGGGATGGGGGTGACTAAGACGGACTCGGTAGGACATATTCGATGCCCTAGGCCTATGTACTCCCTCAGTGCAATGGGAAAGTCAGAGTCAACGTAGTTCGGACGGGAACTGTGGGGGAAGGTTGCTCGCCAAGACAATCGCTGTCTTGTGCCTACATATCCTCAATCGGACGAGAGAGAGGAATCAGAGCTGATGTAGGTCATGGGTACGACCACGAATGGGTAAGTGTTTTTTACGTGAGCGACGAGCTCTTTTCCAAAAATGAAGTTTGAAGCCCAACAATCCCGAAGGATAAAAAGATTTGAATTGGTTTTGTATTTTTTAGACATAAGTGTTTTTTAAGATAGTTCATAACTTGCATTGCACCAAAGTCTAGGGCACAGGGGTGAATACTTAACGAATCGTCTCAAGATAGGACGCCCGCTAAGTACTCTAGAAAGATGAGAGGAAGCCCCTCATTTCTCATTCCCCACGCTTAAGGCTCGTGCGCAATACACTTTATCTTTATTAAGTGTTTTCAAGAAGTTTTGAGATGAGAAGAGAGAAGACCCAAAGGGAACTCTAAAGGGAAACTAAGAGTCCTAATGTTGTCATGCATGGGTAACCTATGGTTAGTGAGGCTTAGGAGAGACGACTACCTAAAACCTAATGCTAATCCTACTCCAAGCTTAATAAAAAATTAAGTTGGACTAGGTAGCGCTAAAGGGAGAGAATCCAAGACTTAAACAAGTCTTGAGATCCATGGGAGGAAGAGAGTGAAAGAGAAAAAATGAGAAAGAGAAGGAGAAGATGAGATACAATAAGTGGCAGCAAGCACATCACATCATAAATGTCCAACTCAAATCATCAAACATGTTTCAAAGATCAGTGCAAAACCATTCAAGTGAGCATGCAAAGATAAACATGAAAAAAGACAAGCATACTTGTATGAAATGCACAATTAAGCATACATGAACTTCATACCAAGATGAAATGAGAAAGGTAAGATGAAGATGAAAACAAGTCAGAACCAAGATCATATTATTATCAACAATTCACATATTCAAAAGTGATTCATATCATGAAGCATTAGGATCCAAAGAAGTCCACAAAAGGAAAGGTAATGATATTCATCATACAATTCAAACCAAATGTATTTAACCATGCTCAAGTGAAATGAAAACCAAGTAAGGAGCACAAGAGGCAGTAGCATATGCATCAATATCATATCAAAACCAAACTCAAGTCATACAAGTCCAAACATCAAGCAACACCTTCAAGACATGCACCAAAGTAAGCTACAAAAAGAGGACAAAGTTCCAACACTTAAGCATACTCAAACATGATTCAAACATGATCCAAAAATGGTAAAATTAAGTCTTAAAGGACCTCAACCAGGAGTAAACATCATACCAAAAGCACATACAAAGAATCAATAAGAAACTCAAGCAAATAGGCATGCCAAGTCAACTTGTGTAAAGAGATGTCAAGATATAATCATGCACAAGTCATTTAAGCACAAATAATCAAACATATATCAAGTGACATTCAAAAATTGTGAAATTAAAACTCAAATGACCTAAGTCAGAAGCCAACCCCATGTCAAAAGATCTCACAAAAATTCACAAGTTAAACACCTCAAACAAATGAGCAAAGATCACATAGGAACCATAAACTAATATGCAAAGGAGAGGGACTAAAATGCAATATGCAAAGAGTTTAAAAATATGAGAAAAATATTTTTAGGAACCTCAACATGTACTCTAACAAATTCAAAAAGAATGAGATGCAAATCATGTATAGATGATGAGAACAAAAATCAACAAGGCAGAGTGTGCATAAGTGAGGCAATCCAAAAAGAAATTAATTAAACAATTAATTCAGATGCACAAAATAAAATAAAAATGAAAAATAAAATTTGCCAAAATTTTATAAAACCCTAAATATGCTTCATGAATTTTTTTCATAATTTTTAGATGCATTTAACTATTTTTTTATAAAAAAATGCAACAATTTAAATAAAATAAAATGAAAATAAAAACCAGGGGTGCAACAAGCAATAAAAATCACGTTGGAAAATAGAATGGGCTGAACAGGGGGTGGAAAAAGCAAACAGAGGCCCAACCCAACCCAAAGCGCAAGCAAACAAAAAAAACAAGGATCCAGTCAACAATCTGGACTCACATAAACCATTGGATCAATCCAACGCATGACATTCAGTCAATCAAAACAATAAGTACACAAGATGAAAGGCCAAGATTGAAAGCACATGGTAACAAGCATGCTCACGCGCACACACAACGCAATCAGAAATTAAAACATAACACGTGAGAGGCACATGGAAATTTTAATGTGTTGGCACAATCCAAACCACCATATTAATCACACGCATCAGATCAAATCAACCAAAATCAAATCATGCAAGACCAACGCCCAGGATTAAAGGTACATGATAAGAAGCATGGAATATCACACACACAATCAATAAAATAAACATAAATTTTAAAAGGCGTGGCAACACGTGAGCCCTCAGATCTGGACCACCAACGGTCCAGATTACGTCTCCTCCAATAAAACCTCCGGTGACCTGAAAATGAACCAGACGCCGGAGCCCTAGCTCCGGTCGTCTCCTCCGGCGACCTGCACATCAAAATTCTCCAAAAATTACAAACAAGTGCACCATTCAAACCAGAATTTCACAAGGATCATGGATATGCAATTATTTTTCACAAACAACCAACACACAAGCCCAATCGAACAAAACAAGTTTGGATCCAAAACTTTCAAACTCAAAATACACACATGTTACACGTCCAAACTCAAAACAAAATACATCAGCATCATCAGTGAACTTCATAGATCATCATGCACACTTAAAATTCTAATTATACGACCATGAAAAGCAAGCTTACCTGAGATCTGTAGAGCTTGAAATACACCAAGAGCTCCTTCCAAAAGCTGCAGATCTTCCTCTTTTGAGCTCTATTTGCAAAATAAATGCAAATAGAGGCTTGAAATTGGCTGGATCTAAGATTTTGAACTTGAACCCTCTTGAAATCAACTTGCTGAAAACCTTGCTTAAAGCTTGAAACAGTGGTAGATTCACACTCCTTTCAACTCACTGATCAATAATATGCCAAGAGATTTTCAAAATCCCTCAAGGAATGAGAGATTCGAAGAGAGAAAAGTGTGAGATGAAAATGGAATTCTGAGCAAAAATGAGTGTGTGACCTAATTGTGAAGGCATGAGTAAGCTTATATACATCCCATTAGAGCTCTGATCACAATTAAAACTTGATTAATCCCTTGGTTAATGAGTTTGGATGGTTTATGCAAATTTGCACTTTGTGATACCACCCCTAATCCACACGTGCAAAGGCCACAAAATAAGCATGATCCACTCACATTTCTTCTGCTGATCACAAATGAATTATACTTGGGCCTTGCACTTGCTTGGTTTGTGAGTTTTTGATCCATTTGTAAATTGTTTATTTGTTAAATACACCATGAATAAGGCACGGTTTGGCATGAAACAAAGGTCAAAATTGGTGCTCATGGCTTGTACTTGGATGTTGTAATGTGACATGAACCAATAAAAGTCATTACAAGTCAATTGGAACCAAAATGCAAATGGTGGAAAAATTGGTACACATGAAGAACCCTAAAAACAGCTTGCCTTGCCTTAGCCATAACTTGAGTTCTACAAATGATATGGAAACCATCTAGTACTTTTTGGAAATGGGAGAGAAAGATCTTCAACTTTCATGTTTGAGGAAAATTCATTTGAAGCTTCCTTGATGATGAAAAGTCAAGTTGAATGTGGTGAAAAAACTGCCAAAAATGGAAAGTTCTCATTATAGGTCATTTTCCAAATTTAGTAACTTTTGCACAAACTCTTGATTCTTGGAGAATGATGTCATCCATGCTATTCCTTGACCAAATAAAGGTACATGGACTTGGGAAACATGATTTGGACCCTTGAAAACCCATGGTTGACTTTCCTTTTGAACTGTTGACTTTTGCTTACTTGACAAGTAACTGATCCACTGAACATCTTCCGCAATGAATCACTAGCCAAGTCTTCCCCCATGAGTGCTTGTAAGCATGTAGAACCTCATGAGAATGTATTTGAACAAGCAAAACCCATAAAGAATCCTTTTGGAACCAAACTCTAATTTGGACCATCTGATTAGGAGAGAAAGATTCATTTGAAATCCCTTGCCATTCTTGATCTTATGAAGATGTGATGAACCCCTCAAACTAACTTGAGGCTTGAGACTCCTTTGAGATAAACCAAGTACCTTGATCCCATGTTAAGAACCAATGCTATGCACAAATGCTAATGCAAGAAATTCAAAGAAACATAAGCCAGTTAGCTAAAAGCAAGAGGGCAAATTTTGGGGTATTACAGCTGCCCCTATTCAATCAACTTGGTCCTGAAGGTATGATAGCAACGGCTGTCATGCGTTCAAAGGATTCAAGGAGATTGAATACTAAAAGAAACCTGAAATTTGAAATCTTCAAAGGAGGGACGACTCCACTAGGGAACAAGCAATAAATGTTGCACTGTCACAACACGTACGAGTGTTGGAAACCAATACAAACAATGCATTGAAACGTCATGAAATAAACACAAACGAGTGTTAGCTATGCTGGGAATAAACACTGACAGGTGTCAGGGAATCCAAGATATCAGATACGGATGGGTGTAAAAAGGTATCAATACGGGCGGGTATCGAAAAGGTACACGGACGGGTGTAAAGAGGGATCAATACAGACGGGTATCGAAAAGATACACGGACGGGTGTAAAGAGGTTCAATACGGACGGGTATCGAGAAGATACACGGAGGGGTGTAAAAAGGTATCAATACTGACGGGTATCGAAAAGGTACACGGACGGGTGTAAAAGGTTCAATACGGACGGGTATCGAAAACGTACACGGATGGGTGTAAAAGGGTTTCAATACGGACGGGTATCGAAAAGATACACGGACGGGTGTAAAAGGGTTTCAATATGGACGGGTATCGAAAAGATACACGGACGGGTGTAAAAGAGTTAATACGGACGGGTATCGAAAAGGTACACGGACGAGTGTAAAAGGGTTTCAATACGGACGGGTATCGAAAAGATACACGGACGGGTGTAAAAGAGTTCAATACGGACGGGTATCGAAAAGGTACACGGACGGGTGTAAAAGGGTTTCAATATGGACGGGTATCGAAAAGATACACGGACGGGTGTAAAAGGGTTTCAATACGGACGGGTATCGAAAAGATACACGGACGGGTGTAAAAGAGTTCAATACGGACGGGTATCGAAAAGGTACACGGACGGGTATCGAAAAGATACACGGATGGGTGGAAAAGAGTTCAATACGGACGGGTATCGAAAAGGTACACGGACGGGTGTAAAAGGGTTTCAATACGGACGGGTATCGAAAAGATACACAGACGGGTGTAAAAAGGTATCAATACGGATGGGTATCGAAAAGGTATCGAAAAGGTACACGGACGGGTGTAAAAGGGTTGTAAAGCAACTTTTACCGGGGATTAATCTTGCTGGGGAATGGAAAGCAACACGGACGGGTGTCTAGAAAAATAGTATTGAGTAAAAGACATAAAAACACGGACGGGTGCCGAAGGAAACACGGACGAGTGTCATCAATAGGTCAATACGGACGGGTATTGAAACAAAAAGGTTCAAACACGGACGGGTGCCGAAGGAAACATGGACGAGTGTCTGACGGTAAAAACCTTGAGGGGATAAACCAAAGCACCACCCGGACGAAGGGGTAAAAAATGAAATCATGGATTAACGATCCTGGCAAACAACTCTGCAAGGGAATGTCAAATATTGCTTAACCCAACACTTGTGGAGTAAATTCGAATGATATCTTCCTGAAATCCGGCTTTCCTGACGAAGGAAAACTCAAACCTGGCTTATGCTTCCGGTGCACATGCTTGAATTTTGTCGTAATGCTCCAAACAAAGTGGAAATGCTATGCATTTAGGAGGATGCCATGCAAAACAAATGCTTATGCAATGCAAAAAAGACCGTCCCAGTGAAATAAATGCTGAGAACAGCAGCAGCTCCACCGAGGACGACAAACTACATTGTCATCAAACCAAAGAACATTCTGAGGAAAATTTCACCCTGCTAGGGAATATCACAATCACCAATTCTGCTGGAGATGGACGAAACTCCGATAGAATACCCACTCCGTTGGGGAATATCAAGATCAACAACTCTGCTGGATATAGACAAAACTCCGAGAGAATACCCACTCAGTTGGGGAGGGAGATGAATACTGAAGATGGAAACTCCTCCGCTGGAGATCACCAAATACTTCAGAACTTGGCTTTGACGCCTGCCAAAAACGATTGGACTTAAGACCTGCTGGGGATACCAATCACCACCAAACTCTGCTTGGGGATGTTGGTGAGCTTAATCTGCTGTTAGGGAAATAACTTTACCCTGCTGGGGATTAGATCAAGCCATTGTCGGTGAGACTATACTTTATGACCAACTGAGGAAAGTAGACACCAGGACTCTGTGGGGATAATAACATCTTTGTCCACGAATCTCCTGCTGGAGATACAACAATATCCACCTTAGAGCAATCAACTTATGAACGCTTGCTGGGGAATAGTAATTCAAACACAACTTCGGCTGGGTATACAATCCTCTGTACTCCTACTGAGGGGGTCGATCCTCTTATGTCCTGCTGAGGGGGACGATCCTCATCAACACATCTGCTTGGGAAAAAAAGTAGTTGTCAACATCCACTCTGCTAGGGGATAAACACAATGTTTCCTGACTAGCTGAGGAAAAAACGACTGCCCCATATTCCGTGGGGAAACACCATCTTTGATCAAAGAAGATACTCTATCAATCTCTTGCTGGAGAGGCTGCAGAAATGACAATTTCTGGCTACCTGCCGAGGAAAGGTGAGCCAAATCACAACTCTGGCTGGGGTGAACCTCTTATATCTTGCTGAGGGGATGATCCTCAACGACTCCGCTTGGGGAATTACTTCTTTATACTCCGTTGAGGAAGACGATCCTCGATACTCTGATGGGGAAGAGTAATAAACTGCTGAGGACGATCAGCCTTCCAAGTTGGGGAGCAAGGCTCTACTGGGGAGGTACCAATGAAGATTGGACTTTGAATTACTTGAGATGACTAGATCTGGCCATTGAGGAAGAGAACACTCTGACTCCTCATCGTCTTCTTGACGATATTCTATCGTCTTACCTTGCTGAGAGTGAGGATTCCATCTGTACTGCTAGAGATAAGAAACCTTCATAAAAGCCCTTTTCGAACATAGGACAACTCTCTGCTTGAGGAAGAATAACAATTCCCACACCCTACTGGAAAAAGATACCCTCTGGCTCTTTGCTGGAGGGAAAAAACTCCAAAAGTCCCATACTGGGAACAACTCAGTGCTTCAAGTTTCTGCCTATTGATTGTCAAGGGCGAAACACAGTTCCTTTAACTCTCCACCTTGCCCCAGACCACAGGGTCTGCTTGAAGCAATCATCTTAAGAGGATTTTATAGAAAACCTGGCGTTCAACAATGCCCCAGGGTTTTCAAACTCTTAGAGATGTATCCGGTCTGGACATAACTGTCCCATACTTCATGATTCGTGAAGTAAACCACCTTGAGAGGGTTCTTAATGACCTGAAATGTTCTGCCACAGTATTCTAAACCTTGCAGAGGTGCTATTGATTGATTGTGTTTTGAAGGGAAAAACTTTTCACGCCCTTGAAGTTACCTGTCCCAGTACAAGCCTTGCAGTACATTTGTCTCTGACCAACTAGTCTTCGAGAGATTTACCGAATCTCGACGTGATTGCCCCAGTTCGAAGAAATTTTCTCAACATGAATGCCCCATGGTTGATTGTACTCTGAAAAGACCTTCTCAACTTGAATGCCCCAGCTTGGCTACATTTTGAAGAGATTTCCCGGTGTGATTGTCCCAGATTGGTTACATCTCAACACAAATGGCTGGGAACGCCTTTTTCCCACATAATCTTTCAGCAACATATCCTCTGGAGTCTCAGGCACCTCAACTTCGCCAGTTTAAGCTTCTCGACTGATGTTCATCGTGTAAGCTTCTTTTATGTCAAACAAATGTATGCAAGCAGAAAATATTTATTCTGAGAATGATTATTCAAATGCAACACATATGTTAATCTTGAAGTCCTTATTGAAAATATGTCACACAACCGAGTTACGACACTTATTTTTGAAAGGAAAGCAATACGCACATGCAACACCAACAAAAATCTTATTAGCACAACTCATGAGAGTCTGGAACGCTATCTCGTTGAAGTACGCCTTCAGACTAAACCCTGTTTCAATTAGGACTTTTAAGGGTTGTAGCGTGGCCTGGTTCGCGGTTTGAGAAAAAAGGATTTATGGCTCAAAGTTTATTGGTACCCACCCACTCTCCATGATATTCTCCAGTCCTATGTTCAGCTAATCTGACACAAGCACTCGTCTCTCAAAAGGTTTCCCGATTTCTAGGGAATCCATGCAACTGGTGATTCGACACCTGAAGAGGTTTTGGACTAACAGTCGCCCCTTTTTGTCTTTTGTGTCTATAGTCACACGACTTTGTTCTTATCGAGGATTTTCTTTGTAATCCTTTTGGCTTTTCGCTTTCTCATTCTTTTGCTTTTTGTTCCCTAATTTTTGCCTGGACTGACTCTTTTGAGTTTTTAATTTTGAAGTCCAGCGGGATGCCTTAACTTTTGCCTAAGTCACTTGCTTTCAAGTTTTTTTTTTGACTTAGCTGGCTTTTTCTTTTTCTCTTTTTTCTCTTTTTTTTTTAACAAGTCGTGTGACACCATTTTGCCTGACTTGTTTGAAAGGGCAGTGACTGTTTCACTCTTCGGTTGGTGAGGAGTAACCATTGTGGTTCTACACCTCTTAACCTCTTGATAGTGGAATGGAAGGTAATGGATCCTCAGATGTACACTCCTTCTGAAAGTTGAACACTTGGTCAAACTAACTGACGCCTACCCTGCCCCTGGGTTAAAATTAAGGGTTTTTCATTTTCAGAAAGAACTCCTACTACTAGGCTCAAAGGGGTTGACAAAGGTCTATCTCCTTATCTCTCCAGTGTTTGTGAATTGGAAGCAATGCCTGTACATCCTTAACAGGGTTTTATCCAAAAGCGTACCATTAGAAATCTGCGTTCTTATTTCGTCATCCTCCCTCCAAGAGTCTAGGCAAGAAAGATAGTATTGTAGTGCATATAAACATGACATGAGTGCATAAAAGTAAGATACTTCAGGAACAACACATCATTGCATTAAAATCAACATTCAAACACAAACAAGTTTTTACATGCAGACAATGTTTAAACAAACAAAGGAAAGCTACATATGAAAATGCAGTAAAGGAAGCTGATGATTGCCATTGTTGAGGAGACTTGACTCCGTCTGGACTTATTGCTTCTGATGATGTCTTCGCAGCCTCGAGTGCTCACTCTGATAAAGAAGCTTCACCTCATGGGGGTACCATATGGGGTGATGACCTTTGAGTCGATCAAATCTTGCACCTTGTGTTGGAACGCATTACAGTCATCAATTGTGTGCCCAAACGTTCCCGAATGGAACTCACAGCTAGCGTTCATGTCAAAGTCCAGAGGGATAGGGTATGGCACTGGTATGGCATTCCTCAGCTGGACCAGCGAGCTCTTGAGGAAGCGAGCAAACAACTGACTATAAGGGATAGGAATAGGATCAAATATCCTCTTGGGCCTTCTTGGTCTCGGTTGCCCCTGCTGCTGATAATTCTACTATCGATGCTAATTTGGGCGCCTCACCCGCGCTTGCACTTCCCTTTCTACATTTGGCTGAGACACAAACAAAGGTTGCTGACGTAGAGCTTCTGCAGCAAAAGGTTGTGGAGAAAGTCCATGACATGAGGTGGATCCTGCAAAGGAGGGATGAGTCTCCACTTCTGATGAGAACTTGATTGCCCCTGAATTAATGAGTTCTTGGACCTTATGCTTGAACCTTGTACAATTCTCAACATTGTGACCAGGTGCCCCAGAATGGAAGTCACACCTAGCATTAGCATTAGGTCCCAGAGGAAGCTTTGTGGGAAGAGGTCCCAAACTAACACGTTCAACCAGTTTGAGCTCGAGCAAATAAGAAAGCAACTGCGCACACGGCATTGGAATGGGATCAAACTTCTTCCTAGGCCTCTCTGACTTAGGCCTCTCTGACTTAAGATCCTCTTGGGGAGCGGGAAGTGATTGCTGATGAGAAATCTTTGAAACTTCAACTCGTGGAGGGGATTCACGAGGCAATCCATTATCTAGAGCAAATCCCACAGGGATGGGAGAAGTAAGGACCTCTATTGTGGAAGCGAGCACATGATCGTTTTCCTTCTTTAACACCTTATTCAAGATTTCCATGACCAGGCCCATCTGAGTCCTCATCTGATTGACTTCCTCTCTTAGCAATTTCTGTTCTTGGGACATGACCAGCATATCTTCCCCAAATTGCCTCATCTGAATCTTCATTTCAGTCACCTATGCACGGAGTTGTTCCATGGCTATCCTCTGATTATCACAGGTTGAGTAGAATACCGATGAATACGTTGGTTGGCAATCCTGTCTGAAGAAAGGAGAACATAAAAAGACCAGATATAAACCTGTTATGCAGAAATGAGATGACTATGCAAATGCAAATGCAAACATGTATGAACATTATCAAGGCGATCTATCCCTTGATTCCAGTTTTAACAATAGAAGAGAACTGAATTCCTGATCATATAAAGAGAATAAGCATCCGTTACAACACAAGTCTGAATAAGCATAAACAAAGACCCCGACCAACAAGCCTGGCGGTGATCCCGGAAATACAAAGAAAACAGCAGCAAGGAAACTAAGGCATATCATCAAGATTCAGCCTTGCTAGGATTCCCCATTCGTCATTCTTTTTGCACCAATTTTGCACTTCCTTGAGAAGCCTCTTGGTATTAGGATGCTCTGGCCTCTGAATCAACTCCTGAATCAAAAGATCCCTCCTGTACAAGATCCCTGTTAAATAACGACTATGCAATTCCCAATCCCCTTCTCCAGAAGCTCCACCTGAACTTGGACCTTCGCTTCTGCCTCTTTTCACTTCAGCTTGGATCTTCAGTTGTTCCATATCTGCCATGGTTTCCTTGAGCTTTTCCTCAATTTCTCTCCTCTCAAAGATCCCTGATAAAATCTCCTTATCCTTTTTCTGAAGCTCTGTCTTCAAACCTTTGATCTATTCCAGATACTTGTCCTCTTTCAACCCGTTGGCAGTAATTGCTGTATTTCGACGGTCACTGAACCTGTGAATTCTTGACATAGCATAAGCCAACTCTTTCTTTTTGGACGAAAGGACCTTGCTAACACTTTTCAATGCTTGAGCCACTTTCTCTCTGGTTGTGGCTCCTTTAGATAATTCTTTCTCCTTCACAGCCAAAAGTTCTGATTTCAACCTGGCAACATGGATAGCTTCGCCTTTTTCGTGCTTCAACTGACCAACCTCCCTGTCCAGCTCATGATTCTCCTCTTGGAGTTTCTCCTTCTCAGCCCACAACTTATCATACTTCTCTATATCAACAGTCGTGGGAGCCTCGATCATCAAAGGATACAAAGGTGGTTCCACCGGGAAAGGAAGAAGCTCTTCTTCTGCTCTTTTCTTGATCGACTCTTCATAGGAAGGAAAAGCCTGGTTATTACATTTCTTGAATGAAGTTTTTCCCTTCTTGGTCACCTGCTTCCAAGCATTCACAATCTTCCTTATCATCTCTTGATCCCCAGTACCATTGAAGAATAAGGACTCTCTGATATCTCGCTCTTCAGGTGGACCTCTCAAAGGATAACCAAACTGCCTGATAACAAGGGAAGGATTATAGTTAATTCCACCTTTTCTTCCTATCAAGGGTACATTAGGGAATTCGCCGCACTTGCAAATAATCTCCATTCCTAGCAAGTCATGGTTGAACCAAACAATGTTGTCAGCAGTCAAGCCCATTAACCTCTTTGACCACTTCAGAGAATCTTTCGTATCAACGAAAGCGCTAGCTTCGGGGAGATGACTCTGAAACCAAGTAGATAAGAGTGGTGCACAGTAACTCACAGTTCTTCCACGTCTATTTTCATTCTTGTAGTGGACTGAGTGATACACATCACCTAGGAAGGTAGGTATAGGATTCTTTGAAATAAAGATTCTGACAGCATGTATATCCACCAGATCAGGAACATTGGGAAACAGGACAATCCCATAGATGCACATAGCCAGAATAGTCTGGAAAGCAGTTTAATTCTTCTCCTTAACATGTATACAAGCTTGATCAAACAAGAACTTCAATAAGAAACCCTTAGCTCCTTGTTTCTCCACAATATTACTGCTCAGAACGGATTCACCAATATGAAGAGCAATGGCCATTTCTTTTATCCCAGGGTGTTCTTCAGAAAAGAAAACTATATCATGCCTGATGGGGATTCCCAAAATAAATGAGAACTCCTCTTGGAGCCAAGATGTAGTCTGGAAAAGTGAAGCAACGCAAAGACGGATCATAGAACCGAAGAAGTGTATGAATGGCATCCTTCTCATACTTGGGGATACTGTAGACAAACTTCAGAAGTCTCCCATACTTTCCAACGAACTCTGTACGAACTCCGAGACCAGCCATACTAATCAGCTTGTGAATCAACGTCAAGGTCGGGTCTGGGAACGAATAAGCAACAGTCTTCTTTCTCTGGACATCCATGTTAAGGCAACCTCAGAAAACCGGAATCAAGAGTAAGATGCAAACCCTGAAAAATGTCAAACATGTTAGAATGCAAGAAAAATGATATGCACATGTAAGCATGGGATCAAGGCATCACTGCTGGATGTGTTGTGCTGTTAACTGAACGAGAACCACAACCTAGAAAACCAGAAATCTAGAATACCGAACCACTGAGATAACCAGAAACCCAGATAATCAAACACTGATGAGAAATCCAGAAAACCGGGTAGGTTGAAGGTTTCGGTTTCCTGCAAACCTGTAAACACCCATCCCTTCTCTCATGAGGGTTCTAGAAAGGCGAGGATCCTCAATATCACAGGCTCTCAGGTCGAGAAATGATGATATGTTCACCATTTCTGGTTTGGCATCATCATCAATCGAGGATGCCTCAACTGATTCCCCTAAAAAATAAGGTCATCCTATGCGAGTCCCTCAGCATTGGGTCCTCGGATCAACAAGTGTAATGGGTTTGCCATTTCTGGTCTGCCATTATCACAGGTCAGGACGAGAGGCGCAACTGAGGTATCGGAGAAACGGTCACCAGAGTCGACAGCTCTCTAGATCGACACCCTAACATGCGCAAGACACACACGCCAGAATGCGTCCCAAGATAGCCTCGTCTGGTTGTGAATTTCGTGAACACACAAATGCACCAAGATGGCACGTAGGTCCCACTACTCTCCACTCTAGTCCTAGGGTGTACTCAAGCCTGGGTATTGGGCTTATCTCTCATAACAACCCAACCTGCCAAACAGAAACCAGCCAGCACAACACAGTAATATCCAGTATGACAGTAATAAAATGAAATGCAATGCAATAAAAGCTGTAAAACAGTAATATACAACATAATAAAGCACAACAAATAAACACCCAACGAAAAAAACAAACAAGCGCTAGGATCGACTCGCTAAAGGGGATGGACCAGCAAGAGGTAAACTAGAATCCCCAGCAGAGTCGCCAGCTGTCGCTCCTGAAGGATTCGCATCCAACGGTACAAACGCGAGAGTGGCGTAGAAAACACAGAGTCGCCAGCAATGTGTATTTATCCCAAGAGAGGGAAAGGAAACACTGCACAAACCTGAAGAGAAAGGGGGAAAGACATGGTCATCGCAACCATAGTCCGAGTTCGGGAGTCGGTTATGCGAGGGGAAGATGTTAACACCCCACGCATCCATCGTACTCGATGGGATCCGTGCTTGTTGTCTAAAGGGAGGGTGAACTGTCCTACTATCTATGGCTGAACAAAAGAAAACGGGGATGGGGTGACTAAGACGGACTCGGTAGGACATATTCGATGCCCTAGGCCTACGTACTCCCTCAGTGCAATGGGAAAGTCAGAGTCAATGTAGTTCGGACGGGAACTGTGGGGGAAGGTTGCTCGCCAAGACAATCGCTGTCTTGTGCCTACATATCCTCAATCGGACGAGAGAGAGGAATCAGAGCTGATGTAGTTCATGGGTACGACCACGAATGGGTAAGTGTTTTTTACGTGAGCGACGAGCTCTTTTCCGAAAATGAAGTTTGAAGCCCAATAATCCCGAAGGATAAAAAGATTTGAATTGGTTTTGTATTTTTTAGACAGAAGTGTTTTTTAAGTTAGTTCATAACTTGCATTGCACAAAAGTCTAGGGCACAGGGGTGAATACTTAACGAATCGTCCCAAGACAGGACGCCCGCTAAGCACTCTAGAAAGATGATAGGAAGCCCCTTATTTCTCATTCCCCACGCTTAATGCTCGTGCGCAATACACTTTATCTTTATTAAGTGTTTTCAAGAAGTTTTGAGATGAGAAGAGAGAAGACCCAAAGGGAACTCTAAAGGGAAACTAAGAGTCCTAATGTTGTCATGCATGGGTAACCTATGGTTAGTGAGGCTTAGGAGAGACGACTACCTAAAACCTAATTCTAATCCTACTCCAAGCTTAATCAAAAATTAAGTTGGACTAGGTAGCGCTAAAGGGAGAGAATCCAAGACTTAAACAAGTCTTGAGATCCATGGGAGGAAGAGAGTGAAAGAGAAGAAATGAGAAAGAGAATGAGAAGATGAGATACAATAAGTGGCAGCAAGCACATCACATCATAAATGTCCAACTCAAATCATCAAACATGTTTCAAAGATCAATGCAAAACCATTCAAGTGAGCATGCAAAGATAAACATGAAAAAAGACAAGCATACTTGTATGAAATGCACAATTAAGCATACATGAACTTCATACCAAGATGAAATGAGAAAGGTAAGATGAAGATGAAAACAAGTCAGAACCAAGATCATATTATTATCAACAACTCACATATTCAAAAGTGATTCATATCATGAAGCATTAGGATCCAAAGAAGTCCACAAAAGGAAAGGTAATGATATTCATCATACAATTCAAACCAAATGCATTTAACCATGCTCAAGTGAAATGAAAACCAAGTAAGGAGCACAAGAGGCAGTAGTATATGCATCAATATCATATCAAAACCAAACTCAAGTCATACAAGTCCAAACATCAAGCATGCACCAAAGTAAGCTACAAAAGAGGACAAAGTTCCAACACTTAAGCATACTCAAACATGATTCAAACATGATCCACAAATGGAAAAATTAAGTCTTAAAGGACCTCAACCAGGGGTAAACAACATACCAAAAGTAAATACAAATAATCAATAAGAAACTCAAGCAAATAGGCATGCCAAGTCAACTTGTGTAAAGAGATGTCAAGATATAATCATGCATAAGTCATTTAAGCACAAATAATCAAACATATATCAAGTGACATTAAAAAATTGTGAAATTAAAACTCAAATGACCTAATTCATAAGCCAACCCCATGTCAAAAGATGTCACAAAAATTCACAAGTTAAACACCTCAAACAAATGAGCAAAGATCACATAGGAACCATAAACCAATATGCAAAGGAGAGGGACTAAATTGCAATATGAAAAGAGGTTAAAAATATGATAAAAATATTTTTAGGAACCTCAACATGTCCTCTAACAAATTCAAAAAGAATGAGATGCAAATCATGTATAGATGATGAGAACAAAAATCACCAAGACAGGGTGTGCATATGTGAGGCAATCCAAAAAGAAATTAATTAAACAATTAATTCAGATGCACAAAATAAAATAAAAATGAAAAATAAAATTTGACAAAATTTTATAAAACCCTAAATATGCTTCATGAATTTTTTCATAATTTTTTGATGCATTTAACTATTTTTTTTATAAAAAAATGCAACAATTAAAATAAAATTAAATTAAAATAAAAACCAGGGGTGCAACAAGCAATAAAAATCACGTTGGAAAATAGAATGGGCTGAACAGGGGGTGGAAAAAGCAAACAGAGGCCCAACCCAACCCAAAGCGCAAGCAAACAAAAAAAACAAGGATCCAGTCAACGATCTGGATTCACATAAACCATTGGATCATTCCAACGCATGACATTCAGTCAATCAAAACAATAAGTACACAAGATGAAAGGCCAAGATTGAAAGCACATGGTAACAAGCATGCTCACGCGCACACACAACGCAATCAGAAATTAAAACATAACACGTGAGAGGCACATGGAAATTTTAATGTGTTGGCACAATCCAAACTACCAGATTAATCACACGCATCAGATCAAATCAACCAAAATCAAATCATGCAAGACCAACGCCCAGGATTAAAGGTACAAGATAAGAAGCATGGAATATCACACACACAATCAATAAAATAAACACAGATTTTAAAAGGCGTGGCAACACGTGAGCCCTCAGATCTGGACCACCAACGGTCCAGATTACGTCTCCTCCAATAAAACCTCTGGTGACCTGAAAATGAACCAGACGCCGGAGCCCTAGCTCTGGTCGTCTCCTCCGGTGACCTGCACATCAAAATTCTCCAGAAATTGTAAACAAGCGCACCATTCAAACCAGAATTTCACAAGGATCATGGATATGCAATTATTTTTCACAAACAACCAACACACAAGCCCAATCGAACAAAACAAGTTTGGATCCAAAACTTTCAAACTCAAAATACACACATGTTACACGTCCAAACTCAAAACAAAATACATCAGCATCATCAGTGAACTTCATAGATCATCATACACACTTAAAATTCCAGTTATACGACCATGAAAAGCAAGCTTACCTGAGATCTGTAGAGCTTGAAATACACCAAGAGCTCCTTCCAAAAGCTGCAGATCTTCCTCTTTTGAGCTCTATTTGCAAAATAAATGCAAATAGAGGCTTGAAATTGGCTGGATCTAAGATTTTGAACTTGAACCCTCTTGAAATCAACTTGCTGAAGACCTTGCTTAAGGCTTGAAACAGTGGTAGATTCACACTCCTTTCAACTCACTAATCAATAATATGCCAAGAGATTTTCAAAATCCCTCAAGGAATGAGAGATTCGAAGAGAAAAAAGTGTGAGATGAAAATGGAATTCTGAGCAAAAATGAGTGTGTGACCTAATTGTGAAGGCATGAGTAAGCTTATATACATCCCATTAGAGCTCTGATCAAAATTAAAACTTGATTAATCCCTTGGTTAATGATTTTGGATGGTTTATGCAAATTTGCACTTTGTGATACCACCCCTAATCCACACGTGCAAAGGCCACAAAATAAGCATGATCCACTCACATTTCTTCTGCTAATCACAACTGAATTGTACTTGGGCCTTGCACTTGCTTGGTTTGTGAGTTTTTGATCCATATGCAAATTGTTTATTTGTTAAATACACCATGAATAAGGCACAGTTTGGCATGAAACAAAGGTCAAAATTGGTGCTCATGGCTTGTACTTGGATGTTGTAATGTGACATGAACCAATAAAAGTCATTACAAGTCAATTGGAACCAAAATGCAAATGGTGGAAAAATTGGTACACATGAAGAACCCTAAAAACACCTTGCCTTGCCTTAGCCATAACTTGAGTTCTACAAATGATATGGAAACCATCTAGTACTTTTTGGAAATGGGAGAGAAAGATCTCCAACTTTCATGTTGGAGGAAAATTCATTTGAAGCTTCCTTGATGATGAAAAGTCAAGTTGAATGTGGTGAAAAAACTGCCAAAAATGGAAAGTTCTCATTATAGGTCATTTTCCAAATTTAGTAACTTTTGCACAAACTCTTGATTCTTGAAGAATGGTGTCATCCATGCTATTCCTTGACCAAATAAAGGTACATGGACTTGGGAAACATGATTTGGACCCTTGAAAACCCATTGTTGACTTTCCTTTTGAACTGTTCACTTTTGCTTACTTCACAAGTAACTGATCCACTGAACATCTTCCACAATGAATCACTAGCCAAGTCTTCCCCCATGAGTGATTGTAAGCATGTAGAACCTCATGAGAATGTATTTGAACAAGCAAAACCCATCAAGAAGCCTTTTGGAACCAAACCCTAATTTGGACCATCTGATTAGGAGAAAAAGATTCATTTGAAATCCCTTACCATTCTTGATCTTATGAAGATGTGATGAACCCCTCAAACCAACTTGATGCTTGAGACTCCTTTGAGATGAACCAAGTACCTTGATCCCATGTTAAGAACCAATGTTATGCACAAATGCTAAAGCAAGAAATGCAAAGAAACATAAGTCAGTTAGCTAAAAGCAAGAGGGCAAATTTTGGGGTGTTACAGGTGTCGACATGTGTCGGGAAAATTTTGGAAGTTTGTATCACCAACCAGATGATGAGGTGGTACTATTGAGAGTGTGATTTGAATGAGAATCAAGTGTGAAACTAAATGGATTATAGGGGTTCTGAGATTAAAGGAAATACGAAGGATTGGTTAGTGTTGTTGAAGTTCTTAACTTGAATAAAGGTTTGATTGGAGCAAACCGATTTGGATTGTACTTGGTGTCGTAGTAGTTCCGGTGTTGGGAGAATATTCAGCAAATGTGTTGTGCTACGAGTGTGTATAGGAGAATATGTACTGGATTTTGGACTTTTTGTATCATTGACGAGGTGGAAAATAAGAAAATTAAGAAAACGTTTGTAAGCCTTAGAGAGATGGTGGAGCATTATGCTTAGGTAACTTTGAGCACAAGGTAAAGGATGCTATTGTAGTTGGGTAATGATGATTTATGCCACCGTTATAGTTGTCGGCTGTCTATTGACAAATTGAGGAACTGATCACCCTTAATCTCTTGTTGATAGTAGACGGAATCATGTTGGATGGAATAGACGTGTCTTGCCAACTGAGATTGTATGTATAGTGAATTGATCGGAGTTGAGCCAAGTGCTTAAGGATTGTTTTGATTAGTCAATGCAAATTCCTATATAGGAAGATGAGGCGAACTCGAGGATGATATCATGAGGTTGCGAGTTGATCGGTGAGTAGTATGGAAACTCCCAGTTGTATTCGGGATAACTTGAGTTTTGATTTGTGATGAATCGAGAATCCGATTGACATGAGACTTGAAGCATTATAGAGATGAACCAAGGAGAAATTAAATGGAAAGTGTTAAGTCACAGTAGGACATGTGTTTTTCGCAGGGTTTTCCTGCAGAATTCACAGATCCCGTTTAGCACGGTCTGGGAGTGAAAGAGATGATTTATCTTTGTGAGATTTGGGTCGAACTCATCTGTGTCGAAGGAGAGCTTTCATGTATTTCGACAGGAGGCAAGCATGCAGTCGAAGCTTGTTCACATGCTGATGCCTATTAGTTACATATAGTAGTCGAAGTCTGTTCTTATATGTATTATGTCGAAATGTTTATATTCTGTCGAATTGGGCCTTGTGTTAAGGATCCAATTGATTATGTTTCTTGGGCTGCAAGTTACCTAGTTAGTCTATAAATAGGCTAGTACACTCAGTTTGTTGAGTGTGGCAAATTGTGATATTCACTTGTAATCATTTGTAAACTTTAATGAGAAAGTGAATAGTAAACAGAATTATATTTGCCCAATCCTTGTTGTTCTCTATTCTTCTTCTTCTTGTTTTCTTTTCCGTTAAACCCTAACCCTTGTTTTTGGTTCTTGATAATTCAAGAAACCAGTTTTATACTTTGATTAAAGACATCGTTTTTCACAACAAATTGGTGCGGTGAGCATGGAGAAGATGGCCTCAACAAAGTATGAGATTGAAAAGTTCACCGGAGTGAACGATTTCGGTCTGTGGCGCTTGAAGATGAAAGCCCTACTGGTGCAGCAGGGATGTTTGGAAGCGTTGAAGGGAATGACAGCCATGGATGCTACATTGATGGAAAGAGAAAAGACGGCAATGATCGAGAAAGCACACAGCGCAATATTGTTGAGCCTTAGTGATAAGGTTCTCCGGCAGGTATTGTCGCTCCCAGGATTTTCATCCAGGTACAAACGCGGGAGTGGCGCGGAAAAACAGAGCCGCCAACCGTGTAAATTTATCCCAAGAGAGGGAAAGGGAACACCGAATAAACCTGAGGAAGAGGGAAAGGAATGGTCATCGCAACCATAGACTGGGTTCGGGAGTCGGTTACGCGAGGGGAAGGTGCTAGCACCCCACGCGTCCATCATACTCGATGGGATCCATGCTTGTTGTCTATTCTAGGGGTGAGTTATCCTATCATCTAGGGTTGTACTAAGACGAGAGAGGGAAAAACAGACTCGGTAGGACGTCGACGTCCTAGGCCTACGTACCCCCTTTATGCAATGGGGAATTCAGAGTCAACGTAGCTCGGACCAAGTTCTTTTTGTGTTTTTTATGAGCGACGTTAAGTTCGCGTCCGGCAGTTAGGGTCGCTGCCTGTTTGTGACTCAGACGGAAAGTAACGTGCCCTTTTTTGAAAATAGCCTTTAGTTTGACGATCCCAAAGGACAAAAAGGTTTGAAGTTTGTTTGTATTTTTTAGGACAGAAGTGGCTTAAGTTAGTTCATAAGTTGCATTGCACCAAAGTCTAGGGCACAGGGGCGAATACTTAACGCATCGTCCCAAGACAGGACGCTCGCTAAGCACTCTAGAAATATGAGAGGAAGCCCCTCATTTCTCATTCCCCACGCAAGGCTCGTGCGCAATACACTTTATTCTTATTAAGTATTTTCAAGAAGTTCGAGATGAGAAGAGAGAAGACACAAAGGAAACTCTAAAAGGGAACTAAGAGTCCTAATGTTATCATGCATGGGTGACCTACGGTTAGTGAGGTTTGACGACAACCTAAGCCTAAAGAAAAGGAAGGATGAGAGAAGGAAAGAGTAAGGTGGACATGGATAACTATCCACACCCTTAAAGAACTTACCTCAGCCCCTGCATAAAGAGTTAGTACAAAACAGACTCAAGTAACATTAAGGCAAATGAAATTCAAACAATGACATGAGATAGTGATCAAGTGACCTATAACAGTCCAAACATGAATTAAGAAATCAAAGAACAAACCCCCCAAGCAATGGCACAAGTGCCTCTCAAACAAAAAACTCAGGCATGATCAGAAATATGCATACAAAAAGATCTCAAGTGAAAGCAATCAAATAATTAGAGAAACAACTTCTAAAATTGCCAAAATAAATATCAACATTGCTCAACCAGAGGCAAACAACATATCAAAAACTCCTGCAAAAATTCAAGATGTTAGTCACTCAAACAATTATGCAAAGCTCAGATGAGAAGTAGGGTTCAATATGCAAAAGGAAAGGGCTAAAATGCAATATGAAATAATTTTAAAAATGATAGAAAAAATATTTTAATGCCCTTCAGTGTATTGGTGAATGAATGCAAAAAGAATGGATTCAAAATGTTTTATGGATACAGAGAAATAAAATAAACAATTTTAAGTATGCATGATATGAGTAATTCAAAAAGAAAATAAACAAATATTTAATTTAGATGATAAAAAATAAAATAAAAATAAAAAATAAAATTTGGAAAATTTTATAAAATGATAAAAAGTATGCATGAATTTTCTAGGATTTTTTAATGCAAAAAAAACTATTTTTAATAATTAAAATATGGGATGTAATAATTAAATTAAAATTAAAATGAAAAAAAAAAGAGGCATAGGAGTGCAATGAGTAAGAAAATGCGTTGGAATGGTTAATGGGCTAAAGGGTGGGGGTGCGAATAGCAAGCCCAACCCAATAAAGACATCAGCGAAAAAAATAAAATAAAAGGGTGCATGCGTGGACTTGGTCAAAGGGCTGGCTCAACACTCACCGTCAGATCAATCCTGCGTTCATTAGTTAGTCAACATAATCTTAAAGTACACAAGATCAACGGTTTAGATTAGAAACACACCATAATTAGAAAACATGTGCGTACGCCAAACCTATCAGCATACCATACGCCCTCCATGTGCAAGGCACATGTTTCATTTATTTGCTGGCACGTTAATGGCCACATGATGGATCAGACGCCCAGGGTTAGTCAACATAAATAAAAAGTAAACAAAATAAAAAACATGGTTGGACGTACACAATAACAATGGTGGGGTAATAACCACACAATCATCAGAATAAAAATTCAAAAATAAAAAACGTGGCACAATCTGGGCCGTACGATGAAACGAACCAAGGGCCAGGATTGCGTCTTCTTCGTTGAGACCCCTCCTTCGCCGGACCACCACACCAGTCGCCGGAGCCCTAGCTCCGGCCACCGTCCACGGCCACCTGCAACCTCAAACAACCCAGAAAATGCAAAGGCCTGAGGTGGTGCAACCCTTTATCCTTGCTTTCAGCTTCCAAAGATGGGCGATTTGTACTCTAGGGATCCCAAGGATGAATGTTGTGAAAGAATTTTGAGAAAACTCCTTGTGGATTGAGAGATTCAATGAATTCAAGAATTAGGGTTGAAACTTTTTTTCTCCAAATATCACGTGTCTCTGACCTAACCAGTGCATGAATGAGTTTAAATACTCTAGGGTTTCTCACTGATAATGGTTTGGGCCTTGGAAATTCCTTTGCTAAAGAGTTTTGGATGATTTTAGACAATCATATAATGTGAGATACACCTCCTTCCATGCATGGATATCCAAATATTTCATGATGGATCACTTATGTTTAAATTGCTAACCACACCTGAATTTGATTTGGGCCTTGAAACAATTTGATTCATGATTTTTAAATAATTTGGCAATTTTGAATAATGGAGAATAAGTGATAAATATACCATGGATTCACTTGATTCAAAAGCCTATAATGACCCTTAAGGAGTTCCCTTTGATGTTAGCATGTGACATGAAACAATGGAATTAATTATAGGTCACTATGCCAAAGTTTGTGAAAATGGAATCATGAGAAACCCTAAAAACCACTTTTCCTTCTTTTGATCATAAGTTGAGTTTCACAAATGATATGGAGACCCACTAGTACTTGTTGGAAAGAGGAGAAAAAGATCTTCAACTTTCATGTTTGAGGAAAATTCATTTGAAGCTTTATTGATGGTGAAAAGTCAAGTTGAATGTAGTGTAGGAACTTGCCCAAAAAGGAAACTTTCAAATTATAGGTCATTTCCATATTTAGTAACTTTTGTACCAACCCTTGATTCTTGATAAATGGTATGAAACTTGACCCTTGAAGACCATATGAGGATGTGAGACCTTGAAAACCTTGAAGAGAACCTCGAAATTCCACAGTTGACTTCTCATCTCACTGTTGACTTTTACCCAATTCACCTGATTTACAATCCACTAGCCAATTAATTCTCTCCTGAACCAAACTGATGGACAACTTTCCATTCCTAGATACTTAGGGACCCAAGGAATACCATAGAATCAAGTCTTGCCCAAAAAATTAGAAATAAATTGACTTTATAGCAAACCCTAGTTTTGGTACCCTCAGTCTAGGAGGAAATAGCACAATCTCCAAATCCAAATTCCTCTGAATATGATGTGTATCATCTCCAACAAAGATAAGATATTCCATTTGGTGATGATAAAAACCCAAGAAACTTGCCATTGGAGCAATAAACACAAGAATCTCAAAACCCTAATCTCTGCACTGGTTAGGAGAAAGTGATCCACTTGAACTCTCTTGCTTCACCCTTTGAAGAACATCTTCTCCTCTTGAACTTGCCTCAGACACCTTGACCCCATGCTTAGAACCAATGATATGCACACATGATAATGCAAAAATGAAATGAAACATAAGCCAGTTAGTAATAAAGTAAGGAGGGCAAATTTTGGGGTGCTACAACTGCCCCTATTCAATCAACTTGGTCCTGAGGGTATGATAGCGACGGCTTTCAGACAATCAGGATACACAGAGATTGAATACCAAAGAACCCAGAAATTTGCAATCAACAAAGGAGGGACGACTCCACTGGGGAACAAGCAATAAATGTTGCACTGTCACAACACGTACGAGTGTTGGAAATCAATACAAACGATGTATTGAAATGTCTTGAAATAAACACTAACGGGTGTTATCTATGCTGAGAATAAACATTGTCGGGTGTCAAGGAATCAAAGATATCAAATACAGACGGGTACTGAGAAGATACACGGACGAGCGTAAAAAATTTAAATACGTACGGGTATCGGAAAGGTACACGGACGGGTGTAGAAAGGTTAAATGCGTACGGGTATCGGAAAGATACACGGACGGGTGTAAAGAGGTTCAATACGGAAGGGTATCGAAAAGGTACACGGACGGGTGCAAAGAGGTTCAATACGGACGGGTATCGAAAAGGTACACGGACGGGTGTAAAAAGGTTTCAATACGGACGGGTATCGAAAAGATACACGGACGGGTGTAAAAAGGTTTCAATACGGACGGGTATCGAAAAAGATACACGGACGGGTGTAAAAGGGTTTCAATACGGACGGGTATCGAAAAGGTACACGGACGAGGGTAAAGAGCTCAATACGGACGGGTATCGAAAAGGTACACGGACGGGTGTAAAAAGGTTTCAATACGGACGAGTATCGAAAAAGTAGACGGACGGGTGTCGAAAAGGGTGTAAAGCAACTTTTACCGGGGATTAATCTCGCTGGGGAATGGAAGGCAACACGGACGAGTGCCCTCGAAAGGTCAATACGGACGGGTATTGAAATCAAAGGTTCAAACACGGACGGGTGCTGAAAGGACACGGACGGGCGTCAAAGATCAATACGGACAGGTATTGAAGTAAAAGGTTCAAACACGGACGGGTGCTGAAAGGACACGGACGGGCGTCTGACGGTAAAGACCTTGAGGGGATAAACCAAAGGACCACCTTGACGAAGGGGTAAAAAAATAAAATCATGGATTAACAATCCTGGCGAACAGCTCTGCAAGGGAATGTCAAGTATTACTGAATGACTAAACCCCACACCTGTGGATTAAAGTCGAATGATATTCTCCGAAACCTGCTTTTTTCCCGACGAAGGAAACTCAAACCTGGCTTATGCTTCGGATGCCTATGTTTGAATTTTGCCATAATGCTCCACGCGAAGTGGAAATGCTATGCGTTTTAGGATTCAATGCAAATGCTTATGATATGCAAAAGGGGTCCCTCCAGCAAAATAAATGCCAGAGAGAAAAAAACAATTCAGCCGGGGATGACAAAGATAAATTGCCCTCTGAATCCAGGAACTCTGCTGAGAAGGATCATACTGATCGACTCCTTGGATCAATAACTTCTACTGGGGATGAAATCCCGAAAGAACTACCGGGGCTACACCTGTCCTTTACTGAAGGTAACATCCAAAACCTGAGATTTCTCCTCTGCTGGGGGAGTTGAGTCTGTTACTGAGGATTGCTAATAACAGATGGGCTTAGGACCTGTTGGGGGATGCCAGCCCATCATACCATCCTGCTTGGGGAGAACAGTCCATAATACCATCATGCTTGGGGATACTGCTGAACTTAGCCTGCTGATGGGGAGAATGACTTTACTCCCACCTTGCTGGGGACTAGAATATGACATTGTCGGTGAAAGCACGCTTCCTGACTGGATGGGGGAAGTGAACACCCTGATTCTGTGGGGAAATAACGTCTTGATCCAGAGAAAATACTTTCCAGGTCTTCTGCAGGGGAAGGTCTGCTCTGCTGAGGAAAGCGCAATCTCAATGATGGGGAGAGCAAGCTGCTGGGGGAATACAATCTTGTTTCCCTGCAAGTTAAATAACAACAAAAGAATATGCCACAACATGACTATCACCGTTAACGCCTAAGTAATTTCTACTGCTTTTCGTTATGCTCCGCAAAGCTCGAAATTTTATATGCAATGTTTATCAAAAATATCGGACGTTTTTGCAAACAAAACAGTAAAAGTAAAGCAAACAATGGAAAGCTCTTTGAGGGAAATGAATTTTTTATTGAGAAAAGTGGCCTATAAATAGGCATTTACAATAGGAAGCAATTCCTAAAAAGAGGTAATTGCGCAAAAGCAAAAAGAAAATACGCATGTCGGCAATGTGGGAACAGATATCCACCATGATTCGACTCAGCTATGACCCATATGTCTTGCTTATCCACAAATGTCTTGACCTTCGAAGAGACTAATTGTGCTGATTCCTTTCTGTCAGAATTTCCAGGCATTGAAAGTGCTCACAGATCGAACGCAGACCATAGCCTTTTGCTTATAAATCCCTAACTTTTTCCTGGATTACCCTTTTCGGGTTTTCAATCCATCGGGATACCCATTTTTGCCAAAGTCGCCTTTTCAGGTTTTCAACTTTGCGGGTTTACACGTTTCTTTTTACATTTTATCCCTAATTTTTGCCCGAACCCTTTCCTTTTATGGTTCGCCGGGATGCCCCTTTTTGCCTGGACTTTCTTTTTATGTCCAGCGGGTCTCTTTTATGTGAAGTATTTTTTGACTACGCCTGCGTTCACAGGGGACGTAAAATCTTCGCCATCCATAGTTGAAAGTAGTAAGGCTCCGCCAGAGAAAACCTTTCTTACTACATACGACCCCTCGTAATTTGGAGTCCATTTGCCCCTGTGATCTGTCTGAGGAGGAAGGATCCTTTTCAAAATCAATTCACCTGTCTGAAAACTCCGAGGACGCACTTTCTGGTCAAAGGCGTGCTTCATCCTACTCTGATACAACCGGCCATGTGCGATGGCTGCCAATCTCTTTTCTTCAATAAGGTTCAACTGATCCAATCTGGAACGCACCCATTCAGCTTCATCAAGCTTCACATCTTCCAGAATTCTCAAAGACGCAATCTCGACCTCTAAGGGTAAAACCGCTTCCATACCATACACCAATGAGAACGGGGTTGCCCCAGTTGACGTACGCACCGAAGTATGGTAACCATGTAGGGCATAAGGTAGCATTTCATGCCAGTCTTTATATGTTACCACCTTTTTCTGCACAATCTTCTTGATATTCTTATTCACCGCCTCAACAGCCCCACTCATCTTCGGACGATAGGGAGAAGAATTGTGATGCTTGATCTTAAAACTCTGACATAGTTCCTTCATCATCTTGTTGTTCAAATTCGAACCATTATCAGTAATGATTCTCTCCGGGACCCCATAACGACAGATGATATCCTTCTTTATAAATCGGGCTACCACTTGCTTGGTGACATTGGCGTACGAGGCTGCTTCCACCCACTTTGTGAAATAGTCAATGGCAACCAAAATGAAACGATGCCCATTGGAAGCAGTGGGCTCAATCTTTCCAATTATATCTATGCCCCACATTGCAAAAGGCCAAGGAGACGACAACACATTTAGAGGCGTAGGCGGTACATGCATCTTATCTGCATAAATCTAGCATTTATGGCACTTTCGGGCGTACTTGAAACAATCAGACTCCATAGTCATCCAATAATATCCTGCCCTCAACAACTTTCTAGCCATGGTATGTCCACTGGAATGAGTACCAAAAGAACCCTCGTGAACTTCCTCCATCAACAAGCCTGCCTCGTGTTCATCCACACACCGTAGCAAGACCATGTCGAAGTTCCTCTTATATAACACATCATCCTTGTTCAGAAAGAAGTTTCCTGCCAACCTCCTCAGAGTCTTCTTATCTTTGGTGGAGGCACCCTCTGGATACTCCTGTCTCTTCAGAAAGACCTTAATATCATGATACCATGGTTTGCCATCTGACACATCTTCAATTGCAAACACAAAAGCTGGTCTATCCATACGCATGATTCTAATCGACGGAGTTTCGTTCCAACGGTTCACCTTATACATGGATGCCAATGTCGCCAACGCATCAGCCATCTGATTCTCAGCTCGGGGCACATGATGAAAATCCACCCTATCAAAGAAAGGTAACAACCTTCTGGCATAGTTGTTATAAGGTACCAAATTTGCCTGACGAGTCTCCCACTCTCCTATAATCTGATAAACTACCAACGCAGAATCACCATAGACATCGAGGTTCTTAATTCTCAAATCAATTGCTTCCTCTAACCCCATAATGCATGCTTCATACTCCGCCTCGTTGTTGGTACACACGAATGCTAACCGGGCAGTGAAAGGTATATGAGAACCTTTCGGGGTTGTAATGATTGCCCCAATTCCATTACCATATGAGTTGACAGCCCCATCAAAAATCATCTTCCACTGAGACCCAATCTCAGGCCCTTCGTCAGGCAGAGGCTCTTCACAATCCTTCATTTTCAGAAATATAACATGCTCGTCCGGAAACTCAAACTTCATTGGTTGATAATCCTCGACCAGCTGTTCAGCAAGATATTCTGACAGAACACTTCCCTTAATGGCCTTCTGAGAAACATACTGAATATCGTACTCTGTCAAAACCATCTGCCAACGGGCTATCCTTCTAGAAAGTGCTTGCTTCTCAAACACGTACTTAATCGGATCCATCTTCGAAATCAACAAGGTTGTGTGGTTTAACATATACTGTCTTAGGCGCTTGGCTGCCCAAGCGAGTGCACAACATGTCTTTTCCAGCATAGAGTATCTTGATTTGCAATCAGTGAACTTCTTACTCAGGTAGTAAATGGCATGCTCTTTCCTACCTGTCTCGTCGTGTTATCCGAGCACACAACCCATCGAATTCTCAAGAACCGTAAGGTACATAATCAACGGTCTCCCAGACACCGGTGGCATAAGGACTGGAGGTTCCTGCAAATACGTCTTTATCTTTTCAAATGCCTCTCGACAATTTTCATTCCATCTGACCTCTTGATCCTTTCTTAACAACTTGAAGATTGGTTCACACGTGGCTGTCAGATGAGATATGAACCTAGCAATGTAATTCAACCTCCCCAAGAAACCACGAACCTCTTTCTCTGTCCTTGGCTTAGGCATCTCTTGTATAGCTCTTATTTTTGCTGGATCAACCTCGATACCTCTTTCACTAACAATGAATCCCAGCAATTTACCAGACCTCACACCGAAAGTGCACTTGTTCGGATTCAATCTTAGTCTGAACTTCCTCAACCTTTCAAACAACTTCTGGAGGTTTACCAAGTGTTCTTCCTCTGTTTGCGACTTCGCAATCATGTCATCAACATAGACTTCAATCTCCTTGTGAATCATATCATGAAAAAGAGTCACCATCGCCCGCTTATAGGTTGCCCCAGCATTCTTCAATCCAAAGGGCATTACCTTGTAGCAAAATGTTCCCCACGGTGTTATAAAAGTAGTCTTCTCCATGTCCTCTAGGGCCATTTTGATTTGGTTATACCCAGAGAAGCCATCCATGAAGGAAAACACAGAATATTGAGCAGTATTATCCACTAACACGTCAATGTGGGGGAGCGGGAAATTATCCTTCGGGCTCGCCCTATTCAAATCTCGGTAATCAACACACATCCTGACCTTCCCATCCTTCTTAGGTACAAGTACGATATTAGCAACCCACGGAGGATAATTTGTCACAGCAAGAAATCTGGCGTCCAACTGTTTCTGAACCTCTTCCTTGATCTTGACAGCCATATCTAGTTTCGTCCTTCTCAATTTCTGTTTGACTGGAGTACAACCCACTTTAAGCGGCAGCCGGTGTGAAACAATGTCAGTGTCAAGCCCAGGCATGTCTTGGTAAGACCAGGCGAAGATATCCACATACTCTCGAAGCAACTCAATCAATCTTCCCTTAACGGTGTCTTCCAGGGCAGCCCCAACCTTTACTTCTCGCTTAACATCCTCGGTTCCCAGATTAATAGTCTCAACTTCCTCCTGATGAGGTAGAATAACCCTTTCCTCTTATTTCAGTAGCCTGGCTAATTCTTCTGGTAAGTCACAGTCTTCGTCAGTCTCTTCTTCGGCCTGATAGATGGGATTGTCGAAGTCATATCGAGCCATAGCTAAGTCATTGGTGGAATCTGAACAAAGGAACCTGCATGATGGATGTTTTATGTTTATTATGAGTGCAACAAACAAGAAAACACATTGCCATTTTGATGTGGGTTAATGCAAAAAGTAAAAACAGAAAGACAGGGATCAAAATATTTGAATAAAAATGTCCTTTATTGATGATAAAAATAGCAAATAAAACATCCAAGCCCTACAAATAAATATCACTACGTCTTGGGCAGAACGTAGGATTCAACATAACAGAAAACAAAAGTAAATTACTCCGGGCGCGTCACTTGGATGAATTTCTCGGAGGACCAGTTGCCTAAACTCTGACCAGGGGTGCAGGGACGGATCCATTCATCCATGTCACAATCACTATCTCTTTCATCCTCAATAGCATTGACTCTGTCGAAGAAAACACCGGCACTGGTGAAGCAGACTGGACCATAGAACTTGGGAGGCTCTTCAGAATGCCTAGGTGGCTTGTAACCCAGTCCATGAGTATCTTGCTTTCTTTGAACATCAATAACACTGCCCCACTTCTGAGAACCGCCAGCTTCCACTATAGCACGCGCTTCTTTGAAAGAGGACATTGGAATCTCTGGTTGTCTGCCGACTTCAGTTTGGGTAACCACCTCAGGCTGATTGACTGCCTTTGGGGGTTCCTCGAGAATCTTCATAGCTTCAAAGGCTTGGCACAAAGTTTCCTGTATCTCACCATCTACCTATACATACTTGAAGGTCGATAGGTGACTCACCATGATATCTTCTTCACCACAAACAGTCACAACGTGGCCATCCACCATATACTTCAACTTTTGGTGCAGCGTAGAAGTTACTGCCCCAGCACCATGGATCCAAGGGCGACCCAACAAACAACTGTATGTAGGCTGAATATCCATTATGTAAAAGGTGGTGTTGAAAATCTCAGGACCCACCTTGATTGGCAGAACTAACTCTCCAAAAACTGACCTCTTGGAGCCATCAAAAGCACGTACCACCAAGTCACTTGGTGTACAAATCAACCCATGAGTATCCAACTTCATCAAAGCCTTCTTAGGTAACACGTTCAAAGACGACCCAGTATCAACTAACACATGTGACATTAAAGAACCGTGGCATTCCACTAAAATATGCAGAGCGTTGTTGTGATTCCTCCCGGCCGGAGTCAGATCTAAATTGGTGAAACCCAAACCATTACCAGCATTCACATGAGCCACAACCCCTTCTAATTGGTTGACAGCTATTTCCTGTGGTACATAAGCCATATTCAGAACCTTCAGCAATGCATTTCGGTGCGCCTCAAAGCACAATAGTAAGGATAGAATGGAGATCTTCGATGGAGTTTGGTGAAGTTGATCGACAATCTTGTAATCACTCTTCCTAATCAACCTCATAAACTCTTCCACGTCTTCTGAGAAAGTATCCCCACCTGGCTTTGTCATAGAATTATTTGCCTCCTGCCTCTGTGCAGACTCATCCATCATCTGTTTACCTTTGTCTTGTCTTGAACTGCCAGCTTGACTCTCGGACGGAATAAAGACTCTACCACTCCTAGTGATAGCCCCTGCTTCAACAAGATTTCCAACCCCTGTATTCACAGCTGATGTCTCTTCTAATTCCTGCTTCTTACCATTAACAAACACCTCGGCCCCATAGTTCCATGGGATGGCCTTGGTACTCTCATACGGGACTGGTCCAGGAACAGTGATAGTGACCGGTGCTGGTCTCACCGACGCTGATATAGTTATTGTCTTGAATGGAATCGTTATTGTGGCAACGTCCATCTCTCTGTCAGTAAATTTATTCTGCCTACAACCTCTGTCAAACTGTAACATCCCTTCACTGATCATTTTCTGAATACCTGCTTTTAATAAATCACAACCGCCTGGCTGCGACACACATTTTACACAACCTTCATCACAACCGGGAAATACCCCTCCCTTCAACAGTCTTTCCTTCACCACACCCAAGGGAGTTTGGACTTCGTTCACATCTGAAATCAAACTCAAGCCTTCACAGTCTTTAACAATGGCATTAACCCCCGGCCCACTGTGATTCGGCATCGGGTTCTGATTCACATTCGGAACGTCATTGGAGAAATTGATGGCCTTGGAATCCACCAAATCTTGAACCTGATGCTTAAAAGCCCTACAGTTCTCAATATAATGTCCGGGTGCCCCAGAATGAAACTCACAGTGGGCGTTGGCGTCATAGCCGGGAGGTGGATTACCAGTAGGTGGAGCCAATGTTCTCTTCTGAATTACCTGTAGCTTTAACAAGTACTGAAACAATTGAGCGTAGGGAAGAGGTGGAGTGTCAAGATGCCTATCCCGCCTAGGCTGTGGTCTGCGAGGAGCCAGATTTTGTTGTTGAGACGCTGCTGGCTGCTGAGGTGCTGCAGGGATGGTTACAGAAGCCACCTGCTGATTGAAGTTCTGACGAGGTCCTTCTCTACCACGATATGATGACACAGAGTTTGTATCTCCCTCCTTCTTGTAACCACTAGCATAAGGCTTCTTACTTCCTCCAGATGAGGACCCATCACCGCCTGATATTTTCCCCGCCTTAATTCCGCTTTCTACCATCTCTCCTACTAAGATCAAATCAGCAAACTTTCCAGTCATACACGGTACCAGCTTTTCATAGTAATGACCCTACAAGGTGGCCATAAACATAGTTATCATTTCACGTTCCAACATGGGAGGCTGAACCCTCGCTGCCAATTCTTGCCACCTCTGGGTGTACTCTTTGAAACTCTCATTGTTCTTCTGTGATAAGTTCTGCAGCTGTGTTCGGTTAGGAGCCATATCAGTGTTATATTGATAGTGTCTAATGAATGCTCCTGCCAGATCTCTCCAACTTCGCACATCTTTCCTTTCCAGTTGCATATACCACTCGAAGGATGCCCTAGATAGGCTATCCTGAAAGCAATGCATCATCAGCTTCTCATTCTTTGCATGCGCGACCATTTTGCTTGCGTATGCTCTAACGTGGGTCCTTGGACAAGACATACCATTATACTTCTCGAAAGTGGGAGTCTGAAATTTGTGCGGGATAACAACGCCTGGAACCAGCCCCAAATCCTCTAGGTCCATACCCACAGAATCCTGATTCACAACACCCCTTAACTGTTCCTCAATCAACCCGAGCCTGTGATCATTGTCAATCTGGGGACCAGCATCCCCACCTGGCAGAGAAAATGCATCATCTTGAACATCATCATACTGACGGCCATGAACTGCGCCCGCACCAATACCACCTCCCCCAGCATTTTCAGCTCCTCCCGGAGGAATCACAACACCAGAAACAGGAATACCTCCGCCCGTAGGGCCCTTCTGAACATTATTACCGTCTTCCTCATTTCTTGTAATTAGTGGCTGAACGAGAGTCCTCAACTGCTCTTGTCCTTGAGCAACACCTTGCATTAATTCCATGAATTGGTTCATGAGAGTCCGCATCTCAATGATCTCATTCTGTAGCTGATCCATGAGTCTCTTCTGATTTTGTCTGGTAGGATACCGGTGAATGTGCTGATCTACAATTCTGAGATTAGAACAAGATGAGAATACCGGAGATAAACACCTGTCATGCAAAATGATTATACAAAATGATTATGAATATGCAAATGCAAATGAACATGTTTGAACATTCGCAGGGCGACCCACCCCTTGATTCTAGTTTAACAATAAGATAGAACGGAACTTCTGCTCATATATTAAGAAAACCAGAGGAAAACCAAATGTCAACAATCACAAATCCAAGATAACAGATCTGAACACAAAAATCATAGAGGTCCCAACCAACAAGCCTGGTGGTGATCCAAATACAATAAAAGAGAATAGAAAACTACGGCATGTCATCAAAGTCCACAAGTGTCAATCCCCCCATCCACTATGCTTTCTGCTCCAGTCTTGAATTTCCTTGAATAGCTTTTTGGTGTCGGGATGCTTTGGTCTCTGAATTAGCTCTTGAATGAGAACGTCTCTTCTATGTATGATCCCTTCCAAGTATCGGTAATGCAACTCCCAAGCGTCTTCTCCAGAAACACCATCCATGCTTGGACCCTCATGTCTAGGTTTCTTCACCTCAGTTTGGACCTTCAATTCCTTTATGGAGGCTATGGCTTCATTGAGTCGACCCTCGACTACTTGTCTCTTGAATACCCCTGACAGGATCTCAGTGTCTTTTTTCTTGAGCGTCAACGTCAATTGGTCAATCTTAGCTAGATAATCGTCTTCCTTTCTCTTATTCTCAGCCATTGCAGTTTCTCGGTGATCATCGAACCTGTGGATTTTCAACAAAGCCTTGTCTAATTCCTCCTTCTTAGACTCGAGAACCTTACTGATACCATCCAAAGCTTCTTTCATCCTTTTTCTTGATGTGACCATGTCAGCTAGCTCTTTTTCTGCCTTAGCAAGAAGCTCTGTCTTCAACTTGGCGGTATGAACAGCTTCACCCTGCTCATGTTTCAACTGATGAATCTCTCTTAGCAGCTCTCTGTTTTCTTCTCGTAGCTTTTCCTTTTCAGCCCGTAACTTGTTAAACTTCTCTATCTCGACTGTGGTAGGAGGCTCAATCAGTAAAGGATACAAAGGTGGTTCCACCGGGAAGGGAAGAAGCTCCTCTTCTGCTCTCTTCTTAATCCACTCTTTATAGGAAGTAAAACCCCGGTTATTACATTTCCCAAATGAAGTTTTACCCTTCTTGGTCAACTGTTTCCAAGCATTCACAATCTTCCTTATCATCTATTGATCCTTAATACCATTGAAGAATAAGGACTCTCTGATATCTCGCTCTTCAGGTGGACCTCTCAAAGGATAACCAAACTGCCTGATAACAAGGGAAGGATTATAGTTAATTCCACCTTTTCTCCCTATCAAGGGTACATTAGAGAATTCTCCGCACTTGCAAATAATCTCCATTCCTAGCAAGTCATGATTGAACCAAACAATGTTGTCGGCAGTCAAGCCCATTAACCTCTTTGACCACTTCAGAGAATCTTTCGTATCAATAAAGGCGCCAGTTTCGGGGAGATGGCTCAGAAACCAAGTAGATAAGAGCGGTGCACAACAACTCACAGTTTTTCCCCGCCTATTTTCATTCTTGTAGTGAAATGAATGATACACATCACCTAGCAAGGTAGGTATAGGATTCTTTGAAATAAAGATTCTGATAGCATGCATATCCACCAGATCAGGAACATTGGGAAACAGGACAATCCCATAGATGCACATAGCTAGAATAGCTTGGAAAGCAGTCCAATTCTTCTCTTTAACATGTACGCAAGCTTGATCAAACAAGAACTTCAATAAAAAACCCTTAGCTCCTTGTTTTTCCTCAATATTACTGCTCAGAACGGATTCACCAATATGAAGAGCAACAGCCATTTCTTTTACCCCGGGGTGTTCTTCAGAAAAGAATACTATGTCATGCCTGATGGGGATTCCCAAAATAAATGAGAACTCCTCCAACGTTGGGGCCAAGATGTAGTCTGGGAAAGTGAAGCAACGCAAAGACGGATCGTAAAACTGAAGAAGTGTATGAATGACATCCTTCTCATACTTGGAGATATTGTAGACAAACTTCAGAAGTCTCCCATACCCTCCACTGAACTCTGTACGAACTCCGGGACCAGCCATATTAATCAACTTGTGAATCAATGTCAAAGTCGGATCCGGGAACGAATAGGCAACAGTCTTCTTTCTCGGGACATCCATGCCAAGGTAACCTCAGAAAACCGGAATCAATAGTAAGATGCGAGCCCTGAAAAATGTCAAACATGTCAGAATGCAAGAAAAATTATATGCTCATGTAAACATGGGATCAAGGCCACACTACTGGATGTGTTGTGCTGTTAACTAAACGAGAACCACAACCCAGAAAACCGGAATTCCGAACCACTGAGATAACCAGGAACCCAAATAATCAGACATTGATGAGAAATCCAGAAAAACAGGGTAGGTTGAAGGTTTCGGTTACCTGCAAACCTGCAAACACCCATCTCCTCTCATGTGTGGGTACTGGGATGTTCAGTATCCCGGGCTCTCAAGTCGAGAAATGATGATGCGTTCACCATTTCTGGTTTGGCATCATCATCAATCGAGGAGGCCTCAACTGATTCTCCAAAACGGAAGGTCCTCAGCTTTGGCACTGAGGTCGAGAAACAATAGTACATTCATCCCTCGGGGTACAGTACTATCGTCAATCGAGGAGTACCTCCACTGATTCTCTTCAAAAGATATGGGCCATCCTATGCGAGTTCCAAAGTGGGCCATCGGGTGCGAATGGGTTTGCCACAGGATGTGGTCTGCCACTGTCACCACTAAAGAGGGATGCTTCCACTAAGGTCCTCGATGATTGGTCACCAGAGTCGACAGCTCTCTAGATCAACACCCTAACATGCGCAAGACACACACGTTAGAATGCGTCCCAAGATAGCCTCATCTGGTTGCGAATTTCGTGAACACACAAACGTACCAAGCGGGCACGTAGGTCCCACTACTTTCCACTCTAGTCCTAGGGTGTACTCAAGCCTGGGTATTGGGCTTATCTCTCAGAACAACCCAACCTGCAAAACAGAAACAGCCAGCACAACACAGCAGTATGACAGTAATAAAAATGAAATGCAATGCAGAAAATGCGGTAAAAATAAAATACAACCAACACAGTAAAGCAAACACAAAGACACCCAAAGAGAACAAAGACAAGCAAGCGCTAGGACTGACTCGCTTAGGGATGGACCAGCATAGGTCAACCTGAGTCCCCAGCAGAGTCGCCAGCTATCGCTCCCAGGATTTTCATCCAGGTACAAACGCGAGAGTGGCGCGGAAAAATAGAGCCGCCGGCCATGTAAATTTATCCCAAGAGAGGGAAAGGGAACACCGCATAAACCTGAGGAAGAGGGAAAGGAATGGTCATCGCAACCATAGCCTGGGTTCGGGAGTCGGCTACGCGAGGGGAAGGTGCTAGCACCCCATGCGTCCATCGTACTCGATGGGATCCATGCTTGTTGTCTATTCTAGGGGTGAGTTATCCTATCATCTAGGGTTGTACTAAAACGAGAGAGGGAAAAACAGACTCAGTAGGACGTCGACATCCTAGGCCTACGTACCCCCTTTGTGCAATGGGGAATTCAGAGTCAAAGTAGTTCGGACCAAGTTCTTTTTGTATTTTTTATGAGCGACGTTAAGTTCGCGTCCGGCAGTTAGGGTCGATGCCTGTTTGCGACTCAGACGGAAAGTAACGTGCCCTTTTTTGAAAATAGCCTTTAGTTTGACGATCCCGAAGGACAAAAAGGTTTGAAGTTTGTTTGTATTTTTTAGGACAGAAGTGGCTTAAGTTAGTTCATAAGTTGCATTGCACCAAAGTCTAGGGCACAGGGGCGAATACTTAACGCATCGTCCCAAGACTGGACGCTCGCTAAGCACTCTAGAAAGATGAGAGGAAGCCCCTCATTTCTCATTCCCCACGCTTAAGGCTCGTGCGCAATACACTTTATTCTTATTAAGTATTTTCAAGAAGTTCGAGATGAGAAGAGAGAAGACACAAAGGAAACTCTAAAGGGGAACTAAGAGTCCTAATGTTATCATGCATGGGTGACCTACGGTTAGTGAGGTTTGACGACAACCTAAGCCTAAAGAAAGGGAAGGATGAGAGAAGGAAAGAGTAAGGTGGACATGGATAACTATCCACACCCTTAAAGAACTTACTTCAGCCCCTACATTAAGAGTTAGTACAAAACAGACTCAAGTAACATTAAGGCAAATGAAATTCAAACAATGACATGAGATAGTGATCAAGTGACCTATAACAGTCCAAACATGAATTAAGAAATCAAAGAACAAACCCCCCAAGCAATGGCACAAGTTCCTCTCAAACAAAAAACTCAGGCATGATCAGAAATATGCATACAAAAAGATCTCAAGTGAAAGCAATCAAATAATTAGAGAAACAACTTCTAAAATTGCCAAAATAAATATCAACATTGCTCAACCAGAGGCAAATAACATATCAAAAACTCCTGCAAAAATTCAAGATGTTAGTCACTTAAACAATTATGCAAAGCTCAGATGAGAAGTAGGGTTCAATATGCAAAAGAAAAGGGCTAAAATGCAGTATGAAATAATTTTAAAAATGATAGAAAAAATATTTTAATGCCCTTCGGTATATTGGTGAATGAATGCAAAAAGAATGGATTCAAAATGTTTTATGGATGCAGAGAAATAAAATAAACAATTTTAAGTATGCATGATATGAGTAATTCAAAAAGAAAATAAACAAATATTTAATTTAGATGATAAAAAATAAAATAAAAATAAAAAATAAAATTTGGAAAATTTTATAAAATGATAAAAAGTATGCATGAATTTTCTGGGATTTTTTAATGCAAAAAAAACTATTTTTAATAATTAAAATATGGGATGTAATAATTAAATTAAAATAAAAATGAAAAAAAAAAGAGGCATGGGGGTGCAATGAGTAAGAAAATGCGTTGGAATGGTTAATGGGCTAAAGGGTGGGGGTGCGAATAGCAAGCCCAACCCAATAAAGACATCAGCGAAAAAAATAAAATAAAAGGGTGCATGCATGGACTTGGTCAAAGGGCTGGCTCAACACTCACCGTCAGATCAATCCTGCGTTCATTAGTTAGTCAACATAATCTTAAAGTACACAAGATCAACGGTTTAGATTAGAAACACACCATAATTAGAAAACACGTGCGCACACCAAACCTATCAGCATACCATACGCCCTCCATGTGCACGACACATGTTTCATTTATTTGCTGGCACGTTAATGGCCACATGATGGATCAGACGCCCAGGGTTAGTCAACATAAATAAAAAGTAAACAAAATAAAAAACATGGTTGGACGTACACAATAACAATGGTGGGGTAATAACCACACAATCATCAGAATAAAAATTCAAAAATAAAAAACGTGGCACAATCTGGGTCGTACGATGAAACGAACCAAGGGCCAGGATTGCGTCTTCTTCGTTGAGACCCCTCCTTCGCCGGACCACCACACCAGTCGCCGGAGCCCTAGCTCCGGCCACCGTCCACGGCCACCTGCAACATAAAACAACCCAGAAAATGCAAAGGCCTGAGGTGGTGCAACCCTTTATCCTTGCTTTCAGCTTCCAAAGATGGGCGATTTGTACTCTAGGGATCCCAAGGATGAATGTTGTGAAAGAATTTTGAGAAAACTCCTTGTGGATTAAGAGATTCAATGAATTCAAGAATTAGGGTTGAAACTTTTTTTTCTCCAAATATCACGTGTCTCTGACCTAACCAGTGCATGAATGAGATTAAATACTCTAGGGTTTCTCACTGATAATGGTTTGGGCCTTGGAAATTCCTTTGCTAAAGAGTTTTGGATGATTTTAGACAATCACATAATGTGAGATACACCTCCTTCCATGCATGGATATCCAAATATTTCATGATGGATCACTTATGTTTAAATTGCTAACCACACCTGAATTTGATTTGGGCCTTGAAACAATTTGATTCATGATTTTTAAATAATTTGGCAATTTTGAATAATGGAGAATAAGTGATAAATATACCATGGATTCACTTGATTCAAAAGCCTATAATGACCCTTAAGGAGTGCCCTTTGATGTTAGCATGTGACATGAAACAATGGAATTAATTATAGGTCACTATCCCAAAGTTTGTGAAAATGGAATCATGAGAAACCCTAAAAACCACTTTGCCTTCTTTTGATCATAAGTTGAGTTTCACAAATGATATGGAAACCCACTAGTACTTGTTGGAAAGAGGAGAAAAATATCTTCAACTTTCATGTTTGAGGAAAATTCATTTGAAGCTTTATTGATGGTGAAAAGTCAAGTTGAATGTAGTGTAGGAACTTGCCCAAAAAGAAACTTTCAAATTATAGGTCATTTCCATATTTAGTAACTTTTGTACCAACCCTTGATTCTTGATAAATGGTATGAAACTTGACCCTTGAAGACCATATGAGGATGTGAGACCTTGAAAACCTTGAAGAGAACCTCGAAATTCCACAGTTGACTTCTCATCTCACTGTTGACTTTTACCCAATTCACCTGATTTACAATCCACTGGCCAATTAAATCTCTCCTGAACCAAACTGATGGACAAATTTCCATTCCTAGATACTTAGGGACCCAAGGAATACCATAGAATCAAGTCTTGCCCAAAAAATCAGAAATAAACTGACTTTATAACAAACCCTAGTTTTGGTACCCTCAGTCTAGGAGGAAATAACACAGTCTCCAAATCCAAATTCCTCTGAATATGATGTGTATCCTCTTCAACAAAGATAAGATATGCCATTTGGTGATGATAAAAACCCAAGAAACTTGCCCATTGGAGCAATAAACACAAGAATCTCAAAACCCTAATCTCTGCACTGGTTAGGAGAAAGTGATCCACTTGAACTCTCTTGCTTGACCCTTTGAAGAACATCTTCTCCTCTTGAACCTACCTCAGGCACCTTGACCCCATGCTAAGAACTAATGATATGCACACATGATAATGCAAAAATGAAATGAAACATAAGCCAGTTAGTAATAAAGTAAGGAGGGCAAATTTTGGGGTGCTACAGGTATCAAAAGAGACGACGGCAGCGGGATTATGGACGAAGCTGGAAAGTTTGTATATGACCAAATCCTTGGTGAATCGTCTTTACCTGAAGTAAGCCTTGTATTCGTTCAAGATGAATGAAGAAAAGGCTTTGGCTGAGCAGTTGGATTCTTTCAACAAACTGATTCTTGATCTTGAAAACATTGATGTGAAGTTTGATGATGAAGATCAAGCATTGTTGTTGTTGTGTGCTTTGCCAAGATCGCATGCTCACTTCAAAGAAACTCTCTTGTATGGAAGAGAGTCCCTGACCTTTGAAGAAGTTCAAGCAGCCTTGTATTCGAAGGATTTGAACGAAAGAAAGGAGCAAAAACCTTCATCAGTTGGCGAAGGGTTGTTCGTGAAAGGGAAATCGTCGAAGAAAGATGGTAGGTTTGATAAGAAGAAAGGAAAGGTCAGCAGAAGTCTTATGGTGGTGATATGTCTGGTATCAAATGTTATCACTATAAGAAGGAGGGTCAAACAAGAAAGGCGTGCCCTGAGCGCCTGAATAATCATGGAGGTAAGGACAATGGGAATGCAGCTATTGTGCAAGATGGTTATGAATCATCTGATGTCCTTGTGGTGTCGAGCAGCAACTCTTGCGAAGAGTGGATTATGGATTCTGGATGTACTTGGCATATGACTCCAAACAAGAATGTGTTTGAAGAATTATGTGATCAAGATGGAGGATCAGTGCTGCTGGGGAACAATAAAGCTTGCAAGATTGCAGGTATTGGATCTGTTAGATTCAAGCTCCATGATGAGTCAATAAAGCTATTGACTGGGGTTAGGTATGTACCTGATCTTAAGAGGAATTTAATTTCTCTTGGTGAATTCGATAGAAAGGGATATGTTTTCCAAGGAGAGAAAGGTATCCTGAAAGTCATGAAGGGGTCGAAGGAAGTCTTGAGAGGCGTGAAGAAACAAGGCTTGTATACCCTTGAGGCTGAGGTTGTAAGTGGTTCGACAAATGTTGTATCCACAAAACCTGTGTCGAAGATAGATTTATGGCACATGAGATTGGACCATGTCAGCGAAAGAGGCCTGGTCGAATTGGGGAAGCAGAACCTGCTGGAGGTGACAAAGTCGAAAAGTTGGAGTTTTGTGAATCTTGTGTATTTGGTAAATCCTGTAGGGCAAAGTTTAACAAAGGCAAGCAAAAAACACATGGATCCCTTGATTACATTCATGCTTATCTTTGGGGGCCTGCAAGGAATCCTTCACACTCAGGTGCAAGGTATTTTCTATCCATCGTTGATGACTATTCCAGAAATCTATGGGTATTCATTCAGAAGACGAAGGATGAAACTTTTGAGAATTTCAAAAGTTGGAAGGTTATGGTCGAAACTCAAACTGGCAGAAAGGTTAAGAGGTTGAGAACTGACAATGGCCTTGAATTCTGCAACGAAGCGTTCGACAGTTACTGTATTGAGTCTGGGATTGCAAGGCATAAGACTGTAGCAGGTACTCCTCAACAAAATGGCTTAGCTGAGAGATTCAATCGAACAATCCCAAAAAGGGTTAGATGCATGTTGGTTAGTGCTGGATTGAAGAAGGTGTTTTGGGCAGAGGCTGTTTCAACAGCAGCTTATCTGATAAATAGATGTCCCTCGACTGCGCTGGGAATGAAGACACCTGAAGAAGTTTGGTCGGGTCATCCACCAGATCTCGACAAACTGAGAGTATTTGGATGTTTAGCCTATGCTCACATTAGGCAAGACAAGGTCGAACCTAGAGCTCTGAGATGCATGTTCCTTGGATATCCTGAGGGAGTCAAGGGTTATAGGTTGTGGTGCCTAGAACCAGGTCATAGAAGATGTATCACAAGTCGTGATGTAGTTTTCAATGAGGTCGAAATGGCTTTCAAGAAAACTGGTGATGCTGGTCAAAGTGCAGAAATTGCTGACGAAGAGCTGGAATAGGGAGAGATTCATGTTGAGGTGGAGCATGTTAATGTTGAAGTGCGTACCCCAGATGAAGTCGAAGACGAAATAGAAGATGTTGTCGAAGATGAGGAGACTGATAATGACTACCTGTTAGCAAGAGACAGGTCGAGAAGAGTCATCAAGCCACCTCAGAGACTTGGGTATGCAGATCTTATAGCCTATGCCTTAATCTCTGCAAGTGAGGTTCTCGACGAAGAACCTAGAGACTATAAGGAAGTTATGAGGAGTTGAAACAAGACTGAATGGCGAAAAGCCATGGATGACGAGATGAAATCTCTTCATGATAATAACACTTGGGAGCTGATTGAGAAACCTGTAGGAGCAAGGTTAGTCAGTTGTAAGTGGATTTTCAAGGTCAAAGAAGGAATCGAATGAGTGATGTTGAAGCGCTTTAAGGCGAGACTGGTTACTAGGGGGTTCACTCAGAAAGAAAGAGTCGACTTCAATGATGTGTTCTCACCTGTTGTAAAGCATAGATCCATTCGAATGTTGTTGGCCATGGTGGCAAAGTTCGATTTGGAACTTGAGCAAATGGATGTGAAAACAGTATTTCTGTATGGTGATCTAGATGAAACGATCCTGATGCGTCAACCTGAAGGGTATGCAGAAAAGGGTAAAGAAGATTATGTGTGCAAGCTGAATAGGTCTTTGTATGGCCTGAAACAATCTCCTCGACAGTGGAATAGGAGATTTGACAAGTTCATGGCACACATTGGTTTCACTAGAAGTCAGTTCGATCACTGTGTTTACTTCAGATTTCGACCTGGAAACTCACTTGTTATGTTGCTGCTGTATGTGGATGATATCCTTATAGCTGGCAACAGTGTTGAGGATGTAAAGAAGGTGAAGGCTGAACTCAGTAAGGAGTTCGAAATGAAGGATCTGGGAGCTGCAGCCAGGATTCTTGGGATTGATATCCAGAGAGATAGAAAGCAGTCGAAGTTGTGCTTATCTCAGGAGACATACCTACGGAAGCTTCTCGACAAGCTTGGTATGTCGAATTCAAAGCCTGTTGTGACACCTACTAATCCTCAGTTTAAGCTTAGTACTACTCAAAGTCCGAGTACTGAAGCTGAAAGAATCTATATGAATAGCATTCCATATGCTAGTGTAGTGGGTTCTTTGATGTATGCTATGGTCTGTACGAGGCCAGACATAGCATATGGAGTGAGCCTTGTGAGCAGGTATATGGCCAATCCTGGAAAGGCGCACTGGCAAGCTGTAAAGTGGATTCTCAGGTACATAAATGGGTCTCTGAAAAGAGTCTTGATTTGTGGTGGAGCCTGTGATGGTGATAGCATAGTCGAAATTGAAGGATTTGTTGACTCTGATTATGCACGTTGTATGGATTCCAGAAAGTCTATTTCTGGATATGTTTTCACAATGTTTGGCACAACAATCAGTTGGAAAGTGACGCTTTAGAAGGTTGTTGCCTTATCAACCACTGAAGCTGAATATATTGCCCTCACTGAAGCTGTGAAAGAAGCATTGTGGCTTGAAGGTTTTGCAAAGGAGCTGAAACTTCAAGGTCGAAGTATCACTGTTAAATGTGATAGTCAAAGTGCAATACACCTGTCAAAGAATTCAGCCTATCATGAGCGAACTAAGCACATTGATGTGAGGCTACACTTCGTCAGAGAGATAATCGAGCGTGGTGAAGTCCAGGTGCTGAAGGTTTCGACTGAAGATAATGCTGCTGATATGATCACCAAGACGTTGCCAAGTTGCAAGTTCTTCCGCTGTATGCAGTTGATAAAGCTGCATGATGAAAGCTAGTTGTTTCCCTTTGTTGCTGAGTTAGATCCAAGGTGGAGATTTGTGAGATTTGGGTCGAACTCATCTGTGTCGAAGGAGAGCTTTCATGTATTTCGACAGGAGGCAAGCATGCAGTCGAAGCTTGTTCACATGCTGATGCCTGTTAGTTACATATAGTAGTCGAAGTCTATTCTTATATGTATTCTGTCGAAATGTTTATATTCTATCGAATTGGGCCTTGTGTTAAGGATCCAATTGATTAGGTTTCTTGGGCTGCAAGTTACCTAGTTAGTCTATAAATAGGCTAGTATACTCAGTTTGTTGAGTGTGGCAAATTGTGATATTCACTTGTAATCATTTGTAAACTTTAATGAGAAAGTGAATAGTAAACATAAATATATTTGCCCAATCCTTGTTGTTCTCTATTCTTCTTCTTCTTGTGTTCTTTTCCGTTAAACCCTAACCCTTGTTTTTGGTTCTTGATAATTCAAGAAACCAGTTTTATACTTTGATTAAAGACATCGTTTTTCACAACAATCTTATTGAGATTAATTGGACACATGTAGCTTATGCTGTTGGAATGCTGCATTGTTGCTGTTATGGCATTCGTAGGTGTTTATGACGAGTTTGTACAACGTGTTAATACAAGATGGTAAAGTTGTAGCTTATGTTTTACGATAATTTGGGATTCATGAAAGTATTTATCCCATTCAAGATTTGGAATTGGATGCAGTTGTAATTGTGTTGAATATTCGGAGGTATTATTTTTATGAAATCGGAGTTCGATGTATTCAGTAATCACAAGAGTATAGAATGCCTGTTGGTTGGAAATTTCAATGAGTTAAGTCGAAAGTCCTTTCTTATGTCTGCTTTGATGGTCGGAAGAGATGTAAACTTGGTAGATTAGATAGTTGCGAGTACTCAGAGTGTGCAGTGAAAGCGTGGTGTAGCGCGGTTGGTTCTTATGTGGGTAACAACGATGTCGGTAGTTTGGTTACGTTGATGTTGCGCTATGGGCTTTTGTATTCTTATCTTTGTTGTTGCCTCATTACCAATGGTGATGGTTCGAGTGCGAGTAGCTAATTCCTATGATGGGGAATTAGGGGAGTGTTGCCTATGGCGATGGTAACGATCGTGTTGTGTTCTGGTTCATAGTGAACCTGTGTGTTCTTAATGTGATTATTCTTGGTGTTTTGAGTTGGTCGTCGAGTGCATCGCGTGAGCGTTTCATCTTGTTGTCGTTGTCATTGATAAGGTGTATTGTTGTATTGCGTTATTCGTGGTATTGCCATACGTCGCATGAGAGTTGATTAGTTGGATGTGATAACGTATCTGGAGTGGTTTGTATCGAGTAAATTTTCGAGGACGAAAATATTCTAAGTGGGGGAGAGTTGTAACGCCCGTTTTTATTATAATTATTATTCGTGAAATAATTGTGAATTGATGTAATTGATCGTGTGTTTTGGTGTGTTTTGGCTGTTTTTGGTGTAGCCATCATAAGGGTAGTGGCCTTAAGAATTATCTTTAAGGTAGTAGGGGTGTGTGACCAAAAACGTAGAGATTGGTGGTGAAGGGACTAAGACTAATTAGATTATTTTAGTTAGTAATTATTTAATTATAATAATAGCTGAATATTGATCTAATTAAATAGGTGATGGAAATTATTATTATTATTATTATTATTATTATTATTATTATTACTATTCCTAATATTATTATTAATTAAAATATGATTTAATTAGTATTTGGGTGAGAGAGAAATGAGGAAGACTAAGTATTAGTAGTGGGATTGTGGAGGAAAATAAGGAAGAATAGGTTTTAAGTGGAATTGTGGGAAGTAGCATTAACAAAAGAAATAAGGTTTGGGAGAAGTTACGTAAAGTTGCAGAGAAGAGGAAAAGAGGAAAAAGAAAGGCAAAAGCTAGGGTTCAATCGGAGAGTCATAGAGCAACCTTCAATCCAAGGTAAGGGTGGGGTTCTGACTCTATAACTGGTTAATTGATGAATAATATGTGGGATTTGGATTTGTATAAAATTGTCGCTGATGTGTGAATTGTGTCGGAGATTATACCGATTTTTCTGTTGTTGTCGTATCTGGTTATTATCGTTGTTTCAGTGAACAGATTCATGTTGCTAAAACCATATGTGTTGTTGTTCTGGGTCTGTGGTGGGATTTAATTGGAATTGTTCGAACTGAACTGGATTTAAAAAAAAGGGGGGGATGGCACAAGCCACCCCTGTGTGTGATAAAGGGTGGCGCAAGCCACCTTGCCCTTTTGAAAAGGGTGGCGCAAGCCACCTGGGCCTTTTAGATAAAGGGTGGCGCAAGCCACCTTGTTGCTTTGGGAATGGTGGCGCAAGCCACCTTGGTTGGATAGTAAATGGTGGCGCAAGCCACCTTTGCTTGAGAGAGTTGGTGGCGCAAGCCACCTGTATTAGTAAGAGGAAGTGTTTTGTAGGTATTATGCTTAGCAGAAAAATTAACTTGTTTGGCAGTAAATTGTTATGTTAGTAAATTATTATGTTAATAACAGTAAAATAATGTATGTTAAGTAGGAATTAAAATAGGTTAGTAACAGTAAAATAATGTATGTTGAGTAGGAATTAAAATAGGTTAATAACAGTAAAATAATGTAAGTTTAGCAGAAATTAGAACAGGGTGGTACAAGAAAAACAGAATTTGTGAATTAGCAGGAAAATCACATAGTCACTATTAGTTTTAATTAATAGAAAAATATAGCAGCAAGGGCATGAATTAGCAGGAGGTGATTTTCAGTATCAGTAGCAGTGTTAACTTATTAGAAGGATAATTAAAGTAGAATAGTGATTAATCATAGCAGAACTTATTGTATAATAACAGTACCAGAATAGTCGTAATAATATTAATGCAGAACAGAAACATTAGTAATTTTAGTAGGAGAATAATCAACCGCTTTTGGAAGTCTTGTCCGAATAAATTCGAGGAGCGTTTGTGATATAAGATGGTTGGTACAGAGTAGGATATAAGTTGCCGTGACATCGTCGTGTTTAAGTTGTGAAGTTGCTGGTAGGAATTTTGTTGCATTGCCTTATTAGTGACAAGAATTAAGTTGTAGGCCTATGGCCAATGTTGATTTGTTGTTGTTGTTAAGTTGTAGGCCTATGGCCAATGTTGATTTGTTGTTGCTATTAAGTTGTAGGCCTATGGCCAATTGTTGATTTGTTGTTGTGTGGTTATATAACTATTGTTGTTGTTATTATGATATTCATGTTGAGTTGCATACATCGCATATCAAGTTGGAGCTGGTGCTCGGTAAGTTGGCCTGGATTGGCAAATTTTAAGTTGAAGGCTTATGCCTTGCTGACGTCAATATTAATTGGCAAGTTTTTAAGTTGGGAGTTTTGCTCCAATGGTACCACATGCATGTGCATTTTACGAGTCGCATTCCATGTTGTATAAATTGTTGTTGTGTTGTTGATTAAAGTTGATGGTAATGTTGTGAAGTGGTGATTTTATATAATTTGATCTAATATATTATTTATCATATATCTGATTATATTGTTTGATATCTCACCCCTTCTGTGTATGGTGATGGTTTATACGCCATCCTGCAGGTAATTCGATGTGAAGGCTGTCTACCCTCATTAGTTCGAGTCGGTGTCGTCGCTCTGATATGTAACACTCGGGGGGATGAATGATTATTTTCTTTATTATTGATTTTAGTATTGTTGGTGAATTTTAAGTTAGTTTTCATTAAAGACCTGATGTCTTAGAGTTATTTTGAATCAAACCAGATGTTATGGTATTTCAGTTGAATTTATGAATCCGCTGCGTATTAATAAAGTTGTTTTGTGTCAAAAATTGAATTATGTTCATCTGAGTATTAAGTGTTATGTATCCATGTTTATGCGGTTAAATGCCGTTGTTTCTAAGTTGAAAATGTGGCATCCTATTTGAGTGTTGAAATTTTGAAACTCTGTTTTATTATTATTCGATGGGTAGAAATGGGGTGTTACATGAAACGGATGTTTTGATAGGGCTCACTTTCTGTAAATGTATCTCTTTGTTTTGCCCAAAGCGAGAGAGTTTTGTTTTATAGGGCTGTAGTTTCAAGAGTCGACCAGATCATAAATAAAATAACGTCGTTCTGTAATTTCTGCATCTATTGTTGTTTTCTCTTTTCACTTTTTCAGAAAATGGTAATCCTAAAAAACAACTCAAATAATAAAAACAAGCATTTTTCAGAAATTACACTGCACAACACTCTTGCATTCTCTCTATCTCTTCTAAAAATAATCATCACGTCACGCAGATTGCTTGTTTTAAACCCCATTGAAACATACGATCCAATGCCTTCTCCCAACTTTGAATTTCTGGTATTTGAGGCTGAAGAAGAAAATGACGAAGAAATTCCAGAAGAGATCTCCCGATTACTCAGACAAGAGGATAGATCCATTAAACCTCACAAATAGTCGTTGGAAGCGGTCAACTTAGGTTCAGGAGAAGAGAGAAATGAAGTCAAGATTGGGGCACTGCTCAGTCCAACTATCAAAGAAAGTTTGATAAAGCTTCTCAAAGAATTTCCCGATGTATTTACTTGGTCTTATCAGGATATGCCAGGGTTAGATACCAGCATCATGAACATCAACTAACGTTAAGATCAGAATGTACGCCAGTAAAACAAAGGTTGAGACGGACTTATCCAGACATGGCCATCAAAATCAAAGAGGAAGTACAGAAACAGATTGACGCAGGTTTCCTCGCCACATCAGAATATCCTCAATGGCTAGCCAACATAGTGCCAGTTCCAAAAAAGGACGGAAAAGTTAGAATGTGTGTAGACTACAGGGATCTGAACAAAGCAACTCCATGTCATACCCCAAATTTGTCCTACCTGTAAATCACTTTTCACTTGTACATTCATCCACTAACCATTACTCAGAAAATCTAAAAAAATGTGTTGTCTTCAGCTTCATCATTCTTTTATCTTTTTATCCATTTTCATTTTAAGTCATATCTTTCTTTTAACCTCTTTATCCATTATCCATCCATATCCACTTCAAAATCAATTATCCATATCCATAAAAATCCACTTTATTTTTAACATCTAAATTTATCCATTTTTTTTCATCTTATTAACCATTTTCAATTTTATAAACCATTCATAAATATCCACCTTTCCAAATCTATTTCATTAACCATTTTTTATTCAATTATCCACTTATTTAAGCCAATTTATCCACATCATTCTCATGTTGTTCATTTACCAAAGTCAATGTCCAAATATTCAAATGATATGACAAATTGTATTCACTTATCCATTTTGCTTCAAAAGTCAAGATTAAATTCAAATCCACAATTCCAAAATTCCAAAGCCCATTTTGTTTTAACCAAATCACCATCATTAACCATTATTTATAATTATTATTCTTTTTTTATCAAATCACATAAAGAACAAGCTTATTACAATGTCCATTCACAAAAAAATCTCACAAAAAATATGGTGTTACAAATAGAACAAAAAGTAACGCATCACAACTTTGAATTTCAACACACCAGACCAAAACCAGCTGTACGAATGCTGCTGCCACCACAGGCTGTAACGAAAACGACTTTGCTCTACACAACAACCAACACAACCTGCTTATGAAAACGACTCATCAACAATAGCAGGACAATTCTGAAGCCTTAACCAACAAGTTTGTATTTTGGTCTATAAGAAGAAGAACAGTAAGGGAGAAAAAAAAAATGAAAACCTTGATATTCATTTGGTTCCATTTTCTAAACTGCCTTGATCTTCATAAATAAACAACCTTGCTCACAAATTCTCAACAACTCTACAAACCATTTCCACCTTCTGCAAAACATCCTTCGAATCATCAACCTAAAAAATAATAACCGCAATCACCACTATTCTTCCATCACCATCCTCTAATCCTTTCATCAACCCTCAACCATCCAAACTTTATACTTCAAAAAACCAAATCACCCAAAACAACTCATCAACAACCTTCGCAACTCAGAAACAGAACCCAACCAGAAAAAGGAGAAAGTCGTGAAAAAAAAAAGAAAAGAGATTAGAGAGAAAGATTTGAGGGAGAAGTCTCTGTTACCTCGCCAAAAGCCATACCAAACACCACCGTCAACCCTCCGCCACCGCCACTTACAACCCGTTTCATACGAACTCCTCCATCACAAAAACCTGGCCGCCTCCAAAAACCTATTCAAACAATCCCAAACCTGAGACGAACCAAACCAAAACTCAAACAACACCCACGGCCACACCTTCAAACACGACCACCAAACCCTTCGCACCTCCGCCACAGTTTTTATCGACCCAAAAACACAACCTCACCACCACACGGCCAACGACTCGCCTCATAAACCATTTCCTTTCTTCAACCATTAACCTTCTTCAAACACCAACTACAAATTCTTCCTCAACCTCACCCGCAAACTAATACACTATCAAATCCTTTCCAATCTGAACTCAAATCCTCTCTTCACCACCACCTCAATTCTTCATGTCACGAAAAACCTTCTGGCCTCTTCATAACCTCTCTTCTTCGATCACCAAGAAACATCAATAAACCTCAGCCCAACAACCGCGACATTGAGTATCGCTGTCGTAACCACCTTGAATCGCGACAGCACCACCAACAACGACGCGCCGCCGTGTGAAAAGAGAGTGGAGGTCGCGAAATCTGTCGAGCAAAAGGAGATTGCCGCGAGATCAAGAAAGAGTAGTAATGATCGAGAGAGATAGAGACTGAGGAATGGAATGAACGTATATATCGCGATTTGTTTTGTGGTAAGGATTTCTCATCGTTTATGCTGTTTATTGCTGAAACGGACTTTGTTTTAGGTTTTTACTTCATTGCCATATATTACTCAGAACCGGGTTAAGGGTCAAACCGACCCGTTCTCGACCCAGCCCATATCCTTTTTCTTCTTTTCATCCAAAAATCAGATTTTTCTTGAGGCAAATGGGCTCATCCCATATCCTTTTTCTTCCTTTATTTTAAAATCACATTTTTGGAGGCAAATGGACTCGGCCCATATCCTTTTCTTTAATATTGTAGTTAAAAATTTGTTAAATATTTTATTAGTTTTGTTGATTAGTTTTTATCTACTAATATTTTGTTAATTAGCATCAAGTTAATATTTGTTTTGATTTAATATTTATATTAATTAGCTATAATTAATTTTAAATATGTGGTTTTAATTAACCTATTTTTATTTATTTTTAGGAATATTTTCCTATTTAATTTATTTGAATACTCAAGAAATATTTTTAATGTAATTATTTAAGATTTATTTGTGTTCACAATAATTTTAATTTAGGAGCATATTTCCTTATTCCGTTCATTTGTTAAATTAATAAAAAATAAAAAATATTTTCTTATTAGATTAATCCTTAAATTTTAAAATCATGTTTAAAATTGTGAATATGTAGGATTTATTTTTTATCTTAATCTTCATTAATTTTCTTGATTAAATTGCGAAAGAATTGAATTCTTGAGGTCTAGCACTTCTTGGGTTCTTGAATGACCACCATTGGGGCGCACGCCTTAGGTGGTGATCACTCGACCTTTCGCTCCTAAAACACTCGTCTTAACTATTTGGACAAAGGAATACCATTGGAGTCTAGCATTCCACGTAGTACTTTCGTTGTTCATCAAACAATATTTCACAAATCAATCGAATGAAAAAGGTGTCGTTGGGATCTAGCATCCCAATAATGCCCCGATTATTTGGTTGCGAGGCCGACGTCTCATTTATCGAATAATCGTCGTTCTCCCTAAAACATTTAACAAATCAAACCATTTCAAAACCAGTCCTCGATTCGTCGTCGAGCCACTCTTCAAAACATTCTCGTAAGTCGAGTGCCTTTTGCCTCGTTGTCAAATGCACACTTGCACATTTCGTAGGATTTGTTACTAGGAGCACCCTTAGGGACTAGTATCGATCCTTATCTCTTTTTACAATCCATTCGATTCGATCTTTTTTCAAACGCATTCTTAATCAATTTACGAAAGAAGGAGATTCTTAGGATCTAACATTCTTTGGGTCTTCGAATGAATGGCTCTTAAGGCACGCCCTTGGGTTGTTATTCATTCACCCTTTCGTCTTAAAACATTTAATCTTTATCAAACATTTTCGCGATCAATCACGAAAGAACTGAGTTCTTGGAGTCTCGCATTCTTTGAATTCTTGAGTGACTGCTCTCAAGGCACGCCCTTGGGTTGTATGTCATTCAATCTTTCGCCTCCTAAAATTCAAACCCTAACCCCTTTTTTGTGGGCGTACCACGAACTACGACTGCTCTGATTCTTTACTCTTCGTCCGAGTAAAGATACGTAGACACAAGATTGTGATGATCTTGGCGAGCACACTACCATCTTTTTCCGTCAAATCCCGTAGTCGAACTACGATTGCTCTGATTTCTCATTCTCGTCCGAATGAGCATACGTAGGCCCGAGATCGCGATGATCTTGCTGAGCACCCTATCCTAAAACCACCCATTTCCCCTTAGTATCTTTTCCCTTTATCTTATCGTTTCGCGTTTACCGTTGAGAAGAAAACAAACAAGCTTAGATAACACTTCCTCACAATTCGAACTAAGAGGTTCCCGTTGAGTACAACGGACGTGAGAGGGTGCGCGTACCTTCCTCTCACGTAACCGAATCCCGAACCCAAAATGTGGTTGCGACGACCATGTTCTTACCCTCTTCCTTAAAGGTTTTCTCGATATTTTCCTTTCCTATTTTTGGGATAAATAAAGTTCGGTGGCGACTCTGTCGAACCGTTTTTCGCGCCTTTTGAGCGAGGGTCGTATTTTCTCGATGAATTTTCGAGGTGCGACAGCTGGCGACTCTGCTGGGGATATTTGCTCCATGCAAGAGAGAGTCAAGCCTATCTTAGAGCGATTTGTGAGGGGCGTTGTCTTTGTTTGCATGTTTTTTCTCGTTTACGTATTTGTTCTCTTATTGCTTTCTCCTATTGTTCTTGGTTGTTGGATCTTGGGATGATATCATGAGTAAAGCTCTACACCCGAGCTTTGGTAAAAGCAGAGAGAACACATAGTTTAGAATTGGATGTCGAGTAGTGTTAGTCCCCAAGGATTCGCTCCTTGCGTGCCTAGCATGAAAGCTCCCCTAGAGTAGACTTTTTCGTAGATCCTGTTGTAACACAGCTAGCCTGTTGCACGACTTGATTCATGAAGGGTCCGTGACTCTATGAACCACTCCTAGAACCAAGTTCTATATTGGTGGTCGTGTAGTGTTAGTCTCCAAGGACTCGCTCCTTGTGCGCCTAGCATGAAGACCCCGCTCAAGGGAGACCTTGTCGTCATTATCGTCGTAATGCAGCTAGCCTGTTGCATGACATTGATGCGATTTGTGTCCGTAATCCTGGGAACCTTATCCATCAACGTAGAAACTATCCCGTGAGTGGGTTTATGGGTAGAGAATCTAGAACTTTCCTCATAGAGCCTACCTATAGGGTTTCTTTGATCAGAAACTTTGGTCATTTACCCATTGTCGTGACCAGCCTCAGAAATGTTTGAACATGTGATCTGCGATCCTGGATCTTGCATTGCATCTCATGTCATTGCATTGCATCTGTTATGCATCTCGCATTGCATTTTCAACCTCAGAATCTCACTTCAACTTCCTTCCTTCTTCAGTAAATCAAGCTGATTCCTCGACACCGGTACGCAACTCGAGCCAACATAAGAAGAACGATGGAGCAGATTCAGCAAGAGCAAGTTGCCTTCAGAGAAGAAATAGATTCTATGAAGGGAAAGATTGATCAGATTCTTGAAGCCATCATGGCGGCCAGAAGAGAAAAAGAACTACGTGAAGCCGCTGCTGCCAATAACAATGCATAGGTTCAAGGGTCACCCTCAAGGCTCTCAGCTCCTATTCCCAACCCCATCACCTATGGGATACCAATGAACTTCACTCCTGCCGGTGAAGGAGCCACCACTCAACCACTTCCAACCCCTGGAGTTACTGTTGGGGCTATTCCGCAAGCCCAACCTGTTGTCACTCAGATTCCTATTCCTCATGCTGAAGAAAACCTGGTAGATCAGTATGATGAGGTACAGAATTACCATGCTGCTATCCCAATTGCCAATCCTACTGCTGCTTAGGATTCTGAAGCCATGAAAATGTGTCGTGACCTAGCTGAGAAACTCTGAGTCATGGAGGGGCGCAACTCAAAATCGCTGAATGCTTTGGATATGTGCTTGGTGCCAGATGTTGTCATTCCTCCCAAGTTCAAGATACAAGACTTCATGGGTACTTTGCAAGGCCAATACTATGAGAAGTTGATTGGTAATGTTTCTGCTGGATTCTCTGATTTGGTGATTGTCGGTGAGAGAATCGAAGAGGGTCTGAAGAGCGGAAAAATCCAAGGAGGTTCTAGCAGCCAGTCTCAAGCCAAGAAACCTTTCAACAACGGATTCAAAAAGAAAGAGGGCGAAACAAATGTTGTCTATGCTCAGAAGGGGCAAGCTCCACAAGCTCCTGCTCCAATGCCTTATCAAATTCCTTACTTCCAGTATCCGTATGTTGCTGCTGCACAATACGCTCCGATGCCTTGTCAGCCAACTGTTCAAGCTATTCAAACTCCAACGCCTCAGCTACAGATTCCTCAGCAACAATCCTACAACCAGCAGGGGTATCAGTATCCTCCTCAACAGCAACAACAGAGAGCTGCTCAACAACGTCAGCCTAATCAACAAAGGACAAGGAGGTCTGATAGAGACTTGGATCGCCTACCTATGACATATGCTCAGATCTTTGCTCAATTAATGGAGAAGAGGGCAATTACTCCCAGAGACCTAGCTCCTCCAACTATCATTCCCCCAGATTATGATGCTAATGCTCATTGCGAGTTTCATAAGGGTGCTCCAGGGCATACGATCGAGGACTGCAGAGCTTTTAAACACAAGGTTCAAGACATGATCGACTCAAAGTATCTCGTGTTCAATGGGAAGGTTCCAAACGTCATCAACAACCCTATGCCGCCGCCACGCTAGTGCCAGCATCTAGTCAAGTCAAATCAAGTCAAGTTTATTCCCCGAAGAAGGCAGTCATGTTGCCATCCCATCACTTTGCATTCTTGTATTTTTGTCTTTATTTGTTTAAGTACTGTATGCTTTGAACATTGCCATTTGTATTTGGTTTTATTAATGTATTGACTATGCATGTTTTGAATCAGTTATGTCGTATTCACTCATTTTTTCCATTTACTGCAAATCACCGACACATATATCTCCACTTTACACTCTTTATCATACTGTTGTTAGCAATGATTTGAGGGAGGAGGATGACAACGAAGTACCCATAATTGCAAAATGTATGTTTTCGGATAGAATCTCGCCGAGGATGTACAGGCATTGTTTCAAATCCCCAAACACTGGAGAGATAAGGAGTTAATCCCTAGTAAACCACTTTGAGCCAAGAAGTAGAAGTTTCCTTCGGACCTATAAACCCTTACACTTAACCTGGGGCAGGGTAGTGTTCAGTTAATCCAACTAACGCACTCAAATCACAAGACAAAACCCAAAAGACATGTCGGTTGTTCATCAAAGACCCATGATTTGGTAGTCACAATCCTCCAACAAAATCAAAAAATCAAAAAATCAAAAGCTTGCTAAGTCGAGCACCTCAAAGGAGACTTAGGCAAAAATCAAGGCTACCCTGATGGACTCAACAAGCAAAATCAGTCCATGCAAAAGATAGGGATCAAAAACAAAATTAGAAGAGGCCCTCAAATCCTCGCCAAAAACAAAATAAGACTCAGTGACCACCAAATCAAAACCAAAGGGTCACTAATATCCATCAAAAGCAAAATAAGGTGACTGCCATTTCGAGCAAACCTTGATTCATCACTCTTACACCGTCAACCCTTTTGGAATACAAACCTGTGCAGACTTAACTGAACGTAGGACTGGAGATCATCACGAAGAAGGGGTGGGTACAAACCAAGCTTTGAGCCTAATATCCTTTGTTTCATGAACCGTAAACCAGACCACGTTACAACCCTCGAAAGACCTAATTGAGGCGAGGTTTATTCTGAAAGCATACTATTGCAAGGTTGCGCAAACCTGACTCCTCATATTTGCTAATCTTCAACATTGGTGTCATTCTCCTTGCTATATCTCTTACACCATCAAAATCAGCACACGTTTGGGCTAACGGTCCATTCGTCTCACTATAACGACACTCGAACAAATGACACTTTTTCAAAACTTGCATGAGCATTGCATTAAGATTACCATTTGTGAATGTGCAATTTTAACCGCAAATCAGTGCTAGACATCAAAGACATTCCAACAAGGGGCAATCGAAGAGGAACTTGAACTTTCAGTGGTGCCGACCCGAAGCAAGACTCCCTCAAAACGCTCAAGACTGGGGTAAATCTTTCAAACCCTCAATCTGGGGCAAACCCTTCAACAGCTCAATCAGGGGCAAGCTACCTCAAAGCACATCAAAGTTCATCTTCTGAAGATCAGACCACTTCAGAACTGGTTAATCAGGGGCAGACCATTACCATGTTCGGACTGGGGCAAGAGTCATTGCAGCGAGCAACCCTGACCATCAAGCAAAGTTGTGGTTCTCTCAGAAATGAACTCGTTGTCAAGTGATCAAACTCGAGGCTTCAAAAGCATCTTCGTCTGCTTCAATCATGGCGTCTTCAACAAACTGAGTGTCGAGGAAATCAAATCCCTCCCACCGCCCAAAAGTCCAATCCTCATTGGCAACTACCAAAAGTCCACCACACTGGCACCTTCACAAACATATCCAATCACCCGTCTGCAATCATATGCATCATACGCATCATACGCATTGCATTCAATAGCATATGCAAACCAATCATACTTCCCCAGCACTTGCATCTCTGCGCGTCCGCATTTGCATTGCACATCATTACAAAACCAAGAATTCATGCGCATAGTCAAGATCCAGGATCAATCTCAAGTTTAAGACAATTTTCAGCCCAATCAGGGGCACCTCCATCAGTTCATGGGCGTTCCTCATGAAGTTCCTAACCAATGAACATTCCTCCGAGTCAGTGGGTGTTCCTCATTGAATCTTTTCTTCGTAGTCGAACTACGACTGCCCTGATTCTTTATTCTCGTCCGAATAAGGATACGTAGGCACAAGATTGCGTAGATCTTGGAAGGTTACCTTCTCCAGTTTTCGCTGTTTACCTTCTCCAGTTTTCGTTGTTTACCTTCTCCAGTTTTCACTGTTTACCTTCTCCAGTTTTCGCTGTTTACCTTCTCCAGTTTTCGCTGTTTACCTTCTCCAGTTTTCGCTGTTTACCTTCTCCAGTTTTCGCTGTTTACCTTCTCCAGTTTTTGTTGTTTACCTTCTCCAGTTTTCGCTGTTTACCTTCTCCAGTTTTCGCTGTTTACCTTCTCCAGTTTTAGCTGTTTACCTTCTCCAGTTTTCGCTGTTTACCTTCTCCAGTTTTCGCTGTTTACCTTTTCTTTTTTCGCTGTTTACCTTCTCCATTTTTCACTATCTCCCTTTCCTTTTCGTGGGCTCTCCTCATTGATTTCTTTACTTCAACCTTTGTTGTGTGCCCTATTATCTCGTCGATAATAGCAGGTTGTGTTGTGTGCCCTATTATCTCGTCGATAGTAGCAGGTTGTGTTGTATGCCCTATTATCTCGTCGGTAATAGCAGGTTGTGTTGTATGCCCTATTATCTCGTCGGTAATAGCAGGCTGTGTTTGTGTGCCCTATTACTTCGTCGGTAATAGCAGATTGTGTTGTGTGCCCTATTACTTCGTCGGTAATAGCAGGTTGTGTTGTGTGCCCTATTATCTCGTCGATAGTAGCAGGCTATGTTGTGTGCCATATTATCTCGTCGAAATAGCAGGCTGTGCTGTGTACCCTATTATCTCGTCGGTAATAGCAGGCGTTGACCTCATTTTCATCCTTTTGGTGGAAGGGTCTGTGTGCGTGTGTTTGCCCTATTACTTCGTCGGTAATAGCAGGCGTTGACCTCATTTTCATCCTTTTAGTGGAAGGGTCTATGTGCGTGTGTTTGCCCTATTACTTCGTCGGTAATAGCAGGCGTTGACCTCATTTTCATCCTTTTGGTGGAAGGTTCTGTGTGCGTGTGTTTGCCCTATTACTTCGTCGGTAATAGCAGGCGTTGACCTCATTTTCATCCTTTTTGTGGAAGGGTCTGTGTGCGTGTGTTTGCCCTATTACTTCGTCGGTAATAGCAGGCTGAGTGTGTGCCCTACTATCCTTTTGGTAGTAGCAGGTTGTGTGTTGTGTGCCCTATTACTTCGTCGGTAATAGCAGGTTGTGTGTGTGCCCTATTATCCTTTTGGTAGTAGCAGGCTTTGACCTCATTTTCATCCTTTTGATGGAAGGGTCTATGTACGTGTGTGCCCTATTACTTCGTCAGTAATAGCAGGCGTTGACCTCATTTTCCATCCTTTTGGTGGAAGGGTCCGTGTGTGTGTGTTCACTATCATCCTTTTGGTGATAGGTCTGTCATCCTTTTGGTGTCAGATTTATTCTGTTATTCCAACTTCTCAATCCTTTTCTTTTCTTTTCGGACAAATTTGTGGTCTTCTTCATATCTAATTGTCTTATACCTCGAAAGACCGAACGTCGTAGTAGTTCATCTAACTCAATTTAAGCCAATTAGATAGGGGCATCTGTCATACCCCAAATTTGTCCTACCTGTAAATCACTTTTCACTTGTACATTCATCCACTAACCATTACTCAGAAAATCTAAAAAAATGTGTTGTCTTCAACTTCATCATTCTTTTATCTTTTTATCCATTTTCATTTTAAGTCATATCTTTCTTTTAACCTCTTTATCCATTATCCATCCATATCCACTTCAAAATCAATTATCCATATCCATAAAAATCCACTTTATTTTTAACATCTAAATTTATCCATTTCTTTCATCTTATTAACCATTTTCAATTTTATAAACCATTCATAAATATCCACCTTTCCAAATCTATTTCATTAACCATTTTTTATTCAATTATCCACTTATTTAAGCCAATTTATCCACATCATTCTCATGTTGTTCATTTACCAAAGTCAATGTCCAAATATCCAAATGATATGACAAATTGTATTCACTTATCCATTTTGCTTCAAAAGTCAAGATTAAATTCAAATCCACAATTCCAAAATTCCAAATCCCATTTTGTTTTAACCAAATCACCATCATTAACCATTATTTATAATTATTATTCTTTTTTTATCAAATCACATAAAGAACAAGCCTATTACAATGTCCATTCACAAAAAAATCTCACAAAAAATATGGTGTTACAAATAGAACAAAAAGTAACGCATCACAACTTTGAATTTCAACACACCAGACCAAAACCAGCTGTACGAATGCTGCTGCCATCACAGGCTGTAACGAAAACGACTTTGCTCTACACAACAACCAACACAACCTGCTTATGAAAACGACTCATCAACAATAGCAGGACGGTTCTGAAGCCTTAACCAACAAGTTTGTATTTTGGTCTATAAGAAGAAGAACAGTAAGGGAGAAAAAAAACAAAAACCTTGATATTCATTTGGTTCCATTTTCTAAACTGCCTTGATCTTCATAAATAAACAACCTTGCTCACAAATTCTCAACAACTCTACAAACCATTTCCACCTTCTGCAAAACATCCTTCGAATCATCAACCTGAAAAATAATAACCGCAATCACCACTATTCTTCCATCACCATCCTCTAATCCTTTCATCAACCCTCAACCATCCAACCTTTATACTTCAAAAAACCAAATCACCCAAAACAACTCATCAACAACCTTCGCAACTCAGAAACAGAACCCAACCAGAAAAAGGAGAAAGTCGTGAAAAAAAAAAAAAAGAGATTAGAGAGAAAGATTTGAGGGAGAAGTCTCTGTTACCTCGCCAAAAGCCATACCAAACACCACCGTCAACCCTCCGCCACCGGCACTTACAACCCGTTTCATACGAACTCCTTCATCACAAAAACCTGGCCGCCTCCAAAAACCCATTCAAACAATCCCAAACCTGAGACGAACCAAACCAAAACTCAAACAACACCCACGGCCACACCTTCAAACACGACCACCAAACCCTTCGCACCTCCGCCACAGTTTTTATCGACCCAAAAACACAACCTCACCACCACACAGCCAACGACTCGCCCCATAAACCATTTCCTTTCTTCAACCATTAACCTTCTTCAAACACCAACTACAAATTCTTCCTCAACCTCACCCGCAAACTAATACACTATCAAATCCTTTCCAATCTGAACTCAAATCCTCTCTTCACCACCACCTCAATTCTTCATGTCACGAAAAACCTTCTGGCCTTTTCATAACCTCTCTTCTTTGATCACCAAGAAACATCAATAAACCTCAGCCCAACAACCGCGACATTGAGTATCGCTGTCGTAACCACCTTGAATCGCGACAGCACCACCAACAACGACGCGCCGCCGTGTGAAAAGAGAGTGGAGGTGCGAAATCTGTCGAGCAAAAGGAGATTGCCGCGAGATCAAGAAAGAGTAGTAATGATCGAGAGAGATAGAGACTGAGGAATGGAATGAACGTATATATTGCGATTTGTTTTGTGGTAAGGATTTCTCATCGTTTATGCTGTTTATTGCTGAAACGGACTTTGTTTTAGGTTTTTACTTCATTGCCATATATTACTCAGAACCGGGTTAAGGGTCAAACCGACCCGTTCTCGACCCAGCCCATATCCTTTTTCTTCTTTTCATCCAAAAATCAGATTTTTCTTGAGGCAAATGGGCTCATCCCATATCCTTTTTCTTCCTTTATTTTAAAATCACATTTTTGGAGGCAAATGGACTCAGCCCATATCCTTTTCTTTAATATTGTAGTTAAAAATTTGTTAAATATTTTATTAGTTTTGTTGATTAGTTTTTATCTACTAATATTTTGTTAATTAGCATCAAGTTAATATTTGTTTTGATTTAATATTTATATTAATTAGCTACAATTAATTTTAAATATGTGGTTTTAATTAACCTATTTTTATTTATTTTTAGGAATATTTTCCTATTTAATTTATTTGAATACTCAAGAAATATTTTTAATGTAATTATTTAAGATTTATTTGTGTTCACAATATTTTTAATTTAGGAGCATATTTCCTTATTCCGTTCATTTGTTAAATTAATAAAAAATAAAAAATATTTTCTTATTAGATTAATCCTTAAATTTTAAAATCATGTTTAAAATTGTGAATATGTAGGATTTATTTTTTATCTTAATCTTCATTAATTTTCTTGATTAAATTGCGAAAGAATTGAATTCTTGAGGTCTAGCACTTCTTGGGTTCTTGAGTGACCACCATTGGGGCGCACGCCTTAGGTGGTGATCACTCGACCTTTCGCTCCTAAAACACTCGTCTTAACTATTTGGACAAAGGAATACCATTGGAGTCTAGCATTCCACGTAGTACTTTCGTTGTTCATCAAACAATATTTCACAAATCAATCGAATGAAAAAGGTGTCGTTGGGATCTAGCATCCCAATAATGCCCCGATTATTTGGTTGCGAGGCCGACGTCTCGTTTATCGAATAATCGTCGTTCTCCCTAAAACATTTAACAAATCAAACCATTTCCAAACCAGTCCTCGATTCGTCGTCGAGCCACTCTTCAAAACATTCTTGTAAGTCGAGTGCCTTTTGCCTCGTTGTCAAATGCACACTTGCACATTTCGTAGGATTTGTTACTAGGAGCACCCCTAGGGACTAGTATCAATCCTTATCTCTTTTTACAATCCATTCAATTCGATCTTTTTTCAAACGCTTTCTTAATCAATTTACGAAAGAAGGAGATTCTTGGGATCTAACATTCTTTGGGTCTTCGAATGAATGGCTCTTAAGGCACGCCCTTGGGTTGTTATTCATTCACCCTTTCGTCTTAAAACATTTAATCTTTATCAAACATTTTCGCGATCAATCACGAAAGAACTGAGTTCTTGGAGTCTCGCATTCTTTGAATTCTTGAGTGACTGCTCTCGAGGCACGCCCTTGGGTTGTATGTCATTCAATCTTTCGCCTCCTAAAATTCAAACCCTAACCCCTTTTTCGTGGGCGTACCACGAACTACGACTGCTCTGATTCTTTACTCTTCGTCCGAGTAAAGATACGTAGGCACAAGATTGCGATGATCTTGGCGAGCACACTATCATCTTTTTCTGTCAAATCCCGTAGTCGAACTACGATTGCTCTGATTTCTCATTCTCGTCCAAATGAGCATACGTAGGCCTGAGATCACGATGATCTTGCCGAGCACCCTATCCTAAAACCACCCATTTCCCCTTAGTATCTTTTCCCTTTATCTTATCGTTTCGCGTTTACCGTTGAGAAGAAAACAAACAAGCTTAGATAACACTTCCTCACAATTCGAACTAAGAGGTTCCCGTTGAGTACAACGGACGTGAGAGGGTGCGCGTACCTTCCTCTCACGTAACCGACTCCCGAACCCAGAATGTGGTTGCAACGACCATGTTCTTACCCTCCTCCTTAAAGGTTTTCTCGATATTTTCCTTTCCTATTTTTGGGATAAATAAAGTTCGGTGGCGACTCTGTCGAACCGTTTTCCGCGCCTTTTGCGCGAGGGTCGTATTTTCTCGATGAATTTTCGAGGTGCGACACTCCAAAGGATGACTTTCCCTAACCACACACCTATGTGATTTTCCCCTTGTAAAAAAAGGGTCTTAGAGCGGAACAACTCTGATCAAACCATTGTAGAAATTTCCTCAATGCTACATATTGATTTGCGACTAAAATTGTTCCTTTCGAAAAGTAATTCTAACTCAACACTCATGCAAGTTTTGAAATCCAAAATTGTTACGAAAAATGGATATGATGTGAACAATGGATGATATTTTTCCATGAGGTTGGCACGGATGAAGATGTAAAAGTGTGGTAAGAAAATATGGTTAGCGATGATTTAACAAACATTTGGAGTCAGTTTAACAACAATTTTTCCGAGTATGCTTTCACAGTGAGCCTAACTTTAATCAAGTCCTCTAAATGTTGTAACGTGGCTTGGTTAACGGTTTATGAAAAAAGGATATAAGGCTCAAAATTTGATTTAACCCACCCCAACTCCTTTGATGTTCTCCATTCCTAAATCTAATTAACTCAACGGATGCATTCAGTTGGCAAGAGAACTTCGGTAGTCATGATGACGGAGGTAGATGTAATGGTTCAAGAACTGATGAGATTTTTTAGGTGGTGGTCACCTATTTATGTTTTCAAGCTTGTAATCTCTTATTATACACTTTATAGGTTTTGCTTGACTGCGAGTATCCAAGAAAGATACATTTGTCAGCTTTCGAATCAAATTTTCCAAGGTTGTCCTTACCATTATTTAATACAAAACACTTACAACCAAAGACATGAAGATGTGATAAATTTGGTTTTCTACCTTTGAAAAGTTCATAAGGTGTTTTGTTTAAGATAGGACAAATACGTATCATATTTAAAACTTAACACGTCATACTAATTGCATCGGCCCAAAAATATTTAGGTAGACTACTCTCATTGATCATAGTTCTTTCCAACTCCTCTAAAGTTTTGTTTTTGCGCTCCATAACACCATTTTGTTGTGGAGTTCTTGGAGCGTAAAAATTATGTTCAATACCATATTTATCACAATAATCCTCAAAGAGGTGGTTTTCAAATTCACCTCCATGATCGCTTCAAATTGCAACTATGTTTAAACTCATTTTATTTTGGGACAACTTTTCCATCTTTGTGAAAGTTTAAAAAGTCTCATCTTTACTATGCAAAAAGATGGTCTAACAAAATATAGAATAATCGTCTACAATTACAAAACCATAGTAATTACCACCTAAGCTTTTTATCCTTGAAGGACAAAAAAGAACCATATGGAGAAGCTCATGAGGTTTAGAAGTTGAAACAACATTTTTAGATTTAAAAGAGAATCTTGTTTGCTGTCCTATTTGGTATGAATCTGAAGGTGTGAAAAACACAAGAAAGGGGGTTTTAATTGGGTTTTTAAAAATAAAAATCTATCCTTTAAAAATAATCCCCTATACAAATAATCTTCACTTCTTGATAATAAAGCAAGAGAAACTGAAAAGAAAGAACACAATATGTTTATACTAGTTCACTTGAGAAATCCCCAAGCTAGTCTAGTCCACCCGCCAAGGTGATTTTGCCTCTCTCAAGCGAGGTCTTTATCCACTATAACCAAACTGATTACAACTGCACTAGCAACTGCTGGTGACTAACAACAATCTCTAAGACACACTAGTCCTAGACTTCTTAAGAATTCTGACCTAACCGGTCTCTTAAGGAATACAATGCACAAGCCAAACTGTAAGTGACTAACAACACTAAAACTCACTGTCTTAGTCTTCCTAAAGCTTCTGACCTACCTGGTCCTTTAGGGAACACAAACAACTATTTGTTACAAAGATTTGTTTACAATAATGATGCTTCTACACAAGCTGATGAGTAAACAAATTTTAAGAACAATATTGACTTAAGAATGATATTAACAATAGAGCGTATGAATAGTAAAAATTCCAGTATTGTTAGCTAGCTCATTCTTGAAGTATTCAAGCCTTTATATAGCTATGCATGGATATAACCGTTGAAGAATATTTCTGACATTTCAGAATTATGGTGGCTTGAAAGAACGTGGGGGACAAATAGTAAACTTATGTCCACCCTATCCGGTAGTGGAGCAAAGCGTCCTTGTACTGTTGTATTGTTGTACTGTTGTACCACGTTGCTTAGTATTCTCAACTTCCAGACTTCAGAGGCTTCTGAGAGCATGAGTTAGAAGAAGGGAAAACTTAAGTTGGGTCTTAAGAGCTTCAAGTCTTCAGAGTCTGCGTAGCTATACCTTCAGAGTCTTCAGCACTTGGTCTTCAGAACCCGCTGTCTTCACAATCATAAGTCTTCAACATCTGGACTTGTCCCTCAGAACTTTTGTCTTTAGATCTTCAGAACTTATTTTCCTAAGTCTTCAGCATCTGGACTTGTTCATCAAAACTTCTATCTTCAGATCTTCAGAACTTGTTTTCTTAAGTCTTCAGCATCTGGACTTGTTCATCAGAACTTCTGTCTTCAGATCTTCAGAACTTGTTTTTCTTAAGTCGTCGTATCAAAGTCATACAGCTTTAGAGTCTTCAGAAGCAAATGTTATTGTTCAGCAGAACAAATGTAGCGCAGAAGCGGAACAATTCTCTTCTAATAACTTAGCCACACTATTTATCAGAAGCAGAACCTGTTTGTTAAATTCTCAAAAATAACAAACATTAGAATACCAAAATTATTCATATAAACATACTTGTTTGTTATCATCAAAACTCAGAGGTATTATTGCATAACCAAATCTTGTTCTAACAATCTCCCCCTTTTTTATGATGACAAAACTATGTATTTTGATGACACAATTTTGTACATAATCATAAAAAGATAACCGAGATAAGAAGGTTAGGGAATACTTATCCTTCAGATGAGAATCTCCCCCTGAATCTCAGACTGGATGAAGATCAAATATCCTAACTTGTGAACCTTCTGGGTGACTCCCCCTGGTTACTATAGGTCAGATATTGAGATCTTTAGAGTCTTGATTCAGTTTCCAGAACTCAATTTGTACCAATTGAGATCTTGAAATATCAGAGTCAAAAACATTGGATGCCAAAAATATTCGGATTCTATATTTCCTGAAAAAAAGAAAACAAGAAGACAAATCTAACAGAAACAGAAGTTTATTGGTTAGAATGTAAGTAACTCTTGTTTTTCAGAAATTGATTATGAGAATCAAAATATTACATTCCATACTTCTCCCCCTTTTTGTCAAAATCAAAAAGTTGAAATTTCATTAATTCAAGAGGATCAGAAGATAAAAAAAAACATAATTCTAATATTCAAAACCAAAAGGAAAAATAAACGCGTAAGTGCCTAGGTGCCTAAGTTCCAGAGGATGAGGGATTTGTAGACAGCTTGGTCAAAATTTGCATATCCTGAAGAGAGTTGTTCACAACCTTCTGCTCAGCAAAGCTTTCTCTGAAGATCTTCTGTTCTTCTTTCATTGCTTGATGATCTTCTTTGATTCCATCAATTGCACGTTCCAAACGCATAAAAGCAAGTTCAGAGGAGGAAGCAAGTTCAGATGTGTTGGCAGCTTTAGTATTTCTAGCTTCTTCTTCTACTTGATCATTAGCCTCCTTAGCTAATCTTTCAGCCTCTTCTTTGGCTAACCTTTCTGCCAGATCCTTTTCTGCAACGAGCTTAGCTTCGACTTCCTTCTTCTCTTGCAACCTCTTTTAAGCTTTTTGAACGAAATAACCCTTTGTCTGAATAGAAAGATCTTGAATCTTCTGAAATTCCTCAGCCATCCGCTGATTGAACATATCCCATGAAGCACCCAAATCAGAGGGGTCTTCACTAGAATTTGATTCATCAGAAAGTGTCTTTACCTTGTAACCACATTGCCCTTAACAATAGATATTGCTTCATCTAGGTTGAGAGGAAGGTCAGAGGTTTGATTTTCAGTTAAGGGTTGATCATCTTCAACAGAGTCATCAAGAATGATGGTATCATTGTTTAAAGAAAATTCAGGATTATCAATTATTGATTTTGGAATAGGTTATGGAGCAGTAATTGAAATTGGTGAAGATGAGATGGGTGTTGGAGAGGTGGTGACAACAGTAGAGAATATTGGTGGATGAGTGGATAAAAGTGGTTGAGTTGTAAGTGGTGGTGATGAGATGGGAAGAGATGAAGACAAATTTCTGTCAGTAGAAACAAATGTAGTTACATAGGACGATTCAAAAGACTTACTTTGTTCTGGAGTGGAGGAAGTAGATGTAGATTCCGTCTTCATCTTCTTTACTGATGGTCCGTCATCATCATCACTTTTCTTTTTCTTGCCTTTCCCCTTTTTCTGAACAATTTCAGGGAGAGTATCCAGTAGATTTTCCAGATCAATCCATGCATCTAATGGTTCCTCTTCACATCCAGCAAAATAGTTTGCTAGTTCTTCTGGATTATAGTGATTTGAAAAAGGCGTAAATCCAGAGATTGGAAATCGAACAAAGGTAAGTTCACACTGGTTTGGAATAGTAGGTCGATGCGTGATCTTCTTAAGAATCTTCATATTCTTTAAGTTCTTTGCCTAAAAAGTCTGTCCAGAAGATTTGTCAAGTTCCTTAGTGAACCCAGCAACCAATAAATCTTCAACTAAGCCTGACTCAATGAAAATATCAGATAGGAGTCTGCCATAAGGGATATGATTTCCCTTCTTGGTAGAGCCAGTTCTTGAGTTAACTATAGATTCTCTCAGAAAGTTGAACAAAATGAAAGAGAGATGTATTTTCTTTCCTTTCAACAGGAAATATAAAATATACTTCTGCGATAAATTAATGTAATCTGATGAATGAGTGGATGGACGATGATACATAGTTCCCAACATGATTTTGAACCAAACTCTTAAAGTATCTTTTAAGAGCGATGATGGTGGATCCTTTTTGGAGTCTAGAGCAGTTCCTTCTTTAAAAATAGCGGCTGTAACCTTGGCTTTCCTTTGCTTATTTGGTTGAATATTGACTATTCTTAGTCCCTTTTCCATCATGAGAGATTAAGTTGCTAATAGTCTTTTCTGTGATGATGATTCGTCTTCCAAACACAGCAGAAACAATGACATATCTACTAGCAATTGCATGAATCCAGAAATCTTGAACCAAGTTTGGAAGTGAGGATCCTTGCAATCTGTTAAAGTAACCATCCCATCCTTGAGAATTGAGTGTTTGAGTAAGATCACATCCATTATCCATGAGGTTTGTGAAGTTAACCATGGATTCACTAAGAACTCGAAGTTCATTTACAGGTGTGTCAAGAGAGATAGGACATTCTTCAGGAATAGTACACTGATATTCAAGTAGCTTAGCTTTGGAGATAGTTTGAGATGATTTCGCCATTGATGAAGATGATGATGTTGCAGAGAACTGAAGGGATTTTAGGGTTTCTAAGACAAAAGTGGTGTGAGTGGGTGTTTAATAGGGATTAATAAATGAACGTAATCTTGATTTAACCAATTCCAAGAAAAGTACTGCTCATTGTGTACTCTAAGTTACACGTTTTTGATATCCTCAGAGTCTAGAAAACCAAAAGGCTTCCGTCTGATCAGAGACACTTATGACAAAGCATCTTCTGATGACTAAGGTTAAAAACAATTGCTTCTTGGTTTAAATGAAAATATGATATCTTCAGACTCTGACTAAACACATCTGATTCTGATGAAATCATACTCTGGATAGTAGTCCATTTTCAAATGCTTCAGAATAAATAGAAATCTATCTTCAGCCAAGGGTTTTGTAAAAATATAATCCCATTGATGGGGTGTATCTATAAATTTTAAACATAAGATTCCCTTCTGAACATAGTCTCTAATAAAATGTTGTTTAATTTTTATGTGCTTAGCCCTAGAATGTAAGATTGGATTTTTACTTAAACAGATAGCAGCAGTATTATCACAAAAGATAGGAATGTTACTCTCATGTATCTGTAATCTTCTAGCTGGTTCTTCATCCACAGCATCTGTGTACTACATAGAGACGCAGATATGTACTCTGCTTCTGCTATTGAGAGAGCAATTGTTGATTGCCTCTTGCTTGACCATGAGATCAGATTCTTCCCGAGAAACTGACAGTTTCCAGAGGTACTTTTTCTTTCCAATCAGTCTCCTGCGTAATCTGCATTGCAATAACCAGAAAGAGAGCACTCTGATGTTTTCTCATATATTAAGCCCAGGTTAATAGTTCCTTTCAGATACCTTAGAATTCTTTTAACAGCAGTTAAATGAGATTCTCTAGGATCTGATTGAAATCTAGCACACAGATGAACACTGAAAAGAATATCAGTTCTAGAAGCAGTTAAGTACAGAAGAGAGCTTATCATACCACGATAGAGCTTCTGAAAAACCTTACCACTTACCTCTTCCTTTTCCAGAATACATGTTGGATACATTGGAGTCTTAGCTAGTTTACAATCCATCATGTTGAATTTCTTCAGAAGTTCTTTGGTGTACTTACTTTGATGAATGTAAGTAGCCTCTGATTTTTGGTCAATTTGAATTCCCAGAAAGAACTTCAATTCACCCATCAGACTCATCTCAAATTCTGCCTGCATCAGCTTAGAAAACTCTTCACAAAGAGAGGGATTAGCAAAACCAAAAATAATATTATCAACATAAATCTGAACTATAAGCATATCATTTTTGAACATTTTACAGAAGAGAGTGGTGTCAACCTTGCCTCTGGTGAAGTTATTTTCTAAAAGAAAATTACTCAATCTGTCATACCAAGCTCTAGGAGCTTGTTTCAGACCATAGAGAGATTTTTTAAGTTTAAAAACAAAATCTAACTTCTCAGAGTTTTCAAATCCAGGAGGTTGTTTGACATAAACTTCTTCTGAAATATAACCATTCAAAAATGCACTATTAACATCCATCTGATATAAGATGATGTAATGATTTACAGAAAAAGAAATTAATAGACGTATGGCTTCTAACCTGGCGACTGGAGCAAAGGTTTTTGTATAATCTATTCCTTCTTGTTGACTATAACCTTGTGCAACCAGTCGTGCCATGTTTCTGATAACCTCACCCTTCTAATTGAGCTTGTTTTTGAATACCTATTTAGTTCCAATAACGTGGACACCTTTAGGCTTTTGAACAAGATCCCAAACATCATTCTTTAAAAACTGGTTAAGTTCGTCCTCCAACGCCAGAATCCAGTCTTTGTCCAATAGAGCTTCATCAACAGATGTTGGCTCGATCAATGACACCAAACCCATAAGTGTTTCTTCAGAAGGTTTGAAGGCTGATCTGGTTCTGATAGGAACATCCTTATTTCCCAGAATCAATTCTTCAGGGTGTGAAGTTGCAACTCTGCTTTTCTTTTGTTGTGGAGGATCAGTGGGAGCAACAACAATATCAGAAGTAGGAGCTTATGAATCTTTGATTTCTTTTGCCTTTTCCTTAGGTTCTGAAAACTGATCTCCAAATCTGCAAACTTTTCAACTAGCTTTGACTTTTCAGAGTCAAGCTTATCATCGAATCTGGCATGAATTGATTCTTCCACAATTCGTGATTCTGTGTTATAGACTCTGTAGCCTTTTGAGCGTTCAGAATATCCTAACAACAGACACTTTTGTGCTTTGGAATCAAACTTGCCCAGATTCTCTTTAGTGTTCAACATAAAATAGACACATCCAAAAGGATGAAAATAAGAAATGTTGGGCTTTCTATTCTTCCACAATTCATAAGGAGTCTTACCCAAAATAGGTTTTATTGAGATTCTATTTTGAATATAACATGCTGTGTTAACTGCCTCTGCCCAAAAGTGCTTAGCCATGTCAGTTTCTTGGATCATGGTGCGAGCCATTTCTTGCAATGTCATATTCTTTCTTTCTACAACCCCATTCTGTTGTGGAGTTCTAGGACAAGAGAAATCATGGGATATGCCATAAGAATCAAACAGTTTTTCAAAATCTTTGTTTTCAAATTCTCCGCCATGATCACTTCTGACTCTGACAATTTTGCAATTCTTTTCATTTTGCACTTGGGTGCAGAAGGAAGCAAACACAGAATGTGACTCATCCTTGTGTCTTAAGAATTTTACCCATGTCCACCGACTGTAATCATCAACGATGACTAGTCCATATTTCTTTCCATTGACTGAGGCAGTTTTCACTGGTCCAAATAAGTCAATGTGAAGAAGTTCTAATGGTTTAGAGGTAGAAACAATCGTTTTAGCTTTAAACGAAGTTTTTGAAAATTTGCCTTTCTGACATGCTTCACAAAGAGCATCTAAAGAATACTTCAGATTGATCAAGCCCCTGAAAAGTCCTAACTTGTTCAGCTGGGAAATTCTTCTCAAGCTAACATGACCCAGACGTATGTGCCAGACCCATTGCTCTTCATTAACGGACATAAGACGTTTTACATTCTGATTTTTCAAATCTGATAGTTTGATCTTATAGGTATTGTTTTTCCTCTTACCATTGAACATAACTGACCCATCCTTTTGACTAACAGCCTTACAGGACGTTCGATTAAAGATAACGTCATAACCATTGTCACTAAGTTGACTAATTGACAATAAGTTATGCATTAGACCCTCAACTAAAAGAACGTTGTTGATGGAAGGAAGTTTACCATACCAACTGTTCCAGAGCCAATGATCTTCCTCTTCTGGTTTCCTCCGAAACCAACGACGCCTCCAGACTTAAGTTCCAAATCTTGGAACATACGCCTTTCTCCCGTCATGTGTCGCAAGCATCCACTGTCCAGGTACCATGATTGGTGTTTCAGTGGCGTCATCAAGGATGTCTCTTTGTCGTCATCAGAGTCTGACTCTTCATCAAGTGTCAGTTGATCCTCTAATAAGTCTTCGCTTATGCTGGTCTTTTCCATGAGTGCCACGTTGGCATGTTCTTCATCAGATTCTTCTGATTCTGATTCTGAATCATCCCATGTTTCCATAAGACCCTTTTTAACTTTGAAAACCTTCTTAGGTTTTCTATCTTTCTTGAGCATTGGACATTCATTCTTATAATGTCCAGGCTCTTTGCATTCATAGCAAGTAGCTTCTTTTTCAGAAGCTTTCCTTTGACCAGATGTAGACTCAGATCTACCTTTTCTTCTCGGCCCTTTGAACTTGCTCTATCTGTGTTTCCACGGCTTATTTATCTTTCTTGATATGAGAGATAGTTCATCTTCGTCTAAATCTTCTTCAGAATCTTCTGAGTTCTCCTCTGTTTGGTAAGCCTTTGTCTTTTCAAACTTAGACTTCAGAGCAACAGACTTACCTCTTCTCTGAGGTTAATCTTCTTGAAGTTATATCTCATGACTTCTTAAAGAACTAATCAGTTCCTCAAGGCTCGTGTTGTTCAGATCCTTTGCCAATTTCAAAGCAGTTGCCATTGGTCTCCATTTTACAGGCAGACTCCTGATAATCTTCTTGACATGATAAGCAGTAGAATAACCTTTGTCCAGAACTCTGAGTCCTGCAACAAGCATCTAGAATCTTAGTTTCCACAGATTCGTTGTCTTCCATTTTGAAGGCCTCATACTTCTGGATTAGGGCTAGAGCCTTTGTCTCCATAACTTGAGTGTTTCCTTCATGAGTCATCTAAAGAGAGTCAAAGATAGACTTTGCAGTCTCTCTATCTGTAATCTTTTCATACTCTGTATATGAAATAGCATTTAGCAGAATCGTTCTTGCTCTGTGATGATTCTTGTGGGTTTTCTTTTGAGCCTCTGTGAATGAGCTTCTGGCAATCTTTTTGCCTTCAGAGTCTACTGGGAATTTGTAGCCATCAACTACCAGATCCCATAGATCCAAATCAAATCCCAAAAAGTAACTTTCGATTCTGTCTTTCCAATAGTCAAATTTCTCGCCATCAAAGATAAGAGGTTTTGCACTATATGAGTCTTTTTCATTATTATCAGAAGTGACATTAGAAGCAGTTGGGGAAGCCATTGTTTTTCACCCTTTGGATCGGTACTGAACACTGTTAGGTGCTTGATAAAAATTCAAACTTTTTATCTTCTCAGAACCGGAGCTCTGATGCCAATTGAAGGAGTGAAAACACAAGAAAATGGGGTTTGAATTGGGTTTTTAAAAAGAAAATGCTATTCTTTAAAAATAATCCCCTATACAAATAATCTTCACTTCTTGATAATAAAGCAAGAGAAACTGAAAAGAAAGAACACAATATGTTTATACTAGTTCACTTGAGAGATCCCCAAGCTAGTCTAGTCCACCCGCCAAGGTGATTTTGCCTCTCTCAAGCGAGGTCTTAATCCACTATAACCAAACTAATTACAACTGCACTAGCAACTACTAGTGACTAACAACAATCTCTAAGACACACTAGTCCTAGACTTCTTAAGAATTCTGACATAACCGGTCTCTTAAGGAATACAATGCACAAGCCAAACTGCAAGTGACTAACAACACTAAAACTCGTTGTCTTAGTCTTCCTAAAGCTTCTGACCTACCCGGTCCTTTAAGACCGTTAACTAAATCCTTTAAGACCACTTTGTTTAGTAAATCAAAGTTGACATGGGCTAAGCGTCTATGTCATAACCAAGAGTCTTCACTCATGGTCACTAAACACTTAGTACTTGTCAATGATAGATTATTTAAGCTAAGCATATAGATACTATTTACCCTTGTCGCGGCCGGCAAAAATATCGAGTCGCCATCATATTTTTTAAGGAAAATAAATGATAAACCTAAAATCCTAATCCTAAGGGTAGAGATTCCTAAGGTTCGGGAGTCGATTAAGTGAGGGGAAGGTGTTAGGCACCCCTCACTTCCATTGTACTCAATGGGATCCTCCTTAGATTGTAGGGTATGTTTGTTTGTTGTCTGACTTTTCACTTATTTACAAAAGAATCCTAATTTTTTTTATTATTGTACTCGCTAGGGTTTACAACCCTATGCCTACGTACCTTCAATTTTGAAGGATCAGAGTAACCGTAGTTCACCTCCCCTATTCCTACCCCCTAATCCTACCCCTAACCCTAATCCCAAACCTAATCCACTATTTATACTCTTGGATAAAGAGTTCTATCCCCAAATCTATTATTTATACTCCTAGTTAAGGAGTTCTATCCCTTAATCTATTATTTATACTCCTAGTTAAGGAGTTATATCCCTTAATCTATTATTTATACTCCTAGATAAGGAGTTTTATCCCGTAAATCTCGATCCATTTATTTATACTCTCGGAGGAAGAGTTTTATCCCAAAATCCTATCCTTTATTTATACTCTCGGAAAAAGAGTTTTATCCCTTAATCCCTTATCCCCTTGGCCTATATTTTAACTCTTGAAACCTAAGAGTTTTATCCCTTTATCCCATCCCTTATTTAGGCTCTCGGACCAAGAGCATTATCCCAAATTTGAATCCCTAAAAAAAGACCTTTTTATATCCCTTAAAATAAATTTCCAAATTTCCATAATAAAACAAATAAAAATCCAAAAAAACTTTACATTAAAAATATCAAAAATAGCTTCTTAATTACTCTAATTTCAAAAAATGTAATTTCCCACTCAAAAGTACTCCTGAAAAAAAAGAAAAAAATAAAAGAAACTTTAATCTAAAAAATTTAAATCTAACTTAAATTATTTTTATCCCAAAACCCAATTTTTATCCCCATTTAAATAATAAAAATAAAATAAAAATACCAAAATATCTCCTCCTAAAAATTTCAAAAAAAACCAATTCCATTATATATAAAAAAACTTTCCCTAAAGAAAAAATTAATATATAAACTATTTATTAAAAATTAAAAAATTTAAAATAATACAAAAAAACTTAATATTTATCCTAATACTAAAAAAATCCATAAATCCCATTTTTTACTCCTAATTGACTATTTAAATCCTAATTAACTAATTAAATTAAGTTATTAATTTAATTGGTTGCAAAACCCAGGGGGGTGTATTTTCTATTGTTAAAAGTAATGGGTGTCCAGAATGGGGTGTGACTAGCATTGTGTGTTGAGCCCAATAGCCAGAAAAGCCCATCCTAGGATGCGGCTCAGCAAGAGAGCCCTAAAATTGGCTTCTAATCTAAAGCGTTGGATTGATCCAACGAGATCATAAGCTAACAAACCAGAAGCGTACGATTAGATTACCAAGTCCAGGTCGTCCACATGAATGGTTGTGATTAAGGACTTATGGTGGGGGCACCTGCACAAGACCGTGTATTGACTGAGATAGTCAACGGATCCAACATCCTGAAGGGTGCCACTTGGCGCCCCTCTAAACGCTCACGGAGGGAGTATTTTATCCCATTTCCTTCTGAATTTTCTCATTTCTCATTCTCCTTTCTCTCTCTAACTCACTCCGTCTCTCTCTAACTCTCTCTATCTTCTCTCTTCCCTTTCCTCCGGCCACCGCCCTAATTGGCCTCCGGCCGCCACCCACCACCCCAAAACCCAGATCTTCGGTTGAAGTTCAACCAGGATCTTTAACCATATTCATCTGGGCGATGAATATACACCCAGAAAACCCAGAACCCTAACCTAACCCATGAACCTTAACCTAAACCTATGAACCCTAACCTCTTCCCCACCCAGATCTCATGGTTCTTTAGGGTTCACAAGAAACCCTAAGACCCCTAACCCTGAAACCTCAATCAAAACCCAAACACAACGTAAACCTCCAAGAATCCTAAGGGTTCAATGAAGAACCCTAACACGATGAACCCTAACCTTAAACATGAACCCTAACCCTATTTTAAACCCCAGAAACCCATAAACTGCAATAGAATCACAGAAGAACAACAATCAAAGCTAAGTTCTTTTTTATGTTTACCTTTCCTGCAGTGATACTGGTCGTATATTCTATTTATCTTTGTTTATTCCTTCTCCTAATCTTCTCTTTTTTTTTTGCAAGTGCATCAAGGATTCGTTCTGGGTTATCTCCTTCTTTCGCCTTGGGGTCTCCAATTTGTAATCTTCTTCGGTTTTTATAGGCTTAGGAAATAAGTTAGAAATTAAATAGATTTAGATTTGTTATAGGAAAACATTGATGTAATCAGATCTGATTTGCTTCGTTTTGTATCAATTAAGATTAGGGTTTTGATTTATGATTTGTAATTGATTTGATCCGTGTGTATTTTGATTCAAAAAGTAATGAAATGATTTGATTCAATGTCGTTTTGATTCAATTTTCCTCTTTTCTGCGCAAGCTAGGGTTTAAAATGGTGAAGAGGCTGACGCACCTGGGTCAACCACTTTGACCAGAAATAAAAATACAATAAATAATAATGAAAATAAATAATAATTAATAACAACCATTTTAATAAACGAAATAATAAAATATAAAATAACCCTAAATGATAATAAAACAAAATAAGGATAATTAGAAAAACACAACCGGTCCCTCTTAACCTAAATTCACACTCTTAACTAACATAAAAATTAACCCTCACTAATAATTAATACTATATATTTAAATTCCAACATTAAATTAAATTATTCCTAATTAATAAAATAAAAATAATATACTTAATTTATAAGCCTATTTAGATAAATCTCATGACCCTAAAAAACAAAATAACTAAACCTCTGATATACTTAATCTTTTCAAAATAAATCAACCACAATATTCAAAAAATAATATAACGATAATTAATTTCAAAATCAAAATCCTGATTACAAGACTATTAATCTAAAACCCAAACTTCCTAATTCCCTAAAAATAATTAATAAATAAACAAGCTCCTTTTAATTTAAACAAATAATAATAATAATAAAAAACCCCTTATACCAAACCCGATCCAACATGGGCCTAAAAAGTGTTAACAAAGTTAGAAGCCCAATGGCATCTAACTGATACCCCCTGATGGCACAAAAATCCCCAAAAGAGTAACCAACCACTGGTCAAAATTTAGGGTGCTACAACTGCCCCTATTTAATCGTCTTCGAATCAGAAGGATGATGTCGATGAGCCTTCCTCCTTCTGAGGAAGAGACGATTAAATACAAGAAGGACCCTAATTTTGACCGCAGAACCCGAAAGGTGCTTAAATTGATACCCTAAAATCTCTGGTAATAGACCCTTAGTGAAATACCCAATTAAACCCTAGTATCCTTGAGAGAAATTATAACTTCATGCCATGTGTGCATGTTTAAGCGTATGTATGCTCTTATGCGTGATGCATTATTTGGGCTAACGCCTCTTTTATGATATGCAATGTATGTCTTTGTCTGAAACAATACTTTCCATAACGTCCTGACTCCCTGACCCTTGAAACCTTGATAATTTGTAGTAAGCCATGATACCCTTGATTCCTGTTTAATACATAACATGTCGTTAAAGAATCTCCCATGTCGGTTAGATTGTAACGTATATTCCTGTCAGTGTATAGAACCTATCTCCTGCTTTGGACGAATATGATCCCTTTGATGATTCCAAAAATCGAAGTAAAATCCATTTTCCTTTTTCAAAGCTTTTATTTATACCCGATATTTCAATGTATTATTTCACAATTAATCGACACCTTGTAATCAAGCGGAATAATTTAGGAGGCAAAGAAATGTATTTGGAAAGCAAATTTGAGAATTGGCACGAAAATGGGCAATGATAAGTAAGGAGGGTAATTCTCATAAGGAGATATTACCGTAAATCCAGAAAAATGTAAAATGGCAATAAGAAAACAAATTTATTTATGTCCCTATTAAATGTAACACTAGCTAATATCTCTAAGTCTCCAAGATTACGACACTTCGCTTCTGACGATGACGGCTGGAATGATCGCTCCCTTCTGAATTCCTGTTACGGGGTGGGGTGACTCGAGTGTCTTTAGTCATATGCCTTTTGGATATCCCTAACTTTTGCCTAGACCGCTCTTTTTAAAGTCTTAGTCCACCGGGATGATATACCATTTTTTCGACTAAGCCGCCCTTTAGGGTTTTCGACTTGTCGGGTATCATTTTTTATTCAAGTCCCTACTTTTTGCCTGAATTGCTCTTTCGAGTTTTCAATCCACCGGGATGCCCTAATTTTTGCCTAAGTCGCCCTTTAGGGTTTTCGACTTAACGGGCTTTTATCTTCTTTTTTTAGGCATAGCATTTTTTGACCGAATCGGAGTTCACCGATCGTGGTAAATCCGTTCCATCCATGGTTGTTAATATTAGTGCTCCACCAGAGGAGACACTCTTCACGACATATGGCCCTTCACAGTGTGGGGTCTATTTGCTGCGGTGGTCCTTATGGATGGGTAATATTTTCCTTAACCCCAAGTCTCCCTCTTCGAGTAGGCGAGGACGACTTTTCTTGTCGAACGCTCTCTTGATTCCCTGTTGATATAATTGCCCGCAGCCACGCGTTTCCCTTACACGAGGTTTAGCTGATCGAGTCTAGCTTGCACCCATTCTGCCTTATCAAGTTTACCTTCCTTTATGATCCTAAACTCTGATTGATAGCCCCTATCCTTATGCAAATATAAATTTCCCTCGAGATCCAGGTCCAGGTCCTTCATAATAGTCCGAAGTTTCACAATCCTTTATAACCACGACATCTTTGCCCGAGAAGTCCATCTGCATGAGTTTGATAGTCGTCAACTGGTTTATGAACGAGACGATTTGCTAGTGTACTTCCCTTAATAGCCTTTGGAGTTGGCATCCCTTGAATGGCTTTCATTTTGTCCCTTATTCCCCTTTGACTGACTATGGACCCTAATATTTTTCGGATCTGATTCCATAAATACACCTTGTAGGATTCAGTCGTAACTTGCATTTCCTTAACTGATCCACCAACTTTTGTAAGTTAGTTATGTGATCTTCTTCTTTTTGTGACTTGGTAATCATATCATCCACATGAACCTCTATCTCCTTATGCACCATATTACCATAGTCCTTTGATAAGTTACTCCTACATTCTTTAACCCAATAGGTGTTACCTTGTGACAACAAGTCAAATTGTTTCTTGACTTCTTCCCTGATCTGCGGGGGTTATGTCTGGTCTAGTCCTCCTCAGCTTTTGCTTGATTGGCATGCATTCTAGTTTGAGTTGTAATTCGTGCTCGACGATGTTCGTATCACGTCCAGGCATATCCTGGTATGACCAGGCGAACACATCTGGGTACCCTTACAATATCTCGATCAACCTTTCCTTTATATCCTTATTCGGAGAAGCACCGACTTTGACCTCTTTCCTCAGTTCCCAGATTGATCACATCCACTGGTTTCGGATGAGGTTATATTTCCTTGTCCTCCTGCCTCCACAGTCTGGCTAACTCTTCGGGAAGCTCACACTCGTCCTCATCATCCTCTTCCGCTTGGTTAATCGGTAATTCGAAGTCATTCGAGATTATAGCGGTGTTATTTTTAATAGGTTCATTTTTAAATTTGCACGAGGAAGATTTCTTATTATTATCCCTTTTTGGAATGAAGTGTTGCAAACGAAAATATTGAAAGAAGGTATATTGCCATTTTGAACAAAACGGAAAATGAAAGAAAAAAAGATCTTGATTGAAAACAAAATGCAATTTTATCGATAGAAATAATCCAATGAAATAAAAGGTGGCCCTACAAAGCTTTGTCCACTTGCCTTGGGCATGGCAAGGGACTTATTATTATTTTAAGAAAAAAGTAAATTACTTCGAAACAGAAATCATCTCAGAAATCCCGATGGTTCTCCAATTGTCGAGATTAGGCATTCCTTTCTTCCTCTTCCATTAAGGCCACCTGATCCGAAATTCCAAATCCCACACCATGGAAATCGCCTTCTAATCCTTCATTAGCTGGTTTGTAACCCAGCCCAAACAAATCCTTCTCCTCAGGTGACTCCCATTGGTTGCCCCAGTTTGTTATGTCTCCCTTATTAATAAGGAATTCATTCCCCATCCCTTCTATGGCGTTGACTGTTGCCCCAATGTGCCCCAGTAATGCGCTATCTCCCAGATTTGGACCTTCAGGGTCTACAACACCAACATCGTGGTTTCGAGAATACCTTTTATTGTTATGTTGACTGGAGGATGACTGCCCAATCTTTCCTGTCTTCCAACCGTTCTCAATCCTTTCTCCAATGATAACCAAGTCAGTAAATCCTATTGAGACTGCCCCAATCATCCTTTTGTAGTATGTTCCTTGTAGGGTATCCATAAACATATCCACAAGTTCGCTTTCCAATAATGGAGGTTGCACACGAGAAGTTAGTTCCCTTCATCTTTTGGCATATTCTTTGAAGGACTCATTCCCTTTTTGAGACATGTTCTGCAAATGCGTGCGGTTAGGAGCCATGTCCACGTTGTATTGGTATTTCTTCAGAAAGGCGCTTTCAAGGTCTTCCTAAGTCTTAATGTGGACTCTCTCCAATTACATGTACCAGTCCAAGGATGCCCCACTAAGGCTGTCTTGGAAAATATGCATCATCAGCTTCTTATTAGTAGCATGGGCTCCCATTTTTCAAGCAAACATCCTAAGGTGATTCTTAGGACAACTGACACCCTTGTATTTCTCGAAGCTCGGAGCCTTAAACTTGGGAGGTATGACCACATCGGGCACCAGACATATTTCCAAAGCATCCACTCCAAAAATATTGAGTCCCTCCACGACCTTTAACCTTTCCTCAAGTGCTTTGTACTTATCATCAATCCCTCTCCTTTCTATAACAGCGGTTCCTTTATTTTTGAGGGCCACTTGCCTTGGATTTTCACCCTCGTATTGGATGTTCCAATCTGCGCAATTCTCACGTGGAATAGGTATGTGAGTAGTACGAGGTGCCCCATTGGAAATAGGTGGAGAGACGGTTCCCTCGAGAGGTTGGTCAACAGTTTTGTGCTTAGCAGTTTCAGTCTCCTCACGTTCCAGATCATGGACAAACCCTAGTAGGGGGTTATTGTCTTCAACACGGGGGGTAGGAGCAGGAACCTTCCTTTGACGACTTGACTCGGTTCCTCTGGCTATCAAATTTTGGATGGCAAGTGTCAGTTGATCAATCTAGCTTTTCATATCTTCCATGTTCTCCTTGACAGTATCCATTTCTCCTCTTAGAGTAACCAGATCCTTCTCTATCTGATCCATAGCTTCCCTTCAGTACGCTCGAGTGTGAGGTCGGGAAGTCAGATTGTTATGCTCAATGACCCTGAGATGAAGTTTTAAAAAAAGATGATTTTTTCTTTTATTCCTTTCTCCTTGTTTGAATGCATGTTGATGCATGGATGTATGAATATGCATGATGTATGCTTGACAATTTATTTGGGGGGAATTCCAAAATCCATTGTGGTTAGAGATGAATATAGAATAAAGGAAGAAACCCATACACATAAAATAAAAATTACTTTATAAAATTCAAATCCATTAGCCAATTCCAAACCCAAAATGACTTCCAAACTTAGAAACATAAAAAAAATTCCTTAGGAATAACCCAAAACAAGAATCCCAAAATGAAAACTCCTGAACTTAAGAGGCGTAAACTAAATGGATGCCCCCAATGCCTCCTTCGAATGAGCTTTAAACCCCTCCAAGTATCATTTCTTGAGCCCTTTGCACTTCCTTATCCTCCTTGTGATGAGATAATAAATCTTCCATAAGCACAAATAAGTCTCTAGGTTTGACCCCTTTTTTCATTTTTTATATTTATTTTTTTTTACTATATTTTTTTTATTTTTTTATTTTTTTATATTTTTGTTTTTTGCCCCCATGCCCCTTGTATGGTTTTTTTTCCTCTCCTTGTAAATTCAAGTATAGTCCAAATTGTTTCAGCGTAGGAGCTGGTTAAAAATCCTTAAAGAGGAAGTCACATAGAGGAGGATCATAAAGTTATGCAAAAGCAGTTACGGTCTCTACCTGCATAAGGATCTCTAAGAGATCGAGGATTCTTCCATGCTTGTGTATAACCATCCTTTGAGCAGATTTGGGCATTAAGTCTCAAAGGTCTTTGAGACTTTGTAAATCAGTACTTAGCACTCTGATGCGTAGGGTAGCCCTTTTGTTTGAATCCATCTTTCTAATGTTCATACAACACATCTTGAAATTCCCCACAAAAATGCATATATCCAAAAAATGTTTTTAAATGCATGATGACATTGACATTTTTATTTTTTGATTAAATGTTTTTTATTTGGTTAGGGTAAGGTGAAATGCAAGCATGGCCCTAACTAGGTAGGCTTCCTATAATAAATTAGATCTATGTCTTGTCTACCCAATCCCCTCACGTGTAGGATATACGGTTTTGGACAGCATAACGACCCTAGAATTTACGGACTATACCCTTGTTTTACCATGAGAAGGATCAAGCCTTCCTATGGTAAACCTTCGGGATAAGTCACATCTAGGAAGATCCTAGTAACGACCCCTGAGGGTTGAATACTTAGGATCACCATGGGCTGATAAGGGTAGGCTAAAAGTTCTCAGAGTCTCGGACCACATCCAAATCATCCTATACGTTAGGGGCTAGTCCTTTCATGAGGACACCTTTGGAAGGATCTATTCTGAGTGTGGCATCAATGAATTGTTGGGGATGTCACATCCCCCCAAAACATTTATGTTCCACGTCCTAATCTAGGTTTATACTCCAAGCTTGGGCTTTAGCTTCACACATCATTTGCCCCAATCCAATGCATGATGACAACATAAAACAAAAAGGGTCAAATAAAATAAATAAACAAATATATAAAATAAAACCTGAGAAAAAAAGAAAAAAACAAAAAAAAAACCATAAACATCCAAGGCAAACAAACAAAACCCTAAAGCCTAAAGTTAGGAGGGACTCTCTTTAGGGAGGATCCCCAGCAGAGTCGCCAGCTGTCGCGGCCGAAAAAAATATCGAGCCGCCATCATATTTTTTAAGGAAAATAAATGATAAACCTAAAATCCTAATCCTAAGGGTAGAGATTCCTAAGGTTCGGGAGTCGATTAAGTGAGGGGAAGGTGTTAGGCACCCCTCACTTTCATTGTACTCAATGGGATCCTTCTTAGATTTTAGGGTATGTTTGTTTGTTGTCTGACTTTTCACTTATTTACAAAAGAATCCTAATTTTTTTTATTATTGTACTCGCTAGGGTTTACAACCCTATGCCTACGTACCTTCAATTTTGAAGGATCAGAGTAACCGTAGTTCACCTCCCCTATTCCTACCCCCTAATCCTACCCCTAACCCTAATCCCAAACCTAATCCACTATTTATACTCTTGGATAAAGAGTTCTATCCCCAAATCTATTATTTATACTCCTAGTTAAGGAGTTCTATCCCTTAATCTATTATTTATACTCCTAGTTAAGGAGTTATATCCCTTAATCTATTATTTATACTCCTAGATAAGGAGTTCTATCCCGTAAATCCCGATCCATTTATTTATACTCTCGGAGGAAGAGTTTTATCCCAAAATCCTATCCTTTATTTATACTCTCGGAAAAAGAGTTTTATCCCTTAATCCCTTATCCCCTTGGCCTATATTTTAACTCTTGGAACCTAAGAGTTTTATCCCTATATCCCATCCCTTATTTAGGCTCTCGGACCAAGAGAATTATCCCAAATTTGAATCCCTAATGTTAGTTCTTTAATTTTAAGGGTTGGCATTAATTTTGTAAAACAAATAATAACAGCAATATGTTAGATAGGATATTTTATCTTGCTAAAGAAGAACAGGTTGAGCAAGAAGTCCTAGTGTGCAATAGAACATGTTGGGCTGAAGTAGTTTCAACATCTGGAACAACATGTCGTATCAAGATGTCCCATGCAGGACCATTCGACATCGCGCCAGAACTGGAGTGAATTAAAGATTCTGTTATGTCTTAACAGATGCAGAAGATTCAGGGAATAACATGCAATTCTTGTGGCGTTGTTTTAAAAGGTCTGAAGATTCAAATCTGGAATTGAGGAGAATAGTGGAAAATATACACTTTCTAAATATGGAGATATTTTAGGAAGTTAAAGATTGAAGTCCTATTATGTAGCAGAAGTTTCTGCTGATTTGTAGCAGCGTATTTGCTGTGTCTGTGAAGGCCCAAATCCAGTTGGGAATAGGTTATATATAGATGCTTTGTAACCTAGTATTGTAACTGAACTAAAGATGTAAAAGTTCTAGTATTAGGGTTGGTTCCTGTACCACTCGACATGTGAGTTGGACTGTTTGTTAGTGTGTTCCTCGAAGCTGTTAAGTAAGAGGAGTATTGTTCTTGGAGGAAGCTTTTAAGTAACTCTAAGTTGTGTCTTGGAAGTGTGTCTTCCTTGTTGAATTGTTGTATAGGTAAAGAGCCGTTGATGCAGTGGCGGATTGTTGACTGCTAGACATCATTGCGATGATTGGGAGTGAGAAGAGTTTCTCATAGCTAGAGAGGATCTAGGTAGAAGGGTCATTGGGTAGTGATTAAGTGATAAGCTGTAAACGGAGAGTTTAGCTTTGAATTGATACTACTGATAGTGGACTTCATCCCTGACTTGGTAGCCCCCAGAGTAGGATTGTTGATCCGAACTGGGTAAACAATTATGTGTGTCTTGCTTTTATCTTTTCAGTACCGTGATTATTGTTATATACCTTGCCATTTGTGTTCATGTCAGACCAGATGTCGAATGGCATGTTATAGGACATCTGGATTCTGCACATGTACCATAATTTCAATTGGTATCAGAGCAGGTTATTCTGTTCTGTATCTGGATGAGATCCAAGGGAAGATACTTTCTGGTTCATGGTCAAGGTAGAAGCTTTCTACTGAAAAGTTGTTTGAACTTGGAGAAGTTCATATAGGTGTGAGAATGGTCCCTAGAAGTGGAGGATGGACTGTTCGTGACAGGCAGTGGCATGTGCTGAAGGCTTGGAGGTGTGGTTATGTTAGGGTTGAGTTATTTTCTACCCTATGGTTTTGGGGTGACACCTGAAGTTTTTGAGGAGTTTGTGCTTTGATCCGCTGCGTATCTATCTGAAAACTCCTGAGGTTGTAACTGAGAAGGTTATTCTTCTCTGAATGTATATCCTATGGTGATGGAATGTGTGCAAGACTGCTTCAACTTACTGTGTCAACGATACTTGAGGACTATTGTTCAAGTCCACTCATAAAGGACTAATCTCCAGTCTTTAATCTCTTGATGAGTTCCTTGGAATGATGCCCTATCGTGTGTTAGAACATCACGTCTAAAGGAATGGCATAGCAGATGCTCTGGGTGCTGAACTAATGTGGTTTAATCACATGAGTTTAGAACCTACTCCTGATCTGGAAGAGGAGGCATCTGGGCGGTATGTCTAAGAAGTTTCTGGCTCTGGAACTTATCTTAGATGTGTGAGTTGGTCAAGGTGTGATCAACATGTTATTTACTCCAGAGGTCAGTTTATTTCTGGTCCTTGCTGCAGGAGTGGAGAATCTGAGATTCAAGAAGTATTACCGCTAGCAGACTTCTTGGACATGAAGGTCAAAGATCAAAGAGGCATGATTTCTCTCTGGAAGCATCATCTGAATGATCGTGTGAAGCTAGATTAGTATTGACTGTGTGTGATCCAATCACAGTCTATGCTACTGAGAATGATAGGGATTACCTTTGGAGAGTTGGATGAGAGAATACTGCTCTTGTGATGTGATGGGTTATTCCGTGTTTGGAATGTGCTTTTTTTCCATAGTGCAGCTGGACTCTATTCATGATGTCAAGACTGATGTCTTAAACACCTATTGACAGAACATTCTGTTCAGAATGTTTTGGTTTTTTTTGAGATCACAAGCCTCTACCGGTTGTGAAGGCCAAGCTGTAGGTGAATGTGTTCAGTAGGTGTGTTGAACTGAGAGTGCATTCTTGAAGACATGGTATTCTTCGTGCAAAGGAGTATTGGTGGTCTTAGAAAGAGAAAAGTTGATCAGATTGGGATCTTGTGAGTATTAGTACAAGGGATGATTGTGTTCAACTTGTGAGTTGAACAAAGAGTGAGCTCTTGAAGACATGAAGATGCGTCTTATGTTTTCCTTTCTTCAAGGTACGAAGAAGCACGTGTTATTCTTGATAGGGGGAGTGTGTCAAAACGTTATGCAGCTGGACGTATGATGGGAGTTTGTTATTGGTACTTATCGTGGTTAATATATGTCTAAAGGGATGTTCTGACTTTTGTTTTCTGCTGCTGCATTTTCTTTTTTTATGTGTTTTGACCGGAAGCAATTTAGGTAGTTGCATTAAGTGTGCTGGGATGTGGTGTGTGCAGTTGTGATCCTTATTGCATTTGTTTAGTGTAAATGGAACAGAATTAAAACAGAACTTTATTGCACTATTGAAAGCATACAAGTGTAGTAAAAGCAACAAACAATGGGTCTAAAGGTTATCCCAACCCCCCGAATCAAGAAAAGTTTTCCAATCTTCATCCCATTCATCATCAGAAGCTTGAAGTTGCACTTGGTTTCTCTTGATGGCTTTCATCCTTGTCTCTGATGTCTTTCTTGTTCTTGTTGCTCCTGAAGTTACCCCAGCTATGGACAGTGTTTTGTCCTTCAACTTCTGTGGATCTAGTTTCTTGACTTCCTGCATGTGTCTCTTTTCTGGATCCTTGTTAGAATGACTCATGGCTCTAGCTGTGATGCGATGTTAGAAGCAAGGAGGCTTGGTTTCTTATACTGCATAAAGAGTCCTTGTTTGTATCGCCTGACCAGTCAAAGTGGTCTTTGGCTTGGGAACTTGTTTTCTTGGGAACCTGTTCTTTTGTCACATTGGATGCCAGAACTTCGTGTTTGGTGCCTTGGTAGGTTAAGAGGTTGTCCTATTGTAACTAACAAGATGGCCTAGGTCTTGTCTTGTTGTCCGATGTGATTCCTTTGAGTTTGCTTTCGGTATAGCTGCTGGTGCTGGTTGTGATCAGGTGGTTGTGACTACCTGAATAAAATACAAAAGGTGTGTTCTTTTGTCTTATGCTGATGTCCTACATACTGTTACAACATCATTGCTTGTTGTGTGCCATGCTTGTGGAGTTGGAAGAAGCAGCATTATCATCTGAAGCGGCAGTTCTGACATAATGTGGATTAGAATGGGCAGATTCTGATCTTGATGGTAAGTAGTTCTGGAAATACATGACTACTTTCATGATGAAGACTCAATTAGGTTGCTACGAATGTAAGGACAGAAGGTTGTTGACAGTGGTGTAATCTGACCAGTATGGCTGAAGATAAGGAGGTTTCTTCTAATACAAGTAAAAGGTGGTGGCAGTCCGTATCTTGTGTTGCAAGTAATCTAAAGACATTTATTATGGAATATGTGAGAAATTTCAAATCAAGTGAGCTTTTGTTTATTGGACTTGGCAGACCATGTATCTGAAATCAACATGGTGAGGTCTTTCTTAATGTTGAGAATGTGACAATATCGTTGTGCTATCATAAAGAGCATTGGTAGGGGGAGTTAAGGCTGTTGTCTATGGTCTATTACTGCAAGTGTGCAGATTTTTGTGTAGCTTGTGTGCTGTTCAAGTTTGTGCAGTGTGATGTCAAACATCATGATGGGACATACCCTAGCTGCGTGAAGCTAGTGCTTATGCAGGAGGAGTCTGAAAAGCAGAATTGTTGTATCTGGGAGAATTTATTTTTCTCTGTTGTTTTGAAGGAATCTAGAAGGGATTGTGAGTTGTACTTATCGGTAGAAGTCGTCTCAGAATCCAATAGAAAAGAAGATGTGCTTGTGTTTTGGAATGTATAAGTTTCTGTGGAGTCTTGGGTTGATAATTTTATGAGAAAGCAGACAATTGTTTGGTAAGATGTCAGAACATGGTACAGGACATGTTTCTCTTAAGCCAAACAAGGAATTATTCTGGTCGGTAGTGCAAGGATAAGGTGAAACACATGTCTCTGCCTATGCATGGAACGTTATTGGCTTAATTTATGGTAAGATTCAGGTGAGAAACAATAAAGGCAGTCAAGACTGTTTTGGAAGGCAGACATTGAATTTGAATGGAGTTTTTGGTACCTAAAATAGCGTTTCTTTGACCAAGAACCTTGACATATTCAAAGCTCATTAATTCCAAAGTAACTGGTCAGCTATTTATAGGGGTTGTTCTCTTCTCCTTCAGTCAAGTGAGTGCTCTTGTTTCATAAGTCTTATGGCGTTTGTTCGTATTTGGGTAAGCCTCACTTGGGTCTGGTTCAGTGAGGGCCTTCTTTGCCAATTTTTGGCTAAAAAGGGGGAGAAAGGGTGTGCGAAATGGTTTGTACAGATGCCATGTCTGGAGTCTGCAGTTCCAATTGTGTGCAGAGAGGTCGAAGAGGGCGCTATTTCCTTGAGTTGGTGTTGAGTCTTTGTGACTTGTGTCCTGAGTTATGAACACAGTTGTGACTTGTGTTTTGAGTTACCTGGGTTGTTAGATTGATACTTCTTAAGTTTCATCTTATGCCACAGCTCGACTAGGGGCGTCTGATCAATTAACGTGTGCAGAAATCTCTTATGCCACCATTGGTCCTTTGTGTCAAGACAGACGTTTCTTTTCTGGAGGAGTCTTCTACAATTATTCTGGGTCTGTCCTGGAAGGAAAAAGAAATGTGTTGTATTAAGGGGGAGGGTCAGATATCTTCTTCCTCATGTACACCAGATATCTTCTTCCTCATGTGCACCAAATAACTTTAGGACTTTCTACTTCTTAGGTCCTAATGTGTTGCCTGAAGTTATTGTGTTGTGGTGCTCGAAGGTGATGTTATGGAGCTCGTAGAATATGCTGAAAAGAGTTGTCAAACATGATGTCCTAACATCATTCAAGTATTCCCAAGAAGATGATTCTCCATGATTGCTGCTCACAGTAGCTACTGATGGTTAGTGTTAGGTTCAGTAGTTGCTGATGACTACTGACAGTAGTGTAGGGTTGTGATTGCTGCTGTAATCTGAAGTTGTAATGTTTATATATTTGTTTTAGCCAAAATTTGCCAAAGGGAGAGAATGTTAGTTCTTTAATTTTAAGGGTTGGCATTAATTTTGTAAAACAAATAATAACATCAATATGTTAGATAGGATATTTTATCTTGCTAAAGAAGAACAGGTTGAGCAAGAAGTCCTAGTGTTCAATAGAACATGTTGGGTTGAAGTAGTTTCAACATCTGGAACAACATGTCGTATCAAGATGTCCCATGAAGGACCATTCGACATCGCGCCAGAACTGGAGTGAATTAAAGATTCTGTTATGTCTTAACAGATGCAGAAGATTCAGGGAATAACATGCAATTCTTGTGGCGCTGTTTTAAAAGGTCTGAAGATTCAAATCTGGAATTGAGGAGAATAGTGGAAAATATACACTTTCTAAATATGGAGATATTTTAGGAAGTTAAAGATTGAAGTCCTATTATGTAGCAGAAGTTTCTGCTGATTTGTAGCAGCGTATTTGCTGTGTCTGTGAAGGCCCAAATCCAGTTGGGAATAGGTTATATATAGATGTTTTGTAACCTAGTATTGTAACTGAACCAAAGATGTAAAAGTTCTAGTATTAGGGTTGGTTCATGTACCACTCGACATGTGAGTTGGACAGTTTGTTAGTGTGATCCTCGAAGCTATTAAGTAAGAGGAGTATTGTTCTTGGAGGAAGCTTTTAAGTAACTCTAAGTTGTGTCTTGGAAGTGTGTCTTCCTTGTTGAATTGTTGTATAGGTAAAGAGTCATTGATGCAGTGGCAGATTGTTGACTGCTAGACATCATTGCGATGATTGAGAGTGTTAAGAGTTTATCATAGCTAGAGAGGATCTAGGTAGAAGTGTGATTGGGTAGTGATTAAGTGATAAGCTGTAAACAGAGAGTTTAGCTTTGAATTGATACTACTGATAGTGGACTTCATCCCTGGCTTGGTAGCCCCCAGAGTAGGATTGTTGATCTGAACTGGGTAAAGAATTCTTTGTGTCTTGCTTTTATCTTTTCAGTACCGTGATTATTGTTATATACCTTGCCATTTGTGTTCATGTCAGACCAGATGTCGAATGGCATGTTATAGGACATCTAGATTCTGCACATGTACCAGAATTTCACCTAAAAAAAACCTTTTTATATCCCTTAAAATAAATTTCCAAATTTCCATAATAAAACAAATAAAAATCCAAAAAAACTTTACATTAAAAATATCAAAAATAGCTTCTTAATTACTCCAATTTCAAAAAATGTAATTTCCCACTCCAAAGTACTCCTAAAAAAAAGAAAAAAATAAAAGAAACTTTAATCTAAAAAATTTAAATCTAACTTAAATTATTTTTATCCCAAAACCCAATTTTTATCCCCATTTAAATAATAAAAAAAATAAAAATACCAAAATATCTCCTCCTAAAAATTTCAAAAATACCAATTCCATTATATATAAAAAAAACTTTCCCTAAAGAAAAAATTAATATATAAACTATTTATTAAAAATTAAAAAATTTAAAATAATACCAAAAAACTTAATATTTATCCTAATACTAAAAAATCCCTAAATCCCATTTTTTACTCCTAATTGACTATTTAAATCCTAATTAACTAATTAAATTAAGTTATTAATTTAATTGGTTGCAAAACCCAGGAGGGTGTATTTTCTATTGTTAAAAGTAATGGGTGTCCAGAATGGGGTGTGACTAGCATTATGCGTTGAGCCCAATAGCCAGAAAAGCCCATCCTAGGACGCGGCTCAGCAAGAGAGCCCTAAAATTGGCTTCTAATCTAAAGCGTTGGATTGATCCAACGAGATCATAAGCAAACAAACCAGGAGTGTACGATTAGACTACCAAGTCCAGGTCGTCCACATGAATGGTTGTGATTAAGGACTTATGGTTGGGGCACCTGCACAAGACCGTGTATTGACTGAGATAGTCAACAGATCCAACATCCTGAAGGGTGCCACTTGGTGCCCCTCTAAATGCTCACGGAGGGAGTATTTTATCCCATTTCCTTCTGAATTCTCTCATTTCTCATTCTCCTTTCTCTCTCTAACTCACTTCGTCTCTCTCTAACTCTCTCTATCTTCTCTTTTCCCTTTCCTCCGGCCACCGCCCTGATTGGCCTCCGGCCGCCACCCACCACCCCAAAACCCAGATCTTCGGTTGAAGTTCAACCAGGATCTTTAACCATATTCATCTGGGCGATGAATATACACCCAGAAAACCCAGAACCCTAACCTAACCCATGAACCCTAACCTAAACCTATGAACCCTAACCTCTTCCCCACCTATATCTCATAGTTCTTTAGGGTTCCCGAGGAACCCTAAGAACCCTAACTCTGAAACCTCAATCAAAACCCAGACACAATGTAAACCTCCAAGAACCTTAAGGGTTCAACGAAGAACCCTAACCCTAACACGATGAACCCTAACCCTAAACATGAACCCTATCCCTATTTTAAACCCCTGAAACCCACAAATCGCAACAAAATCACAGAAGAACAACAATCAAAGCTAAGTTCTTTTTTATGTTTACCTTTCCTGCAATGATACTGGTCGTATATTCTATTTATCTTTGTTTATTCCTTCTCCTAATATTCTCTTTTTTTGTTTACAGGTGCGTCAAGGATTCGTTCTGGGTTCTCTCTTTCTTTCGCCTAGGGGTCTCCAATTTGTAATCTACTTCGGTTTTTATAGGCTTAGGAAATAAGTTAGAAATTAAATAGATTTAGATTTGTTTTAGGAAAACATTGATGTAATCAGATCTGATTTGCTTCGTTTTGTATCAATTAAGATTAGGTTTTGATTTATGATTTGTAATTGATTTGATCCGGGTGTATTTTGATTCAAAAATTAATGAAATTATTTGATTCAATATCGTTTTGATTCAATTTTCCTCTTTTCTGCGCAAGCTAGGGTTTGAAATGGTGAAGAGGCTGACGCACCTGGGTCAACCACTTTGACCAGAAATAAAAATACAATAAATAATAATTAATAACAACCATTTTAATAAACGAAATAATAAAATATAAAATAACCCTAAATGATAATAAAACAAAATAAGGATAATTAGAAAAACACAACCGGTCCCTCTTAACCTAAATTCACACTCTTAACTAACATAAAAATTAACCCTCACTAATAATTAATACTATATAGTTAAATTCTAACATTAAAGTAAATTATTCCTAATTAATAAAATAAAAATAATATACTTAATTTATAAGCCTATTTAGATAAATCTCATGACCCTAAAAAACAAAATAACTAAACCTCTGATATACTTAATCTTTTCAAAATAAACTAACCACAATATTCAAAAAATAATATAACGATAATTAATTTCAAAATCAAAATCCTGATTACAAGACTATTAATCTAAAACCCAAACTTCCTAATTCCCTAAAAATAATTAATAAATAAACAAGCTCCTTTTAATTTAAACAAATAATAATAATAATAATAATAAACCCCTTATACCAAACTCGATCCAACATGGGCCTAAAAAGTGTTAACAAAGTTAGAAGCCCAATGACCTCTAACTGATACCCCCTGATGGCACAAAAATCCCCAAAAGAGTAACCAACCACTGGTCAAAATTTAGGGTGCTACAACCCTCAAGTCCTTAAACAGTTGATCTTTCTTTTCATTATGTTCAATCATGCAACAACTATTTGTGAAAGTTATTTTATAGCCTTTGTCGCATAGTTCACTAATGCTAAGTAGATTATGTTTAAGACATTCAACAAGTATAACATCTGAGATAGTAGTAGAAGAGGGATTACCTACACTACCTTTACCAAGTATAACGCTCTTATTGTTGTCTCTGTAGGTTACATAGCCCTTCTTCTGTGGCGTGAAGTCAATGAATAGGGAAATGTCACCTATCATAAGCCTTGAACATCCACTATCAAGAAACCACATTCTCTCCATGGAGCCAAGACATTTAACCTACAACATCAAACAAGAGCGATAGGTACCAAATTTTCATTGGATCCTTGAGACTAAGTGGAAACATTGTTGCACTTAAGCAACCATCGAAATACACCTTTAGGAACCAAATATCTCCTAAATTTGAATTTAGCGATGGTATGGCCTTTCTTGCAACAATAGTGACAAGTTAAGTGATGATGGGAGTGACTTTCGCTATTTGATTCCCTTACAACAAAATTATACTTTTTGTATGATACAGATCTTTTAAATTTTATTGGATTAATAGGGAAGGTAACTTTTGGTTCTAAAGCCTTGTTCAATTTGGCTTTTAGAGTAATAACCTCTTTTTACCAAATGTGACAAGTTACACAATCAAACCAAGAATACTTCTCATCCTCAACATCAACTTTTGAAGCCTCTAACATGGTTTTCTTAAGAGCTTTCATTTGTTTTTTAGTTTCTAAAACTTTGGCTTCTAAGTATGAAAATATTATTTTATTTGAAGCTAACCTTTTAAAAGCTTCTACGGCTCTACCATGTAGATTTTCAAAAGCAATTTGTAACTCAGAATAAGACATTTTATCAATAGGTTCATATTTATAATGACTTACATTCTTCTTATTATGATGGGTCATGAGGCAAAATTTTGTTGTTTCATCACTTTCACTTGAGCTATCTTCACTTGAGGATTCACTATCACTTTCCCAAGCGATGTATGCTCTTCTAGGCTTACTATACTTGTTGTGTTGACCCTTTCCTTTATCCTTCTCAAGCAATGGATAATCCGGCTTATAATGGCCGACTTTTCCATAATTATAGCATGAACCTTTAGATTTTTCTTTCTTATTCTCAGCTTGCTTTGAGGAATTTGATTGCCTTATATAGTCGATGAGATTCTTGTTGAAGTGCTTCACTCCATTTCTCTTGATGTACTTATGGTATCTTTTAACAAACAACCCCATTTCTTCATCATTCGAACACTCATCATCACTAGTTCCACTATCATTTTTCTCTTTAGTAGAGGACTTAGAACTAGAAGCCACTAGAGAAATTGACTTCTTGTCCACCTCCTTTTATTTTTGTTCATCTCTTTTTTAAGCTTCTTCTCATGTTTCTCCAAGCACATGAGCTTCATGTTCTTCAAGCTTACCAAAAAAATTAGTAATGTCTCCTGTTAATAGGTTATTAGCTTCCTTGATTACGGTGACCTTAGGTTGCCATTCCCTATTAAGACAACTTAAAATTTTGTTAGTATAAATTTCATTAGAAACAGGTTTACAAAGTGCATTAAAACGGTTTAAAAGATGAGTGAATCTCTTTTGCATATTGGCAATGGTTTCACCATGCTTCATATGAAAGAGCTTAAACTCTTAGTTCAAAGTATCGATTCTAGCTTGTTTGACTTCATTTGTGCCCTCATGGGCAACTTGCAACGAGTCCCACATAACTTTAGCAGTTGTACAATGAGAAACACAGTAATATTCGTCAACCCCTAAAGTGGATATTATAATATTCCTTGCTTTCCAATCACATAACCATTTTTTCTCATCATCTACGTTCCATTGTGCTTCCGGTTTAGGTACAACGACACCATTTGCATTGGTTATAGTAATTTCAAATGGATCATTTTGGATGGCATTACATAAATTTATATCAATAGAATTGATATGGACACACGTACAATCCTTCCAATAACCATAGTTTTCACCATTGAAAACAAGCGCTCTATTATACGCCCCTTTAGGTTCGGAAGCCATAATCTAATAAGCGATTTTGAAGCACAAGATAAACTGGTGCTCATGATACCACTTGTTAGATGAGGGCAATGATATAGAGGGGGAGTGAATGGATCGTAAATAAAATTTTCTTTACTTAAAAAACTATTTTAAAAATTATTTACTATGGAAAGCGAAAGCAATTCTGGATTGACACTCGTCTATCCCGAACTCTTATTGGAAGAATTAGATATGCATATTAAACTATAACAAAACTATTACAATGATGAGAAAACATATCAATATGTTTTTCAATATAACGTTTGAACTATGTCACACTATGATAATCAATTTCCAATGAAATAGGAACCAAAAATGTACTAAGATAATTTATCAAACACTTGGTGTACAATAAACACAGAGCTGATTTTCTTTGTGTTGATGATATGAAAAACCAATTGCAATTATTTAGACTGCAATTATCTTACAAAATAGTTTGAAATACTTTAATACAAACAGAATTATCAGTATATGAAATTGTACACTAAATGAATTATTAAATTGTAAAGAGAGTGAGAGAGAGAGAGAGGGTGAGAGAGATAGTGAGAGAGAGAGAGAGAGAGAGAACACAAGGATTTGTTTAGGCAGTTCCCTAATTGCCCTCACTATGGGTACGACTGCCCCCAATTCCAAATGGAATTGAGATATTTAATTAAACTTTGCAAATGTTGTATACAAGAGAAAATGTAGCAATCCAAATCCCAAACCCTAAGTTTTATGTTGATCATATCTTCTTCTTTTCCCTTGATATTAAGTAAGATTAAGTGAACCACAATTTCCAATTCGATCCTCTGGCTACCGCTACTCCTTTGACAGAACCCCATTCTTAAAAGCTAAAACCCCAAATCACACTTGATCTTAGAGGGAAAATCCTAACCGGTTTTACCAATGAAATCCCCAAAGAATTCTCAACCCAATTTGATTACAACAATCCTAAATTGGACCTTATCAATCTTGTATCTAGATGACACCTAACTAAAATGATTATGTGTAGTTATTGTGTGTATGCATAGAAAAAGACTGAAGATGATGAAAACTTCTTTGTATGTTATTGGTTTCAATACTGTTAGTTCTTGGATTGGCTGGAATTTTGGTAAAACAAAGTATGTTCAATGTTGATGTCAAGGTGGTGATGTTGCAACATTGAGTCTTAACACTGGGCTGTGTTAAGTGTTTAAATTGCTGAAGTTTGGATGTCTGATGTCACATGCGATGTTCTGACATTAGATCTGCAGAATTAATAACATCAGGTTGTGATGTTGTTAGGGTTTGCGTGTTAGCTGGAATTGTGGAGAGCAAGCTGTCTCATTGGTTGCGAATATCTTGGGATAGATATTCTTCGCTGCATAGGAGATCTGGTGCAGATTTGTAGGAGATTTAAAAGGTTGAAGATTTGAAAAGATTTTAGGAGAAAATCTGTTTTGAATATTCAGTTTTAAATAACAAATCAAGTCAGATATTGTAGCAGTCCAAGCCCAATTCAGGTTGCTATATAAAGCGCACAAGACCAAAGGAAAAGATACAGAAATACAGAGAAAAGATCAAGAGCACAGGCTGAGTGTCTTAAGTATTTTGTACGAGTTTTGTATACAGAATTCTAGGTTGAATTGGTGAGTCATTTTCTATCCTCTCTTAGAAGCTGTGAAGCAATAGAGAGTTATTACTTGATCAAAGCTGTGAAGTAAGATCAAGGTTGCTCAAAGAGGTTGTTCCTTGAGTATTGTTTTAGGGATTGAGTAGTGTTCTCATATCTAAGTGGTTTCTTAGGTAGAAAGTCACTAGTAGGAATTAAATTTAGGTGATTGTCAACTGGGTTGTTGAGTCTGTAAATTAATTCTACAAGTAGTGAATTTCATCCCTGGCTTGGTAGCCCCCAGACGTAGGTAGTTAGACCGAACTGGGTGAACAATTCTTTGTGTTGATTTTTTTACTGTTATTGTTGTCCATTTGCAGAGTGTGTTGTTGTGACATCGCACCTTAACATCACACGTCTGATACCAGAATTTCAACTGGTATCAGAGCAGGCATCCTGTCTGTCTCTGGGTGAGATCTAGGGAAGTTACTTTCTGGTGTAAAGATGGACAAAGAAGTTGGAGGATTCGTCAATAGACCCCCTATTTTGGATGGATCCAATTATGACTATTGGAAGCCAAGGATGACTACTTTCTTAAAATCCTTGGACAGCAGGGCATGGAAGGCTATTATTAAAGAGTGGAAAACACATGTTGTGTGTGAGAAAGATGATGCTGGCAAAGATAAAGAAGACACCTCAAAGCCAAAGCCTGAAGAAGAATGGACCAAGGAAGAAGATGAGCTTGCCCTTGGTAATTCCAAAGCTCTAAATGCAATTTTCAATGGAGTGGATAAGAATATTTTCAGGTTAATCAATACCTGTGAAGTTGCTAAGGAAGCGTGGGATATTTTGAAGGCCACTCATGAAGGTACATCTAGAGTTAAAATGTCAAGACTTCAGATTCTAACATCAAAATTTGAAAGCCTGAAGATGAAGGAAGATGAGACTATTCATGACTTCCACATGAATGTTCTGGAGCTGGCTAATGCATCCAGTGCTCTTGGTGAAAAAATGTCAGATGAAAAGCTTGTAAGGAAAATCTTTAGGTCCCTTCCTAAGAAGTATAAGATGAAGGTAACTGCCATTGAAGAATCACAAGACATCAGCAAGATAAGAGTTGATGAGCTCATTGGATCCCTTCAAACTTTTGAGCTTGGGTTGAATGAGGAAGAACCAGAAAAGAAGCCAAAGAGTATAGCCTTGGTGTCAAATGATCAAGAAGAGAAAGGAAATAGCTCTGAATCCCAGGAGGATCTATCTCAGGCCATAGTTATGTTAGGAAGACAGTTCAATAAAGTGTTCAAGAGGATGAATAATAACTCCAGGCCTAATGTCAAGAACATATCTTCTGACATCAGCAAGTCAAAAGAGAGGGATGAAGAGAAAACTACCCAAGATAAAGGAGTTCAGTGCTTTGAGTGTGAAGGGTATGGACATGTCAAGAAAGAGTGTCCCACCTTCTTGAAAAAGCAGAAGAAGGGCATGACAGTTTCCTGGTCTGGCTCTGATAGTGAAAGTAAAGGTGAGTCAACAAAGCATGTTAGATCTTTGACAGGAACTGTTGTCTCTGATGATGATTCTAGTGGTGGAGAAATAACCTTTGAGGAGCTAGCTTCTACTTATCAAGAGCTTTGCCTAAAGAGTGCTGAAATCTATCAAGAAAACAAGAGTCAAAAGAAACAGATTGCTCAGCTTGAGACTGCTAAAGCTGATTTGGAAAATGAAGTCTCACTAGTCAAAGCTCATCTTGATCATATGACCAAATCTGTTAGGATGCTGAGCTGTAGTACAGACACACTTGATAAGATCCTTCAGACAGAAAAGGTTGCTGGTGACAAGTCAGGTATAGGATTTGTGGCTGAGAAAAAGGTTGCTGCTGAAGCAAGCACTTCAGGAACAAAGAAGGAGGTGTCCCAACCAATGTCTCATCATCAAACAATGAGACAGGATCCTACCCCTAAGAAGGTTGTTCAGCCTCAGAATGTTGAGAAAAAGAATGGTCCCCATCAGAGGAAGATGCAGCCTCAAGGAGCTAGTCAGTATATGCCTCCCCAATATCACAAGAGCATGCAAGCTGCAAGGTTCAAACAGAACATGTCTCAACATCAGGAAAACTGGTATGGATATGGATACTACAATGCTGTGCCTCGTCACTATGGAAGAAGGAAGCCTCATCACCATAGGAGACAGCCTAAGAGACAGCATCATCAGTACAGAAGAAGACAATCCAACTATGGAAGAAGGAGACAACATTATGGGTGGCAGCCACAACATTATCATCAAAGTGGCAAAAGATTTAACCACTTTAGAGATGACAGAGTAAGATGCTTCTATTGTGGCAGGGTTAGACATATGCAGTCCTCGTGCTTCAAGCTCCATGGTTATTGAAATTCTGTCCCTCAAACCAGACAAAAGGAGGTCAGACCCAAAGTTGCTAAACAATGGGTCCTAAAGCTCAGGCCACGTGTCTATTGGCTCATACCTCAGATGGACATTTTGCCATGGATGCATGGTACTTTGATAGTGGATGTTTAATGCACATGACTGGATCAAAGGAGCAGTTGGTGGAGTTCAATCCTTGCCATGCAAATAAGGTTGTGTTTGGCAATGGAGAAGAAGGAGTAGTAGAAGGAAGTGGAAGAGTGAAGAATCCTGATGGTCTTACTCTTGATAATGTGATCCTTGTCCAAGGTTTGAATGCCAATTTGATCAGCATAAGCCAACTGTGTGATGAAGGGCATAAAGTTAGCTACACCAAAGATGAGTGTGTGGTATCTGGTGAGCATAATCAAGTTGTTATGAAGGGTGCCAGAACCAAAGATAACTGTTATCAGTGGATTTCCCTTGAAGGTAATTCAACTAATGATGTTCAAGTTGATGTTATAACATCAGACTATAAAATCAGGATGCTGAAAGGTCACTCAGAGTTAATGAGTTCTGATGTGAATCCTTTTAAATTTTTAAAAGGAAAGTCTTTATGGAGGGAGAAAATTAGTGATTGGTCTTTAAGAGGTACTCAAAATCAGGCGCCTTACCATATTGATTCTATATCAAGATTCATCAAAGCGTTCTCGTCTCAATGGTTCATCTCCCTTAATCTCAACAGAATAGAAAAATCTTCTCTAAACCTAGTTTGTTACAAAGGAACAATGTCTTCCCCATCCAAGAACTCTGATTCTCAAAGACCTGCGCACGTATGAACTAGGGTTTCTTCGGAAAAAGAACTTGTTGACAAAGAACACATTCCTATGGCACTTCCAGATTCAGGTAACTCTAAACCTTCAACCAAGTTGGATAAAATTGAAACTAGGTCATCATCCTCTCAAGCTGTTGAGGAGAAGTATGATGTGGACATGCATTTGGAGCAGATTGCCGCCAAAATTCTTGAGAAGTGAATACGTGTGAAAGGGATTTCTGTCCCATTAAGGAAAATGCCTGCTGAACAGGTGGACTCTCAAAGTGAGGACACAAATCTTTAAAGACTGGCCTTGTCTGTGGTTCAAGACGCTGAAAGTGGTAGTAAAGAAGAAGATCTTGAAGATACTGATGTCATCTTTGATGTCAGAACATCGTCCCCTAGGAATGAAAGTCACAGGTGTAAAGGGAAGGATCAGGTTGAGGTTATAGATGTTGAGGACTCATCTGATAGTGATATCATTGGTAATGCAAGAAGGAGGAAGGATAGGAAAGGGAAAGGAGTGGAGTCACCTCCTAATGAAAATATGGTCAAGGATAAGAAAAGGACTTCAGTTGCAGACTCTCCCAGGTCGTGGAGCAAAGTTGCCAGGTCTGGCAAGAAGAGGAGAATCAGGGAAGAATCAGATTTAGAGTGTGATGTTCAAGACATCAACCCTGTGATAAACAGAGCTGTTGATCAAGTGCCTGATAACATCTCATTTCACTGTGCCAGAAGTGCTTCCATGTGGATTTGTGTGAGCCAAAGAAGGTTAGCTCTGGAAAGAGAGCTAGTAGCAGATGACTTAGAGTCTACTAGAATTGTAGATCTAATTAAGTTTGCTGGTCTCATAAGGACTGTGTCTGGATTGACTAGTTGCTATGATAGACTGGTCAGAGAATTTATAGTGAATATCCCTGATTCTATTGATGACAGCAAAAGCCTAACCTTCAGAAGAGTTACAGTCAGGGGTAAGTGTGTCGGGTTCTCTCCTAAGGTGATCAATGCCTACTTAGGAAGAAGTGAGGAAGATTATGAAGTATTAGAAGTTTCTAATAATGTTATCTGCAAAGAAATCACAGCTGGTCAGGTAGAAGTTTGGCCTTCAAAAGGAAAGTTATCAGCAAGTTTATTAAGTGTGAAATATGCTCTTCTTCATAGAATAGGTGTTGTTAACTGCGTTTCTACTAACCACAAGACCTCTGTTTCTCCTGGGTTGGGCAAATTAGTTTATGCCATTGGAACAAAGAGACTAATTGATTATGGCTCTTACATCTATAATCAGACTATCAAGCACGCTGCAACAAGAGTTGTGAAATTGCCTATTGCATTGCCATCCCTCATTTGTGGGATAATACTGTCTCAGCATCCTGGGATTCATCACCAGGATGATAGTGTGTGTAGAAGGAAGCCTGAATTGTCTTTTCATCAGAAGCTGTTTAAAGGAAAACATGTTGCTGATAATGTCAAGGCATCTGCCTCAACATCTACTAATCATACTCATGTCAAGACTGATATGATTTCTGAACTGGAGGAAGCTTGTAAAGAACTAGATGAAGTCATCAGAGTAAACATTGAAAGGAAGGACAAGTTTAAAAAATTACTTATGACTCTGAAGATGAAGGAAGAAGAAAGTAAGAAAGATGAGTCTGATAATGACTGTCCAAAAGAAGATGAAGAAGATGATGATCTCAGCTCAGATGATTAAAGCTTTTAATGTTTCTCTTAATTAGTAGTTTTAGTTTTATTTTCTGCCTTTGTTTCAGCACTTAATGTGCTTGGTTTGTATGTTGAATATTGTGCTGTATATGCACCTTTTATGTTTTTCTATGATTTGTTTTGCCTGGTTGCTAACTGTGAGGCTAACAATGAGAGCTAGGGTAGTACTAACTGTAGTTAATAGGGCTTCTGATTGAAGATTATCTAATTGTGGCTAAAAAGGGGGAGAAGTAGCCAAAGAAAATAAGCCAAAAGTACAATTGTCAAATGCAGTCAAAGGAGTTATTGTGCTGTCAAAGGAATAGGTTAGCTATAGTATAGTAGTGCAGAAATTAAGAGGGAGTAATAAGTATTTACTGAACTGCTTGATCAGCTGGTTTTTGCTGGTTCATGATTAAGGGGGAGCAACATTGTTGAAAATTGTTGTTGTTGAAGATGGTGCTGCAGCAGAGTTTTTGTGTGAAGCAAAGTCCATAATGAAGTTTTTATGATGCTGCTGCTGCTTGGAGTTTCAAAATCATTGAAGTTTTTTTTCCGCTGCTGATGTCTCTGAAGGTGCAGAGTGCAGAGATTGTTTTAGCCAAAATTAGCCAAAGGGGGAGATTGTTAGTTCTTGGATTGGCTGGAATTTTGGTAAAACAAAGTATGTTCAATGTTGATGTCAAGGTGGTGATGTTGCAACATTGAGTCTTAACACTGGGCTGTGTTAAGTGTTTAAATTGCTGAAGTTTGGATGTCTGATGTCACATGCGATGTTGTGACATTAGATCTGCAGAATTAATAACATCAGGTTGTGATGTTGTTAGGGTTTGCGTGTTTGCTGGAATTGTGGAGAGCAAGCTGTCTCATTGGTTGCGAATATCTTGGGATAGATATTCTTCGCTGCATAGGAGATCTGGTGTAGATTTGTAGGAGATTTAAAAGGTTGAAGATTTGAAAAGATTTTAGGAGAAAATCTGTTTTGAATATTCAGTTTTAAATAACAAATCAAGTCAGATATTGTAGCAGTCCAAGCCCAATTTAGGTTGCTATATAAAGCGCACAAGACCAAAGGAAAAGGTACAGAAATACAGAGAAAAGATCAAGAGCACAGGCTGAGTGTCTTGAGTATTTTGTACGAGTTTTGTATACAAAATTCTAGGTTGAATTGGTGAGTCGTTTGCTGTCCTCTCTTAGAAGCTGTGAAGTAATAGAGAGTTATTACTTGATTAAAGCTGTGAAGTAAGATCAAGGTTGCTCAAAGAGGTTGTTCCTTGAGTATTGTTTTAGGGATTGAGTAGTGTTCTCATATCTAAGTGGTTTCTTAGGTAGAAAGTCACTAGTAGGAATTAAGTTTAGGTGATTGTCAACTGGGTTGTTGAGTCTGTAAATTAATTCTACAAGTAGTGAATTTTATCCCTGGCTTGGTAGCCCCCAGACGTAGGTAGTTAGACCGAACTGGGTGAACAATTCTTTGTGTTAATTTTTTTTACTGTTATTACTGTCCATTTGCAGAGTGTGTTGTTGTGACATCGCACCTTAACATCACACGTCTGATACCAGAATTTCAAATACCTTCAAAATGAAGCATGAATGCATATATATATATATATATATATATATATATATATATATATATATATTTGTATGTGTGTGTACGTGTGTGTGTAAGTGGGTGCGTGTGCGCGTACATGTGTGCGTGTGTGTGTGTGGGTGTGTGTGGGTGTTTGTCTATGTGCGCGTGTGTATGTGTGTGTACGTGTGTGTATGTGTATATGTATGTGCGTGTATGTGGGTGTGGGTGTGACTGTGAGTGAGTGTGTGTGTGTGTGTGTGTGTGTGTGTGTGTGTGTAAGAAGAAAAATAACATAAAGCAAATTTTTAACAAAATTACAAGTTTGGAAAAAAATTAAAACAAAATGTATTGACCCCAAGAGTGTGTGAGGCGACTCATAGAAGTATATCAACTTCTATGTGTCGACCCATAATGCCTAGGGGTCAAATCCAAAAAGGTAGAGACATTTTGCTTTCCAAAATTTTAGTTGGTGTCGACCTCAAGGTGTCATGTGTCAACCAACCCGTGCTATGTGTCGACATCATATCCTTATGTGATGATACATAGAAGGTGTAGCGTGCAATTTTTGTCGATGACGCGACCACCTTACTGCAATGGTTGGAATTGGGTGCTGTAACGCCCCGATTCCAATTATTCCCATTTTGTTGAGTCTTTTATTTAAATTGGGTGATAAATTATTTTATTTGTGAAATTGGTGTGTTAATATGTTGACGTGTTATGTTATTTTACCGTTTTGAGAGTTTTCGGGGAAAATTAGAATGGAGGGTATTTTAGACATTTCTCAATTAATGTTAAGTTAGAAAATTTAGTGGAAATATAATTGTGTGAGAAAATGAATTAATTTGAATTTGAGTAAAAAGAAAATAGAAAAGAAAAAGAGATAAGAAGAGGAAATAGAAGGAGAAAGAGAAATAGAGAGAAAAAGGAGAGAAAGAAAGAGGAAGAAGAGAAAGGAGAAAAATTTGGAAAACTAGAAAATCATCAAGAACAATCATCTAGTGAGCTTGGAATCCGGGTAAGGGTGTGAAATCTTATCATCTTATCCATGTATATCATTATGTATGTGTGTTTGCATGTGGTATTGGCTTGTTCGATATTTTTTCGGTTATAGGGCGGAAACGCGTAAACGAGTAGAAATCGATGTTTTCACGGATGGATCGTGTGCCTTAAAAATAAGAGGTGTGAGCCATGGGTATAGGCGATCGTGTGCCTTATACAAAGAGGTGTGAGCGATCGGGTCGTGTGCCTTATACAAAGAGGTGTGAGCGATCCATAAACGTCGTGTGCCTTAAAAATAAGAGGTGTGAGCGATCAGATTGGATCGTGTGCCTTAAAAATAAGAGGTGTGAGCGATGGGGAACATCGTATGCCCGACGGGGAGTTACAGTGAGGTAACGAGCGATGGTTCCAGCAGAGTTCCTGAGTGAACTTGAGATGATTGAGTCGGTACCCGCATTGCATTTGCATAGAGTCGTGAGTCGGTCTCTATGATTTGCATTTATCATCTTTATAATGGTGCTTTTATGAATAAACATATATGTGTATGTTTATGTGGATTGATAAGAATTGTGAAAGTATGCATGAGGTATATGCTTGGTTGTGAATAGATATATATACATATACATTGCGATGTATATGAGTGAGTTGTGATGAATTGTGGTGAGAATGTGGAATATGCGTATTTTATGTTAAGATATATATAATTATATGCATTGTTATTATGATATTATTTCTCACCCTTCTGCTGTTTTATAATGCTCTATGAGGCATTGCAGAGTAGGTATGCTGGTGGTCTTTTGTGGAGCGTGTCTTCATTCTTTTGGTCGGTCGGCTCTGATATGTAGCACCGGGTAGCTAGGATGGCTATGATTCTTTTGTGATACATTTGTGCATGTATCTTGTTGATGAATGTTTACGTAAACATGAATGATGTTGGTGGAGAATACTTGATGATTTATGTATATATGTATATATGTTTGTTGTTATTCAATGTTTAGATTTTCCGCTTTTATTCTAAATATTGAGATGTGGGTGTAAGGACTAAGTTCCTCTGTTGCAAAGTTACCCCACTGTTGCATATCAATGGTTGAGCAGGTGTTGTATGTTTTAATTTCATGTATAATGTGACATACCTCTTTTATACTGTGTTTATAATTATACTCTGACAAAATTTTTAATTGTGCCTAAATGATTATGTGATTATTTGGGGGTATAGAAAGGGGGTGTTACATTAAGTGGTATCAGAGCCAGTGTTGAGTCAGTTGTGTCTGTCTTGTTGTTGTGATGGTTGAACTGTTGTTTAACCTTGTTGTCATTTTTGGGAATAATCAGAATATGGCTGGTAGAAACGACAATGCGATGGCTGCTGCTTTGGAAGCAATGGCTAGGGCGGTGTAAGGTGCACCTAACGTGAATGCTAATGACGAGTTTAGGAAGAATCAACCACCGGTTTTCAAAGGAAGATTTGATCCCGATGGTGCTCAACTTTGGTTGAAGGAGATTGAAAGGATCTTCAGAGTCATGGACTGTGCGGAGGAGAACAAGGTGAGGCTTGGGTCTCACATGCTGAAGGAAGAAGCCGACGATTGGTGGGTCGGTATGCGTCAAGTTCTTGAGGTGGATGATGAAGAGGTAACTTGGGATTTATTTCGTACTGAGTTCTTAAGGAAGTATTACCCTGAAAGTGTGAAAGGGAAGAAGGAGATGGAGTTCCTTGAATTGAAACAAGGTAGTATGTCCGTGGTGGACTATACTGCGAAGTTTGTGGAGTTGGTTCAATTCCATCCTCATTATGCCGCGATTACTGCTGAGTTCTCAAAGTGTATTAAATATGAGAATGGTTTGCGTCCTGAGATTAAACAAGTTTGCGGGTATCAAAGGATAAGAAGGTTTTCGGATTTGACGGAATATTGTAGAATCTTCGAGGAAGATAGCAAGGCTCGTTCTACACATTACAAAAGTTTGAATGAGAGGAAGGGAAAGCAACAAGGTAGAAGTGGACCTTATGTGACACCCGCTGATAGGGGCAAGCATAGGGGAAACTTTGAAAAGAGATCTGGAGGAGGAGGTTCCGGTCCCATTAAGTGTTACAAGTGCGATGAAATGGGTCATAAATCCTTTGAGTGTGGGAAGACGGTGGTGAAATGTTCTAACTGTGGAGGCCTCGGGCATGCTACTACTGATTGTAGAAGGAATGTGGTGAAATGTTTTAATTGTGGGGAACCTGGCCACATTAGCACGAAGTGTCCGAATCTGAAGAAAGCTCCAACTGGTGAGAAAGTATTTTCTTTGGCGGGAACTCAGACTTCAAGTGCAGATCGTCTGATTAAAGGTACTTGCTTTATTAATAGTACGCCTTTAGTTGCTATTATTGATACGGGAGCGACTCATTCGTTTATTTCGTCTGAGTGCGCGAAGCGTTTGAATCTTGTGTTGTCTATGATGGATGGTAAGATGGTTATTGATACTCCAGCAATGGGTTCAGTAACTACTTCTTTGGTTTGTTTGAGTTGTGCTTTAACCATTTATGGTAAAGACTTTGAGATGGACTTAGTGTGTTTGCCATTGGAAGGATTGGATGTGGTTTTGGGAATGAATTGGTTGCAATTTAATAGAGTTCATATTGATTGCTATCACAAGTTAGTGAGGTTTCCTTCTCTGGAAGAGGATGAAGATGAGAGTTTCTTATCCACTAAAGAGTTGAAGAAACTCTTAGCGGACGAAGCTCAATTGTTCGGTTTGTTTGCATCATTGTCTGTGGATAGTCAAGTGTCACTTGATGTGTTTCCTGTTGTATGTGATTTTCCTGAGGTGTTTCCTGAGGATATTAAGGATGTACCGCCAGAAAGAGAAGTTGAGTTTTCTATTGATCTAGTTTCGGGTACTAGACCGGCTTCGATGGCACCGTATCGTATGTCAGCATCGGAGTTGGTAGAACTGAAGAAGCAATTGAATGACTTGTTGGATAAGAGATTTGTAAGACCAAGTGTTTCTCCTTGGGGTGCTCCGGTATTGTTGGTAAAGAAGAAGGATAGGAGTATGCGGTTATGCATTGATTATCGACAATTGAACAAGGTGACAATTAAGAACAAGTATCCGCTTCCAAGGATCGATGATTTGATGGACCAATTGGTTGGTGCGCGTGTTTTTAGCAAGATTTATTTGAGATCGGGATATCACCAGATTCGTGTTAAAGAAGAGGATATTCAAAAGACGGCCTTTAGGACACGGTATGGCCATTACGAATATTCGGTGATGCCATTCGGGGTTTCTAATGCGCCGAGTGTGTTTATGGAATACATGAATCGTATTTTTCATGAACAGTTAGATCGTTTTGTAGTTGTGTTCATCGACGATATTTTTATTTATTCTAAGTCTCAAGAGGAGCATGAAAAGCATTTGAGGATTGTGTTACAAATTTTGAAAGAGAAAAGATTGTATGCTAAGTTGTCGAAATGTGAATTTTGGTTGTCGGAAGTAAGTTTTCTTGGACATGTTATTTCCGGTAGTGGTATTAGTGTTGATTCATCCAAGATTGATGCGGTGATGCAATGGGAGGCTCCTAGATCGGTTACGGAGATTCGAAGCTTTTTAGGCTTGGCAGGTTATTATCGGAGGTTTATTGAGGGATTTTCGAAGTTGGCACTTCCGTTAACGTAATTGACTTGTAAAGGAAAGGCTTTCATTTGGGATATTCATTGTGAAGAGAGTTTCAATGAGCTAAAAAGAAGGTTGACAACGGCTCCGATCTTGATTTTTCCAAATCCGACGGAACCATTTGTTGTGTATTGTGATGCTTCTTGGGTGGGTTTAGGTGGTGTTTTGATGCAAGATGGAAAAGTTGTGGCTTATGCTTCAAGACAATTGAGAGTGCATGAAAAGAATTATCCTACACATGACTTGGAGTTAGCGGCCGTGGTGTTTGTTTCGAAAATTTGGAGGCACTATCTTTATGGTGCAAGATTTGAAGTTTTTAGCGATCACAAGAGCTTGAAATATTTATTTGATCAAAAAGAGTTGAACATGAGACAAAGAAGGTGGTTAGAGCTTTTGAAGGATTATGATTTTGGTTTGAATTACCATCCGGGTAAGGTAAACATGGTGGCTGATGCTTTGAGTCGGAAGTCGTTACATATGTCCTCATTGATGATGAGAGAATGGGAACTTTTGGAGAATTTTAGAGACTTGAGTTTGGTTTGCAAAATGACGCCGAGAAGTGTGAGACTTGGTATGCTACATGTTACGAATGACTTTCTTGCAACCGTGTGTGAAAAGCAAAAGTTGGATTTGAAGTTCGTCGATTTGATGATGAATGAGAATGAGGATTTCAAGGTTGATAATTTTGGAGTTTTGAGATTCCGTGGTCGTATTTGTATTCCCGACGATGCGGAGTTGAAAAAGATGATATTAGAAGAAGGACACCGAAGTAACTTAAGTATTCATCCGGGAGCGAATAAAATGTATCAAGATTTGAAGAAAATCTTTTGGTGGTCCGGGTTAAAGAGAGATGTGGCGCAATTTGTGTATGCGTGCTTAACTTGTCAAAAGTCGAAGGTAGAACATCAAAAGCCTAGTGGATTGATGCAACCGTTGGACATTCCAGAGTGGAAATGGGATAGTATATCGATGGATTTTGTTACGGGATTGTCGAATACGCAAAGAGGTCATAATGCCATTTGGGTAATCGTTGATAGGCTTACTAAATCTGCTCACTTCATTCCAATTGATATTAGTTATCCTTTGGAGAGGTTAGCCGAGATTTATATTCTTGCGGTTGTGAAGTTGCATGGAGTTCCTAAGAGTATTGTATCGGATAGAGATCCTAGATTCACATCGAGGTTTTGGGAGAGTTTACAAAAGGCTTTGGGTTCTAAGCCAAGATTGAGTTCGGCTTATCATCCGCAAACGGATGGTCAAACCGAGAGGACAATTCAATCGTTGAAGGATTTGTTGCGTGCTTGTGTGCTCGAGCAAGGTGGTGCTTGGGATAGTTATTTGGCATTAATTGAGTTCACCTATAATAACAGTTTTCATTCAAGTATAAGTATGGCACCATTTGAGGATTTGTATGGGCAGAGATGTCGAACACCTTTGTGTTGGCATGAAACCGGTGAGAGGACTATAGTTGGACCAGAAATGGTACAACAAACGACGGAGAAAGTGAAGTTTATTCGTGAAAAGATGAAAGCCTCTCAAAGTAGACAAAAGAGCTATCATGACAAGAGAAGAAAAGATCTTGAGTTCAAGAAGGCGATCATGTATTTTTGAGAGTTACGCCGGTTACGGGTGTGGGTCGTGCTTTGAAGTCGAAGAAGTTGACTTCTCGTTTTATTGGTCCGTATCAGATTTCTACACGAGTTGGTGTTGTGGCTTACCGTGTGGCGTTGCCTCCAAATCTTTCGAATTTGCATGATGTATTCCATGTTTCGCAACTTCGGAAGTATGTTCCGGATCTGTCACATGTTATTCCTATGGACGAGGTTGAAGTGAGAGATAACCTTACGATTGAAGCTTTACCGATTAGGATTTTGGACCGTGAAGTTAAGAAGCTAAGAGGCAAGGATATTGGGCTTGTGAAGGTAGCGTGGGGAGGCGCTGCGGAAGGCAATATGACTTGGGAACTAGAGAATAGGATGCGAGAGTCGTATCCGGAGTTGTTTGAATCAGGTAATATTTTCGAGGACGAAAATTTCTAAAGTGGGGGAGAGTTGTAACGCCCCGATTCCAATTATTCCCATTTTGTTGAGTCTTTTATTTAAATTGGGTGATAAATTATTTTATTTGTGAAATTGGTGTGTTAATATGTTGACGTGTTATGTTATTTTACCGTTTTGAGAGTTTTCGGGGAAAATTAGAATGAAGGGTATTTTAGACATTTCTCAATTAATGTTAAGTTAGAAAATTTAGTGGAAATATAATTGTGTGAGAAAATGAATTAATTTGAATTTGAGTAAAAAGAAAATAGAAAAGAAAAAGAGATAAGAAGAGGAAATAGAAGGAGAAAGAGAAATAGAGAGAAAAAGGAGAGAAAGAAAGAGGAAGAAGAGAAAGGAGAAAAATTTGGAAAACTAGAAAATCATCAAGAACAATCATCTAGTGAGCTTGGAATCCGGGTAAGGGTGTGAAATCTTATCATCTTATCCATGTATATCATTATGTATGTATGTTTGCATGTGGTATTGGCTTGTTCGATATTTTTTCGGTTATAGGGCGGAAACGCGTAAACGAGTAGAAATCGATGTTTTCACGGATGGATCGTGTGACTTAAAAATAAGAGGTGTGAGCGATGGGTATAGGCGATCGTGTGCCTTATACAAAGAGGTGTGAGCGATCGGGTTGTGTGCCTTATACAAAGAGGTGTGAGCGATCGGGTTGTGTGCCTTATACAAAGAGGTGTGAGCGATCCATAAACGTCGTGTGCCTTAAAAATAAGAGGTGTGAGTGATCAGATTGGATCGTGTGCCTTAAAAATAAGAGGTGTGAGCGATGGGGAACATCGTATGCCCGACGGGGAGTTACAGTGAGGTAACGAGCGATGGTTTCAGCAGAGTTCCTGAGTGAACTTGAGATGATTGAGTCGGTACCGCATTGCATTTGCATAGAGTCGTGAGTCGGTCTCTATGATTTGCATTTATCATCTTTATAATGGTGCTTTAATGAATAAACATATATGTGTATGTTTATGTGGATTGATAAGAATTGTGAAAGTATGCATGAGGTATATGCTTGGTTGTGAATAGATATATATACATATACATTGCGATGTATATGAGTGAGTTGTGATGAATTGTGGTGAGAATGTGGAATATGCGTATTTTATGTTAAGATATATAAAATTATATGCATTGTTATTATGATATTATTTCTGACCCTTCTGCTGTTTTATAATGCTCTATGAGGCATTGCAGGGTAGGTATGCTGGTGGTCTTTTGTGGAGCGTGTCTTCATTCTTTTGGTTGGTCGGCTCTGATATGTAGCACCGGGTAGCTAGGATGGCTATGTTTCTTTTGTGATACATTTGTGCATGTATCTTGTTGATGAATGTTTACGTAAACATGAATGATGTTGGTGGAGAATACTTGATGATTTATGTATATATGTATATATGTTTGTTGTTATTCAATGTTTAGATTTTCCGCTTTTATTCTAAATATTGAGATGTGGGTGTAAGGACTAAGTTCCTCTGTTGCAAAGTTACCCCACTGTTGCATATCAATGGTTGAGCAGGTGTTGTATCTTTTAATTTCATGTATAATGTGACATACCTCTTTTATACTGTGTTTATAATTATACTCTGACGAAATTTTTAATTGTGCCTAAATGATTATGTGATTATTTGGGGGTATAGAAAGGGGGTGTTACAGGTGCTACTTTCTGATTTCTTATTTATCCTATGAAGCTAGAAAGAAAAGGGAAGATATCTAAAACTAACCTTGCTCGCAAATGTTTTCTTTAACAAATGCTAAGAGATTGAGGGGTTCGGGGTCAGATTATACAATGGAAAATTGTCAATTACCCAACGTATATATGGTTATCCATAGATCGTTTCTGGCATGTTTCTCTATTATCTACTTATTGGTGTTTATCTGTTATAAATTGGGAAAGTTTCTCCTTTGGGAGTGTTGAGAGAGTATTTTTGTTGTTTTCGGGTTTTTCGATGTTTTTGGTAAGGTACTGGACCTAATGTTTTTTATTTGTGTGCTCGCTAAGATTTCGCAATCTTATACCTACGTATTCCCGTAAAGATAACAGGGAAATCAGAGCAATCGTAGTTCCTCCTATTCTATGGTAGGAAAGATGTTTGGTGTCTTGTTTAAAGCCAAATATTAAAGCTAGAGGTTATTTGTGTCTTGTTCAAAGCCCAAGATTGAAGCTAAAAGTTTGACTGAGAGAGAGTTTGTCATCTCTAAAGGGAGATATCTCTCATATTCATCACAAGTATTGAGAAATTGATTATAAAGGAAAACTACTTTAACTGGGTATGAGAATCCAGCAATGCCATAATTTCCTTTATAAGGGAATTATCCTGAAGTAAGAAACTTTAACTCAGTGTAGAGCAATGTCATTTTTCCTTAGGAGTCTGCCATGCTAAGAGAGGGACATTGGCTTAGATGTAACTAATCCAGAGGCTTGCCACTTACATCAATTAGATGAAAGAAGGGATTTACCAGGATAAAGAGGGACTACAGCTTGGATTTTTGAATCAACAAGTGTGCCACTTACAGCAATTATCTGGGATTGGGTTTTGTGATTGTCTGTTTTGATGTATGATGTATAGAGAAATGTCTTCCTACAGAGAAATCTTGATTTCCTCTGAGGGGGGGTGTTGGTTTTTACGTGCCTTGATCAAAGCCCAAGGTTAAAGCTAAAAGGTTGACTCAGAGTTTTATATCTGTCTTGTACAAAGCCTAAGATTGAGGCTAAAAAGAATTGACTCTCTCGGGGAAAGTTTTGTCTGTCTTGTACAAAGCCCAAAATTGAGGCTAAAAGAGTTGACTCCACTGGGGGGAGGTTTTATCTATCTTGTACAAAGCCCAAGATTGAGGCTAAAAGAATTGACTCAGCTGGAGAATATGATTTGTCTTGTACAAAGCCCCAGATTGAGGCTAAGTCTGCTGAGGGAATATCATTATACAAAGCCTAAGAGGAGGCTGGTTGGGGAATTTATTATATGAAGCCTAAGAGGAGGCTAGCTTTTGCTGAGGATTATTGAGATCCAGATACGGGTCCAAATTGGGGAATCAACTCTTTCTGAGGAGTGAAGAAAAGTTGAAATATCAGATGCCTTGAGGTTCTGATTTTTCTGAGGGTTTATTGGTGGTAATTTTGACCCTAGCTGCGGAATTTAGAATGATAGTTTAAAGATTGAGTTTTAAAACCTATGGAGGTTTTAACTCTGTTGGAGATTGATGAAGGTTTCTCCTTTTCCTTTAGGAGATTTGAGGGTTTCTTTGAGATCCAAGAGGAGATGAGACTTTCCAAGTCTACTGGTATGAAGAGGTTAACTCTTAGTTAGAGGATGATCTTTGTATTGATGCCCAAGAGGAGGCTGATGTTTTAAGGGATGAGAATCAACCCTAAACTTGTCTGATGTTCTGAAATTCTGACTCTCTAGAGGATTGAACTAATAAAAGATGACTAAGTTTTGTCCTATACCTGTAGGAGGTCTTCGGGTCCTTGTACTAAGCCCAAAAGGAGGCTGAGAACTTCTAAGAAGCCCGAGGGTCCTTATACTAAGCCCAAGAGGAGGCTGGGGATGCTTTTAGGAAGCTTGTAGGTCCTAGCCTGAAAAAAGTTCAAAAAAGGCTTCACCAGGAATAATCTTTTCTTTAGTGAACAGTTCTAGGTGTTGAACCCTAATTTTTTACCCCTAAGATTTCACACATCTCATTTGCATCTCATACCATAAACAAGATCACAATCTGTGTTTCTCCTGAGCACCTGTGTGATTCTCATTTGCTTTATTTGATTATGTTTACTAACCTCTAACCAAAATACCAAAAATTTGCTGCAGTTTCTCTCTCTGTGTGTGTTGTGCAGGTTTGTCAAAAACAATGAAGGGATTTCAAGTTACATGTGGTTGCACGTTCATGATCCAGTTCAGATGGATGTTTGGCCTAATCTTGGTCAAACTATCAAGCATTTGTTCCAAGTGCAAGTTATCCATTTCAGTGGACTATTTCTCAAGCAGTGACTGTCAAGTTGTTGTGTGATGACATCCATCATATTCATCTGAGTTCACCAGTCCAAACTGTGTTCCTCTGTGGATTTATTTTCCCAAGAATTGCTCAAAGTGATTCAGAACTTATGAGATTCAGAGATTTGTTTGAACAAGTCAAGTTTGATGGATTTTTAGTCAAGGTGTGTGTATCAGTGGCTTGTGATGTTGGGTTCATTTTCATTATTCAAGGTATCGAGATTGAGGATCAAAAGTTTTGTGGCCATGTGTGGAAAATTTGGTGAGGGCAGGTATCCATTCTAAACCATTTTCTTATCCTTTTCTCAAAATCCAATTACCCATTGTTCAAACCATATCCAATAATATCCATTTTTCATTCAAACTTTCAATTTTTAATTCATATCCAATTATCCATTTAAACTATTTCCATTTCTCCATATTTTATTAACCAAATATCCATATCATTATCCACTTTACTTCCAATATCCATTTTATTCAAATCCACAAACCATTATCCATATTTTCAAGGAATCCATTTTATTCCTTAAATCAATATCCATTTTTACTTTTTTTTTTTCTTTTCAAAATCCATCTATATCCATATGCCAATTTCCTTCTCATTAGCCATACATATATTAACCCACATTCCACATCCAATTATCTATCATGACCATTTTTTTTTTCAAATTCTCATTTGAAATAATTTTTCCAAATATCCATCTTACAATCCACATCATAAAAATTCCTTAACCATATTGCAATTATCCAAGTCATTATCCAATAATCTTTTTTTTCAATTCATTAATCCATTACCATTACTACAAAAATTACTAAAAAAATAGTAAGTTTTTTTTTACCCCACAAAATTGAAAAAAAATGAAAATAACATACACTACGGCCCACTCTCCCATATATTTCCAACCATGCTACTTTTCAAAACTACTACAAGCCTCCAAAGCAAAATGTATCAGAACTTCCACAGCCAAGCTTCATGAAACCGTCAATTCCAAGCCATCAAACCATATTCAAGCTACAACTGCTACTTTCATACACCAATTCACAAGCCACATAAACAAAAAGCCAAAATGCAAAAAGAAAAAATACAACAACAACTTTCAGCCGTATACAAAGCCATCTCATGCTATCTCTACCAGCTTCCAGCGGCCCATCCACACACAGCTGCTACACAAAAAAATAACTCCAAGCCGTGTTCCAATCACCAAGCGAAGCTGCAATACACAGTCACGATTTCAAAACGCTGCAAGCCTTAATATCAAAACGACTCAAGCTGCAAGAAAAAGCCAAAATGAGTTTGCAAAATGAAATCAAAATAGCATGAATTAAAACGCATCACCAAAAGCACAAAACGCTACAACAAATTGAAACGTGAGCGAGCAGAAAGTTTCAAAACGCAAGAAAGAAATCAAAAACGGCAGCAAACTCGCCTCAAATTCATTCCCTCTTCTCCTATAAATTGAGCCCTTCATTCACTCATTTGATTCAAGCTTGAAAAGCGAAAATCTCCCTGCCAAATTCTTTCCATAAAATTCATCCTCACTTCATAACCTTCAACCTCCAAGCTTCAATTTCCATTAATCTTTCAATCACAAACTTGTCCTTCAATTTGAATTCATCAACAACAGCAACATTCGCACATCTCACAACGCATCAACCACAATAAAACTCCAACAACTGAAATTTCTGAAACCTTCAATCAATTCACCAACGTTCATCTTAAAAAATACATCAACAATTTCAGAAGAAGAACAGCAGAAATTTCGCGAAAAAAGCAAGAAAAGAAGAGTAGAAGAAGATTCAGAAGTGTACTCACCTTGAATTAAAGGTAAAATGGAGTTTGTTGTCGAGACTTTGCGGTTTCGATTTGGTTGATTCAAGTACCATTTTGCAAAATTAAACGTATATTCAGAGTCTACACTTCATTGCGATCGTTTTCGTCTCACTACCAAGCTTCGCCGTGATGAATCGTGTCGAATTCTTCCCTTCGCCATGAACAGTCCCGCGCGGACGTGAAGAAGAGGATGAGATTTCACTTTCTGGTTTTTTTTCTTTTTCTTTTAATATGTCATTTGTTTTATATTTGTTTTATTTTTTTTTAAATGGATTGGACCTGTCCGTTGAAATTACATCCTCACCACCTTTTCTTTCTTTTAAAACCTCCTTTCCATTTTGTTCTTTTAATTTTCTTTTTAAGTATTTTTTAATTCAAATTATTTCTCTACTAACTTTTTCTTTTTAACTTTTGATAACTCTTTAAAATAGATTCTATTTTTTTAGTGTCATTCTTTGTATTTTGAATTTCTTTTAAGAAAAATTTTCTAAAAAAAATTTATTAAAAAAAATTATTTAATTCTTTCTTCTTTTCATTTGATTTCTTTTTCTATTTTTGACTTTGTTGTTGGTTGTGTGGATCATAACTTGTTAGATCCACTTTTTCTTCATCTCTTTTCTTTGATCGATGAAAGTCTAATGGATCATAGAATTCCGTTGTTGAATTTTGATCAAGACTAGATCGCTACCTTTTTTTTCTTTTCGTACGGTATCGCTTTCGGATGACGATCTGCATATCGTTCATCTAGCATGCATTAGCACAAAGATCTATTGACCGGTCTTATTGTAGGGTAATTACTCCGTAAATTACTCGGTGATTGCTTAACATAGCGCAACATATGTCCCTTATCGGAAAACAATAAAAAATTATTGATTATTTGTCTTTTGGTTCAACACTTATGAGACTTGTTGTTAGGAGACTTTGGTCTTATCAATCCTCTAATGAGTTCTCATTAACTTTGACCTAAGTGCAATTATTCAATTATTATTGATCACTTACTCTAACAACTAATAACTAATTACTAACTTCTAACTTCTTTACAATTCCTTCTCGCTCCCTATCTCTCTTTTACTTTTATGCAATTTTTCCTTTGTCCGTTGGACACATGTTTATGCTTCCACAATTTTTCCTTTGTACGTTGAACACATGTTTATGCTTATGCCTTTTTCTTTGTCCACTTGGACCAAAAACATTAATAAAGGCTAAAACCTCTAAAAAAACTTGTGCTTCTAATCTTGGACTATGGTTACTATCCTTTGCAATGGACATGGAATTTTACACCTAGACCTTGGACATCCAATGCAATTCTTGGAACCTTGGACTTAGAACTAGGACCTTTTCCCTTTGCTTTGGAATTATGGTTCGAAGACTTTGGAGCTTACTTGTGTGGTTAGGCTATTCTTATCCTTAGCTTTTACTTTGTGCTCTAGGATAGTCGCTTCTTCTCCACCCATTCTTCAATTTTCAAAACTCTCTCCCTTTTTCAAAACTTTCTTGATTTCAAACTATCACCTCTTTCATAATCAAACCTTGACTTTGTCAAGTGATTTTACTCTTTTCTTTTCATTTCTTAACAAATGTTAAACTACATAAGCATATTGACACCTTTTTCAAAAGACTTTAAAAAACTCCAAACTCGTCAAACTCTCTTTTGTGCCCTTGTGCACTTTTTCCTTTAATTTTTTCATAAGTTTAGACATGATTCATCTCTTTAAGCGGAATTATTCGCTTAGAAATGACGACTTATTTTTACATTTAAAATCAACCAAAATAAACAATTTTCATTCTTTGTACCACGGACTACGAGGTTTTGATCCTACATTGCACTTCGTGGGTACGTAGGCATGAGACGACAAGTCTCTCCAAACACAAAAATCTTAAAAAACAATTTCTCTTCTCATCTCCTCAATCACTTTTCAAACAAACATTTTCAGACCAAAAGCGTAAATATTTCAAAGGGTTCCTATAGAGGACTATAGACGTTTTGGGTGCTAACACCTTCCCATTGCGTAACCAACCCCCTTATCCAGTCTCTCTTCACTTGTTCTTGTTGTAGAGCTTGTGTAGGTTTTGTTCGCTCTTCGAGTTAAGTTAATCAATAGCTTACATTCACGATTTTGCCGCTACACTAGGGTTTGAAGAAATTCAAGAGAGGTTTCACCGGGAATTAATCCACTCTAGGGGAAATGAATTTCTTATACAAATATTTCTAAGTTGTGACAGTCTTGAGAAAAGTTTCACCGGGAATAATGCCTTTCTCTGTTCAATATTGTATAAGCCCAAGAGGAGGCAAGTCTGTATCTGGAATTTCCTATGGGGAACTAGTTTTTTACTGTGTTGAAAGAGTAACCACTGGTTTGATCTAAACCTAGACCTAATTGCTGAGGAAAATTCTAAGCAAGTATATACAGGCATATATATACAGATGAAATATATAAGCAAGTATGTAAAAGAAAATGGTAGAACTTACAGTTGTGCAAGCTCCAGCATTGTAACCACAGTTGTATAGTTAGTTATTCAAGAAATTGAAGAAAGTTTTGATAAAACTTAGAATTTGAATCTAAATCAAAAGGAAAGTTTGTTGTAAAAGGAAGTTTGGGGCTTATACTTAAAGAGAGGCCCAGATGAACTCTTTTGAAAAAGCGACGACCGCGTCGTAGTTTTGAAAATTACAGAGGGACTTATACAATGACTGAGACCCAAATTGTTTTATTTACAAAAGGATGGGACTTACACTCTACTAAGAGGCCAAAGTTTATTTTTATATAAGAGATGGGGCTTACAACTCAATGAGAGCCCCAGATGAAAAACAGTGATCGCACTGTTGTTTTTGAAAATCGCGTAGGGACTTATTCAGTGACTGAGGCCCAAATTATTTGTGTGTGACAAGGGATGGGTCTTACACTCTATTAGAGGCCCAAAAGTGTTTTGAAAAATGTTTGTGAGGGTGAAAATGATCAAAACCCTAATTTGATTGAAAAGTACATTTTAATTTGAACAAAAATCATTTAAAATGATCAAAATTATCAAAAATGTGTAAAAAACAAGTTGTGATTTTGGATAAATGTTTGAAAAAACATATTTCATTCATAGAATGATTTGAAAATCAATTGAATTTGAAAGATCAAGAGAAAGATTTTATTTAAAATGTTTAAAAATAATTAAAAGGAATTCTTTTCAAAAAATTCAAAATATATTAAATAAATAATATCCTTTTGATTTTTCTGTGGAATAAAATACTTTAACATATTTGTGAATTTTGAAAAAAAAAATCATTAAAAAATGATTGAAATTGAAAGAGAAATTAATTTTTTGAAGTTATTAAGAAAATTGTGAAAAAATGTGAAAAGAATAAGTCATAAAAAATGGGATGATCCTCCCATGGTTTGAACCCACGCCCTTGGGGTGGAGGGTTTAAAACTTTACCAACTGAGCCAGGTGCGTTGGCTGATAGAGAATGGAAAGGGTAAATAATATGTAAAACTCTCTTTGGAAAATTGTTCAAAAAAATACCAAAAGGTCTGGGGCGAGGGGGATTCGAACCTCAGACCCTTTGCTCGCTACACACACAAAACCAGCTGATCAACCACTAGGGCGCAATGCCAATTCAAATATGTAGTGGCAATGAAATAATATATAGTAAAACTATATTTTATTCTGAAGAATGGCGCCATGGCCATCACCTTCAGCTTCATCATCTTCCTCAAATTTTTGAAATCGTATCTCCATTAATAAGCAACCATTTTGGATAATTTAAAAATGAAACTTGTCTATTTTTAAACGAGGAATTGAATGGTATTACTCAATTTTATTTAAGTTTAAAGAATTGAAAGAAAATGGTTTGAAATCGTATGAACCCTAAAAAGAGAATTTAAAATGAAATTTCATATGTACAAGATATGAAGCAATTGATTGAGGGAAAATGATCTATAAACTATCAGAAATGCATTGGTAACTTGAAAAGATGTTTAAGATGCATGAATTAATGAGTTCAGTTTTGATGAAGCTAACCTTGCAAGTGAGAATCGAATTCTCTGTTGGAGATGTTACATATGTGTTCTAATGATTTGGATAGCTTCCTTGACCCTTAAGGATGGTGTTCCAATGTTGAGACTGGATTGAAACCTTCTGAATCACTTGGCACGACTCAATCTGCAGCTTTGAGGAAAAGTTGATCAAAAGGATGGTGACTTGAAGATTTTGATGTTATAGATGGAATGTAAGTGTTTAGATCACTTCTATATGTTGTATATGAGGTATGTGAACCATTGGTTTAAGTTGCATTGATCTCCAACTCAAAACCCGATAGTGCCTTCTCAAGAAAATGGAATTTTTATGTTTAAGAAGGAAATGAGAGAAAGCTATGTTGTAAGTTGCTTTGGTGTGTTTGTAAACATCAGAAGTGAGCTCTATTTATAGGTGAATAGATTTGTCAAGCATGAACAGTTGGAACTTGAAGGATAAGAACTGAATTCAATGGTCTTGGCTTGACATAATTGCTTCTTACACAAGGTACAATGGATGTCCCAAATAGCTCAGCTATGTATTGACTCAATCCACATTCTGCAGTCCTTTTAAATGTTGTTTATTAAAGCATCTTGACTACAAGGAGTGTGAATCTTGACTATGCACTATTTCACATTATTACCCTTTGAATTCAAGGCATATATGCCAAAACTCATCAATTCAATATGAGAAATTTCTTGGCATCTCAGCCTAATTTTGCAGGTTTGATCTGAGTTGTGATGATTATATTGAATGCATTTGGCTCTTCTAATCATTGCCCCTTGACTCAAAATCGTGTATGGCAAGTTACTACTCAAACTGTTATGAAAACAGTTGCAACAATGCCTCTTGTGGCAGCCATAACTCTTGGCTCAAGTTAAGTTGTTTCATGCCAATGAACTCCTTGGATTGTTGGCAACATGTATAACAAATTTTATGTTCACATTTGAGATTAATTCTTCTTGTAACTAGGTGTAAACATCTCCCAAGTTTTGGTGTTTTACCTAAAATCTGTCTTGGACAAAATTTTGTCTAAGTGTTGGAAAAAGAAGCATTTTCATGTTTTAGTGATTTTGATTCAACCATAACTCAGAATCCATGATGATTTGGAATGAGATGTAGTTGACATATTTGAAGTATGTCATGTGAACTTCCATTTGAGCTATGGATGGAAGTAAATGGCTCTGTGGTTTGGGAGTTATGACCTTGCAAAGTTGGTACCAAATCACTTTTGTTCCATAACTTAGAAAATTTTAAGTTTTCTATGGTTGCCCCATTTGCAAGAAACCTTACTTTTCTTGATTTTTCTTGATGAATGATGATCAAAACCATGCATTAACATTGTTTTTGACTTAGGGGAGAAACATTTGTGGAAAAATCCAAAAAGTCAAACTTGATTTTAGGCGCAGTTGACTTTTTGTCAGATGAAATTTAAACTGTGTGATCCTCTATCCAATCAAGTTCTTGCCCTAATTCAAACCTAATGGATGGATTCCATAGGTGTTTTAGGGTGTCTTGGATCATGTCCCAAGGTTTGGGAACATGTCTTGGTCCAAAGTCAAAGGTACATTTGATTTTTTCTTCAAAACCCTAATTGTGGTCCAAATGAATTTGAAACTTGTGAATCAAGCTTCTTGGATCAATCCATTATTGTAAATGGATCAATGTGGTGTATTTGAGGCCCTAAAATCATGTCTTGAGGTCTTGGTTCATGTCTTGTCTCAAAAGTCAACTTAGGGGTGAATTAGGTCAAGAAACCCTAATTCTTGATTTTTTATGAATGTTTCCGCTGAGGTTGTTTTGACTTGGTGATTGGATCCATGAGGTCCCTTTAAGCTTCTTGGATCATGTTTTGAGGTATTGGCTCATGCCCAGATGAAAATTTTCATCTGGAGGCCTTGGTCGACCAAAACCCTAATTTGGTGACACTGGCAATCTTGAGGCTTGATCAGGTTGAGATATTCCACTCTTGTGCTTGATTCTTGATATGGGAGACCTCTTGGCCCTTCGTGGATGTTTAAGAGATTTAGACAAGTTAAAGATCATGTCATTTCTTGATTGATCTTTTGTCTAAGTGTTCTGAGAGGGCTTAAAACCCAAATTCTTGGTTGAGGTGAGTGCTCAACAATCCTTGAGGAGATTGATGAGGTATAATGGTAAATCCTTATTGTGGTAATGATTTGCACAATAATGGGAAATCTTGGTGGTCAAAATTTAGGGTATGACAGAAGGCAATAACTTTTATTTTAAAAGGCCTTCAGTATGTGTCAACCCATAACATGGATGTGTCGAACCATAACCTTTATTTTCATGTAAAACCATAATTTTGACTTATAAAAACCTATCTAACCTGATTTTAAGTATCTTAATATGAAAATGCATATCTAGACATAAAGAATAAGATCCAATATACACAAGTACTAAGTGTTCTAGATTTGGCATCATTCAAAAAAATTTCTAAAAGGATAGTGCACCCACATTATCTAGTTCGACCCCGATAGTATCCCCTTGGCCTCCCCTCATTTTGGTCCATTGCCTCATCTATACTGAAGCAACCTTTACGATGGTCAAACATTGTGACCACATGTGTTAGCTTTGGCAGCTTCCTCCTTAATGAATTTCATTGAAGTTTCATTGAACAACGTCCCCGATTGTAACGCCAAACTCCATTTGAACGTTTGATCTCAAATAGTGACCCTAACCTAAAATAGGCTGCTCTCACCAAAGCGGTTATCGATAGGTTTAGGATGCTTTTGAAGACAAATTTCCTTTATTCTACGAGAGTTTTTGTCATGTGGCCCCATCGTTGACCATTTTCGAATGCTCTGGTATACTTCTCCACTGGAATATTATCGATCCATCTTACTGCATCTGCATTTGTCAACATGATCTCTTTGTTGTAGTGTTTGAATGAAGGTTCTATTAATGCATACCCTGCGTTCACAACCTTCTTCCAAAACGTCTTGTCTTTGATCTCCCGCATGAAATGTTGAGCGATGTATCAAATGCAATAGACATGCGTAAAAGGAGGATCTTGTCAGCCATTATCAAGGTTTTTATATGCACTCTCAATAGATGGATGTATGTCTGAAATTATGCATAAGTTAAGCTTTGGAGCAACATGTAATCAGATATTTTTGAGAAAAAAACTCCATCCACCAACAGTCTCCCTTTCAACCAGAGCAAAGGCGATTGGAAAAATATTGTTGTTACCATCTTGTGACACTGCCATGAGTGGCGTTCCTTTATATTTCTCGTACAACCATGTTGCATCAATTTGAATAACAGGTTTGCAGAACACAAAACCTTTGATGCATGGTTCATACGCCCATAAGAGTCGGTGGAATATTCCATTTCCACTAACATAAGTCCTGTATGGGATATATACCAGCAGCATCTCCAAACTTGCAACAGTCCACAGAGCATAATGCTTAAGTGCGACCAGTTATTTTGGAAGTTCTTTACACGTCCCAATTTTCAAATACTCGTTCTACCGCCTTAGTCCTAGCTATCCATGCCTTCTTGTACGGGGGAGTATAATTGTATCATGTAACAATATGCGAGATTATTGTACTCACCTTCAATGACGAATCTTTGCTATTGATAAACAAAATTTCATCGCTTATTAACTAAGAGTTGAGTTTGTGATTATCCTGCATCAAATTAGTGATTATGCATGTGTGAGTTGGACCCAAAGAACCTATCTCCCAAGAATCACTCCTTTTCCAATAAGATGCTGTCAACCGGAACATGCATAGCACATTACTACACAAAATCTTGTACCTCGTCACATTGGTGTGATCGACGGTATAATCAGCTGAGATTTCCATGTGATGCTTTTTAATAGCTCTCACACATTCTTCTTTTGTGAGAAACTTGTCTCCCACTTTTAAATCTCCCTCCGACTACATATAAGGATTGTAAAATATATCTGAGGATGGTTCGTCTGCACTCAAGTTCAAGTTTGTCATGTGTTGAAGCAGACAATACACATGAATCAAAGGTAAAGACTCTTGCTCGTGGTTGACAGTGCCATCATTCACCATATGACCAACCAATATCTCTTCTTCTTCTTCGTCAATAACATCAACTTCGACTAGGTCATACACATTCACAATCATTCATGTACATGAGATCCTAAGGCATGGGATCAATGGTACCAAGGATTTCTATAGGTTTGAGGCTTCTATTTTATTTTAGGATAATTCAACTGGTCTTTTCATGGATTTGAACTATCACCATCATAAGCATCATTGTCAAAGATTTACTAAGATACGTTGTCATCTGCTTCAAGATTTCTCAATGTCATCAGGTGCTTAGGGTTTCATAATTAACTCAAGGCATTTCATCATTATCAGTGTACATCTCAAGGTGAATTAGGCTTTCTTATTCATGGGTGAGCTTGTGGAATTGCGTCAATTGAGGCTCATTGGATTAAGGTTTTCATGTCAAGGACATCTTGGTGGTCATGTTTCTTTCTACACTTCAGGTCTTACCTTCATCTTCAAGGTTTCTTCAGGGGATTGTTCTTGTGTTGAGATCATTAGTCATAAAGGCAAGATATCTGTGGATTGAATTGCAAAGCATTATGTCCTGGTGCAAGAAATCAAATTGTGGACCCATATTGTGATCAAGGCATTGTTCTTCTCTCAGTTGCTTATTGCTTGTTTCTTGTAAGACAAGTTAATGTGGATTTGAGATTAGAATTGGGGGTTCATTAAGAATGCAAGTTGATTTGGGTTTGGAAGTTGAAGTTGGTGTGAATTCACTGGAGAGAAGTTTCATTTAAGAGATTTCACATGTTCAATTGGATCAAAGTTGTCAAGGTTTTGGTTGAATATGTTAAAGGGGTTTTCTTGTTATTCAAACTCACCATCCCTCATCATTTAGATTCAAATTTCAAGTTCAAATGTCCATATCCAAACCAAAATCAATTTTCACAAAACAATATTTTCAACATCAAGCCAACGGAAAAGAAAAAAATGAAGCATCTTATTATTGTTTGCATCATTGTCTTTTGGGCATACGCATGGCCAAACCTGTCTAGAGTGTTGGATGAATCATTTGTTGTTATAACATACCAACAATGGATGATAAAATATGGGCACACATACGTTAATGATTTTGGGATAGAGAAGTGTTTCAAGATATTCAAAGAAAATTATGAGTTTCAAGAATGCAAAGAGTATACAAATTAAAGAAATAAGTTAAATAATGCCTAGAAAATTCAAAGAGGTGGAGCCTTTCTTCATCCATTCACAAGCCATTTTTCAAGGATGTTTGGTTGAAGTCTCTCGTTTCACGTTGCATTGAAGAAATTCACAATTTTCTTGAGACCAGTATCAATGTCTTGATAAGGCTCTGGTTTTATGGGATTTATGCGCAACATTATTTGCCTTCATGGATAACAACTCCAAATATGTAGAACATTTAGTGATCAAATGGCTCTCATTATCATTTATGGAATCTCATAAAAATATTCCTCCTGAAGAAGCCTTATCACGATTGTCAGACGTTCCTTCTCGGCTGCTACACTTACTCAATATAATGTGTAGATGTGTAATGTTAGCAAAGCTGGATCATGATCAGATAACCAAAATAAACAGCTCAGTTCATTCCTTTCCAAAAATAGTTTGCACAAAATCGTTATAATCAATTTGACAGATTGAATTAAGCAGAAATCAATGAAAATAAGGGAAGAAATCAAATGTATTCATGGTAAATTATAATCATCAATCAATAATTCATCAATGCGGAGTCAGCGAGATTAAAAGGCAATAATATGTGTCGAGTAATCATAATCACAATTAACCTCCGTATACTTTTTCTTTCCAAAACAAGAACAATCCAGCATTCGATTTCGAAATCGTAAATTATTGTCACGTGCTTATAAAAGGAAGCAGAACATTCACATACCAGACGGATACATACGCAAAGGAAGAAGCAGTATCGGGGTACCACATCACAAGCACGCATACAGTAATAGCAAAAAAGAAGTTCAGAAATCACACACACAGTTTCAGATAACAAAATTCACAACAAGATAGAAAGTAGCAGCATACACGAATTGTAGGAAAACACGATTGAAGTGGTACCACAACAACATCACGTCAAACACAATAGCAGCAAGAGGCACAGAGAAAATCAACACCAAAAGAGAGGCAGAAGTGTTAGAGGAGTTTTACACTAGGGAACATTGATACATAGTGTAGGACTAGGCACCTTTGTGAGAGACATACCACTTGTCCACCTAAAACCTTAAGGTTTTAGGTGGACAAGTGGTGTGTCTCTCACAAAGGTGTTTAGTCCTACACTATGTATCAATGTTCCCTAGTTGTAAAATCCCCCCAACAAATGGTATCATGAGCCTTTGATTCGAGAAAGGGACCGACTTACTTGTATCGAAATTCCCAAGGAAATCGACGCCCAGGAAGAGGTGTATCGAAATGCCCTTGAAAGGCCCTTGAAAAAGGTGTCAATGGCGGTACAAGTATTAAAAAGGGGGAACATTGTGGACTCACACTTAAGGGGGAGTATTGGAATAATATAAGCAAGTGTGAGTAAGTTGGGAAATAGTCCCACATTGGTCAGGAATATGGTGACTTGAGCATTTATAAGTGGGAGAACCCACCCGCCTGTTACCTTAAAGTTTTAGGTGGACAAGTGGTGTGTCTCTCACAAAGGTGCCTAGTCCTACATTATGTATTAATGCTCCCTAGTGAACTCCCCCAACAAGGAGACGGTTTCATAACAGCATCATCAATCCACAATAGCAGGACATACTCATACAATGTCACACGCACAGAAAAAAGAAACATCACGCAAGGCAATTTCACATACACAACGTCAACAATAGCAGCACACATATCAGAATACAATAGCACACGTAGACAGATACGAAGGGGGAAGGTCACAACATCATCAGCAAACACTCAGAGAAGACGACGGAAAACGGAGGAAACAATTACCTGTGTACCGGAATAGAGAAAGTAATCGGATTCACACAACACTGTTTCGATCCAACACTGCGAACCTCTGTAAGTCGTCTTACTTTGCCTTGATTGTGAAGATTTATTGATGAATGTTGGAAAGTTTGTGTTGAATTGTCGGTGACATTGCAAGAATTGTCTGTTGATTGTGGAGGAGAAAGTCGGTGACATTGCAAGAATTGTCTGTTGATTGTGGAGGAGAAAAGGGAGTTTAAGGCGATGACCGCGCACGAGTGAAACAAGGGCAAGTCGAGAGAGAAGCCTGTGATTCACATGCGAGAAAAGGAAGTAGAAGCCGAGAGAGATTTGAGCCAGAGAGGAAATGAGAGTTGAACGAGAAAGAAGAATAGTGATTCTGACCCTTTCTTTGTTTCATTTTGAAGCTCGTGGTATTGTATTGGGTCGGGTGGAGATAAAGGCCCAAGGTTTTTTTTTATGGTTGTTATATGGGCCTATGTATCACTAGCACATAATTTTATTTTCTTTCTAACTCGCTAATCCAAGTTCACATCCTTCTTCTTTAGCTATTTAGATTTTTTTAGATATTTCATTTTCTTCCCTTTATTTTTATTTATTTAGATTTTTTTCTAACAAATAATTTATGATTAATTGTTTGGTAATTTGTGATTAATGTGATTAATTTTAATTAAAATTTGGGGATTACTTTTTTTTATTTATTAAAATTTGTGACTTAATTTTATTTAAAACTCATGATTGATTTTTGATCTAATTGTAGGATTAATTCCTAGTTTAAGTTTGTGACAAATTTCTTGAATTAACATTGTTTGCCTTTGTTAGTCTTTATTTAGGATCGATTAGGATTTTAATCAAATTAGTTGATGTTAGGTTGGAATTTTCTCTATCGAATTTTGTGAATTTCTTTATTGATCCTCACCCTGATTTTGATACATTGCCTAATGATAGCTCGCGATACTTCTTGCATGTGTTCCATGTTCCCTTAGGTTGTTGATTCAACTTTATCTTCGATAAATTGAATCAGGTTAGCTCTTAGGTTTTAATCTTTGACATGACAACATTAGGATAGTTTCCCGTCAGTATCAACCTTAGGTCCATAGTATTAGGATAGATTTTCCGTTTCATATAAATCAAACCCTTTTCTTAACCAAAATTTAAAAATATTTAATGGTGCATATTATAAACAATTTAAAAAAAAAACTAAAGGAGAATGTGTTCAAATACCCTCAGTCTTTGGAAGACCATTTGATGCATCTCCTAACAAAACACTTCACAAACTCAAAACCATTTTTCCCCCGGGCTTTTCCCTTTAAAACCTTTTCAAAAAGGACATGCTACTCTCGTTCTACCGCAAACAGGCAACGTCCCTAACTGCTAGAATGCATACTTAGTATTGTCCATAAAAATCACAAAAGAAACAAAAATTTTCCACAAGAACTACGAAGTTCTGACTCCCTCTGAGATACATAGGCACTGGGTTGCAAAACTCGGACGAACTCAATAATAAAAACCTTTTTCTTTTTCCCAATAATTCGTTCCCGCATTCCCTTAGAACCTAGGTCTTTAGATGAACACACCATTTGATTAGAACAACAAGAGTGGATCCCGTTGAGTACAACAGACGTGAGGGGTGCTAACACCTTCCTCTTGCGTAATCGACTCCCGAACCCGAACTAGGTTGCGAGACCATGTTCATTCCCTTCCGAGGTTTTCTCAATGTTTTCCTTTCCCTGTTGGGATAAATAAAGTTCGATGGCGACTCTGTGTCATTTTTTGCGTAGCGACAGCTGGCGACTCTGCTGGGGATTTCTGGTTCCCTAAGTGAGTCAGTCCTAGCCCTTGTTTGTTTTAATGGGTGTTTATCTTTATGCTTTACTTGCTTTATTTATTTGCTTTCATTGCATTTTGTTTCCGTCGTCATTTTATTCTGGATTATTTATGTGCTGTTGGGATGGGTTGTTACATGAGAGATAAGCCCACAACCCAGGCTTGAGTATACACACAGGATTTAGAGTGGATAGTCGTGTTCGACTTGCGTAGCGTTTGATACGTACAGTTGGCACGAGACCCACATTCAGACGAGGTTTTCTTGGGAGATGCTTTGTCCTGCATGTTTATGCAGTAGCCAGGGTGTTCCCATAGAGAACTCATGACTTTGGAGGCCTTTCTTTGAAAATCAGTGGAGGCCTCCTTGAGGGGTAATAATGCCAAACAATAAATTGTAAACGTATTATTACTTTTCGACCTAAGAGCCCGAGAAGCTGAGGACCGTTAGGAACCTCTGTTCAAGACTAGAACCCACAAGTGAGAGGGAATGAGATTTTTGCAGGGAGCCTTGACCTTCATCCTACCCAATTTTCTGGTTTTTCTTGTAGAGGCGAACTTTAGAATCTGTTATGTTCAGCTTGTTCTGAGATCAGTACAACGATTATTCAGAATATATGGAAGCCTTAATCTCTTGTCTATTGCATTCATTACATAACACAAGCATCCATGCATCATTTTGCATATCATTCTTCAAAAAAAAAAAGAGAGAACTCATTCATCCTTTGTCTATAACCCACAGTTGATTTCCCGACTCTCATATTGGACTTGAAGCAGCTTTTGGAAATATCATGAGCTTTGGAGAGTAAAACCAGTTTACGACGAGAGCGAATATTGAATTGATGAAAAACTAGTTTGCCATGACTGATAGGGATTGATGGGATAAGTTAGAGGAGTGCTCAATTGATATGTGTTTGTATGATAATCCATGGGTGGATTTGAATGCACGAATGAAAACACCAATTAATAGAGAGCTAAAGCTCTAAAGTAAAAAAAAAAACATTAAAACTAAGTAAAATAAAATTAAAAGACAACATTTAATTTATTGTTTTGATTGTCAAAATAATATATTACACTCAATATATAAAATTCTAAATATATTACATTCACAATAAAAGATAATATTTAATTTCATTAATTTAATTGTCAAATAATATATTTTACTTAATATATAAAACTCTACGCAATAATTAGAACTCTCATATTTTTAAAATATGCACAAATTTATGCAGATTTTAATTTTTAAAAACACGTAGAAATATGCAGTAATTTTTTAACCATACATTGACCACTATTGAAGTACATCTACTTTTAAAACAGGTTTGCTATCTTGACACCCCATTTTACACTTACAACGTATTTTCGTACTGCACTGTTCATGTACGGTCGGACACTATTTATGTACGGTCAGATACTATTCATGTACGGAAATACGCCACTGTTCATGTACGGGCGACAATATTCACCGTACGAGTATGCACTGTTCATGTACAGACAATACTATTCACCGTCCGTACATACGGTGTGGATGTATGCTTGGTGTCAAAATAGCATTTTTGCTTTTAAAATATGCACAAATTTATGCAGATTTTAATTTTTAAAAACACGTAGAAATATACAGTAATTTTTTAAACCTTACATTGACCACTATTGAAGTACATCTACTTTACGCTATGCAAATTTCATTATTTGAGATGTTTAAACAACAACAAAAAATTGAAAAGTTTTGAATGGTAAAATTGTAAAATCAGTGATTGAATCAAAATTTGGGGGTGGGTAGTATGATCCTGGGGTGCCATAATCAGTTCGTTAGAAAAAAAGTATCCCGAGCCCGTCAGCAAAAAAGGGGATCATGACTCGCAGCATAAATATAGGAGACCACGTCGCTCTATATGCAATCTTCTTATTACCATACACTCTTTCAAAACCCTAATTTCTATCCTCAACTTCAGCCGCCGCACAATCCCTAATGAGTCACAATTCTGATTATGATTCTGTTATCTCATCCAACCGCTTCCTACGAATCAGTAACACTCCTCTCATCCTCCCAGGCCAACAACCACTACTTGCTTGCTGATTCCCAAGTTTCTCAGTTTGTCAAGATTTGGAAGATGTTGGGTACTATAACGTTGACTACTGTATTGAAGGTCTATGTCTTAACGGTGAATTTTCAAACCATCTTTAACTCTCACGACCTTTAGTAAATGGTTTTAATTTCAACATATCAATTTCATAACCGTTATCAACGGGTTATGTAAAATGTTTGAAATGAAATTTGTACAATTATCAATTAAACTTGATGTAGTAATGTACAACAAGATTATTGATAGTTTGTGCAAAGATAAATTCGTGATTTGTTATTGATGTGGTAATGTACAACACAATCATTGATAGCATGTGCAAAGATAAATTTGAAATAAATCTTACACATGTATCTGATTGTAACATATAATTATTGATAGTATTGATAGTATGTGCAAAGATAATTTCATTGAAAATGATGTAGTTTTTAGATTGTAATAAATCTTGTCTAATGGAATATGTTATCAACGATAAACTCATCGTATTTGAATTTGTATTGTGACTTTATTAATGTTCTATGCCTCTAGTATATTGATAATGTAAGCTAAAAATAATAGGACTATATGGATGATGTTGCAGTTAAATCCTATAATATCATTAATGGATTATGTAAAGCATTGAATCCTCTTTGAAGATCTATTTTAAATATCATAAGATGCATAATAGAGGTCACAATGACCATTTAAATGATTCTTTGTTATTTGCTTTGTGCAAAACTCATAAAATTAAAGACCAAGGCAATTGACCGAAGTTGTAGACATGTAATATGCTTATTGATGAGATTTGTGAGAAGAGGAAAGACACTCAAAAGTTGCAACAAGTATTATGATCAATGACGTTTGTACAAAGAATAATTTGCTTTGCTTTCAAAAAATGGAAAGTACAACTTGTTTGGAAGATTGAAGTGTTATGAGAGATTAATGTGTTTTGTATGAAGAAGCATTTGTCATCCCATGTTGTAACCTAGGAATATACAATTTGTTTCTTCAACCTAGTAAAATTAGGTCTGCTTACTTTACTTGATATTGTGACCATCAAAGTGATTGATTTTTCAAGTCTTCAAATAATTTCTCTCTTTCTTTGCATTATATTGTTGATCTGCTTTATCAACATTAAAAGCTCTTATCATGCAGCTGTCATATTCAGTGCATCACATAGCAGACAATTTTGAAAATGCCATGAGTAGTTAATACATTTTTTCTCAATTTCAGTTTGCTGTAATTTTTTGGTAGACCTGCTAGAATTCAATTCTTAAGCATAATTTATTGCATCCTATGAGTAGAAAATGTGTTAAAGTTTCTTATATTTGTTGTCTGGTGATTGTTGATCAATGCAGTGAAGCCTTTCCTTTGGCTATGGGTTATCTTAGTGATTCTCTGTGATCAAATTATCTTTATAAACTGTAGCATTCTGCATAATCATGTGTTGATTTTTTTACTAGGACTGTCATCTTTTTTTTGCTGCTTGTTACTGTCGATTGATGAAATTGAAAACCTTCATATAACAAGGTTAAGTTTCTACTTAGAATAATCATACCTATATAACTTACTAAAATGCTAAGTATGTTATAAAGTACTAGATTGATGTAAAATAAAGGGATAACAAGATTGATGTTCTTTCCAATTTCCTTCCGAAGGTTTGAGGACTTTTAACCATCTGCATAACACGTTGAAGAGTTATCAGAGGCTGATAGTTATTTGTGGTCAGGTATGTGGTTCAAATTTTAAGATGGATGCTGATTCTAAGAAGGAAGCAATTTGGCATGCCAAGAGTTGGAAGTGCTCTAACTTGTCTTTTAGTTATTGGTTTAAATTCTATTTTGTTTGAGCTACTGAAGCATCATTTGTTCCAGTTATTATGTGGTGAAGCTTGCAATCTAAATATTAAGATGACACTTTCTTGGCACATGGTATATTGTAACTTTTGCAGTGGTTTTTTTCATGAAATGTTGATTATTTGATCTCATTTTCTTCTAGACTGTGTCAAAAAATGGGTAGGATTTGGATTGCTCAATTTAAAGAAAAAAATATCGGGGTGTGTTTAAATTGCACATATAAATAATACAGTGTTAAATCATTGTGTAATTTGAATTTATAGGATAGTTTTAGTAATGTAGGGGGTGTGTTTAGCATTTATCTTGCACACATATAAATAAAACTCTATACACTATTGCAACTTTTTTTATTTATTATTATCATTATTGAGTTTACAAGTTCCATACTTGTGTTGAGGTAGAGAATTCACTCCTATAGTTAGTTGAACCCTTGTAAATCTTATCAAGGGGATTTTCAAATCTTTTGTATTCATATCCATTTCATCTTCCTTCTAATCTACCTTTTGTAAGTTTTTAAATTTCTTCTTGATTCTTTTTGTGTTTTAGGGTAGTTCTTGATTACGTGTTTGAAAACTATTGAATATAATCGTGGAAAATATCCTTGTTCTTGAATCTTCATCTTTGGTTCACATCATTTGCGCTGCATGGTTCCTCTAACAGCAAGGGCATAAATATCATATTCTTTTTGGAGAACGAGGACAACCTTACCTTGAAGGTCGTGATGATCTTCAAATTTCTAACGTCCATTAATCAAATAAAGTACACGACTTGTCTAGCTGGAATGCAAATCACCCTCGAGATGGGGGACCAAGGAAGTGATAATCAAATTAGATTCACAATTTGCCACATCACAAGATAAAAGGGAATACAAGGCCAAGGATAAAATAATGCAACAACATTTGACAAGGAAGTGATAATCAAATTAGATTCACAATTTGCCACATCACAAGATAAAAGGGAATACAAGGCCAAGGATAAAATAATGCAACAACATTTGACAAGCGTAAAGGTCATCATGGCTAAATTCAACAAAGCTGAAATCCTACACACACCAAGAGAGAAAATTTTGAAGGAATAACTCCTATCAAAGTTAGTTATTTACAAGGCAAGAGATTGCAATAAAACCGTGATCGATGAAACCCTAACATTATCGAACGTCACTCATAAAGTGATTTGCGTAAGAGAAGCAAAATTTAACAAAGCTGAAATCCTACACCCACCAAGAGAGAAAAATTTGAAGGAATAACTCCTATCAAAGTCAGTTATTTACAAGGCAAGAGATTGCAATAAAACTGTGATCGATGAAACCCTAACATTATCGAACGTCAATCATAAAGTGATTTGTGTAAGAGAAGAAGGTGAGGAAGCAACACCTATTAGTTGAATGATCCTTATTGCTAAATACATTGTAACATGAGAGTTACCAAAAGACACCAAAGAGTCATCAAGAGTTTAAAAAAGGCATGTTCCTATTTGTTGGTTGAATGTCATCTCTATATGTGAGACTTCACCAACCCATTATTGAAAAGTTTGATAGTGGAAGATATAAATAGCGCTTTAGAGGAAGTCCACGAGGGTTCTCCATATAATACTGGGAAAAAGATCTTTGGATAAAAAGACCTAGAGGGCCGAATATTTTCAGAAAAAATGAACCAAAATTCCTAAGAAAACATTCAGAGGAGCTAGAAATGTCATAGGAATGGGGTCATACATATCATTCCAGCAACATAAATTTATCCCCTAGCCATTTCCTTATGGTGGATGGATATATTAGGGTCTTTCCTAAAGGACCCCAAATAATTAAAAATATTTAGCTATTGTTGTCGATTACTTCACAAAATGGATATAGGATGAACCTTTGGCAAAGATAACGAGTTACAACATCACGTGTTCTTCAAAAGAAATGTTCTCACAAGATCTGATATCCCAAGGTTGTTATAATCGATAAATGACAAGAAATTTAGACATAGAAGGTTCCAAGATTCGCTGATATATTTTCCCATAGTCCAACACTTCAACTTCATGAAACACCCTAAAACCAACAACCAAACGAGTCTACAAACAAATTCTTATTGAAGGGTCTCATGTGAAGGCTATATAACGCTGAAGGCAATGTCGTGGAAGAGCTTTCCCATGTTCCGTGAGCATATAGAATGACACATCTGTTAAATATGTAATTCATTGTTTTAGAAAGATTTGATTTGATTTAAAAAGATTAGATTAGATATTTTTGGGCTTTTATAGTTTGCGCTTTAGCTTGAGATGCAAGTTAACCTAAATCTATAAATAGGGAGGAACCCTTATCATTGTAATCATCAAGTTTGATAATCACGGTTTTACAGTTGCAAAGTGATAATAAAATTCCACAGTTGTGGGCAGAGAGAACTCTGTAGAATTTCTCATCTTCTTCTCCAACGTTATTGTTTTCTTTCTCTCTTTCTTTCAAACATTTTCTTTTCATTGCCATTGTGTGATTGTTAACAATCTTGAGATCAAGATTGAATAGGAATTCTCCATAGGTTGTGGCTGAATTTCCAACATCTGGTATCTAGAGCTCCGGTTTTGATTCAAGGGAAGAACAACTGTGATGGTGATGAATCACCCGAACGGTCACTTTCCAGCAAATCTTCCAATTCTTAAGAAAGATAATTATGAGAATTTGTGCAAGAAGATTAAGGTTGTTTTCTGTTACCAAGATCTTTGGGATCTTGTGAAGGATGGATTATCACCGCTTGCAAAAACTATGACAGATCAGGAGAAAACAACATATAAAGAATTGAAGAAGAAATATTATAAATCTCTCTTTATAATCCATCAATGTGTTGATCCAGATAACTTTGAAAAGGTTAGCGATGTAGAATCAGCAAAAGAAGCTTGGGAGATTCTTGAAAAATTGTTTGGAGGCGCAGAGAAGGTGAAAGAGGTGAGGTTACAAACTCATAAAAGGACTTATGAATTGCTTCAGATGGAAGACACTGAAACTATAACAGATTTCTTCACCAGAGTTACAAAACCGGTGAATCAAATCAAGGTATGTGGAGAAGTGTTGATATCAAGATCAGTTGTGTCAAAGATCTTGAGGTCATTGGCTCCAAAATTCGACCACGCGGTAGTAGCCATAGAAGAGTCGAAAGACTTGTCAGTATTGACGAAGGAAGAGCTTCAAGGGACACTTGAGTCTCATGAACAAAGGATGACTGAAATAGCTACAGGAAATTCAAAGAGTGATATGGTTTTGCAGGCGCAGTCAGAAAAAGAAAAGAAAGGCAAAGGAAGTTGGAATGGCAACAAAGGTAGGGAAGGCTACACCAATTCGACTGGTTGAAATCAGCATGAAAGAAACTGGTCGAATAAGAGAAAACACTGGAACCGAGGCAACCAAAGAGGTGGTGCTGCAGGTAGAGGAAGAGGTGGTGGTCGAAAGCCTGACAAAAGTCATATTCAGTGTTTCAATTGTTAGAAGTATGGTCACTATTTTAGTGATCGTCCAGAAAAGAAGAAGAATCAAGAAACTGATGCAAAGCTGGCGAAACATGAAGAAGAAGAGACGTTGTTAATGGTCACCACAAGAGATGAAGAGAGATTCCATGACCAGTGGTACTTGGACTCAGGATGCTCATCACACATGACTGGAAGGAAAGATTGGGTTGTCAACATGAAGCCCTCAACGAAGAACATGGTGAAATTTGCAAATGACAATACTCTAGCAGCTGAAGGTATTGGTGATGTTCTGATTATGAGGAAAGATGGCAAGAGGTCAACAATTTCCAATGTGTTGTACATACCAGGAATGAAGAGTAATTTGCTCAGTATAGGGAAGCTAGTCGAAAAAAACTACAAGGTGTCGATCGAAGACAAGTTGATGAGAGTTCTCAACTCAAGTGGTAGGTTGATCTTGAAGGCTCCAATGTCTCAGAATAGGAACTTCAAGATTGAACTCAATGTGATGGAGCACAAGTTCCCAGCAACTGTAGCCAGCAGAGATGAGTGGTTATGGCATTTTCGACTAGGCTATCTCAACTTCAATGACATCAGAGAGCTAAAGAGAAGAAATATGGCTTCAGAATTACCTGAAATCGACATTCCAAGTGAAGTCTGTGAAGAGTGTGTTCGATCGAAACAACACAAGAATAACTTCAGCAAGGATACAAGAAGGAAGTCAATGGCAATTCTGGAAGTCATATACATTGATGTATGTGGTCCAATCCAGGTGGATTCGATTGCAGGCAACAAATACTTTATCACGTTCATAGATGATTACAGTCTAAAGCTATGGACGTACCTCATCAAGAAGAAAAGTGATGCGATCGAGGTATTTTCCAGATTCAAATCTATGGTCGAAAGACAGAGTGGTTGAAAGCTGAAAATTCTGAGGACTGGTGGTGGTGGAGAATATGTGTCGAAAGAGTTCGACGCATTATATGAAAAACAAGGGATTGTTCATGAGGTGGTGCCACCCTACACTCCACAGCAAAATGGAATTGCAAAAAGAAAGAATAGAACCATCATGAACATGGTGAGAAGTATGTTGAATGGAAAGCATCTACCCAAAGAATTATGGGGAGAAGTGGTTTCGACAGCAACATACATATTAAACAGATGTCCGACGAAGAAGCTTGAAGAAATCACACCAGAAGAATGTTGGTCTGGTGTCAAGTCTAGCCTTAGTAACTTGAAGCTGTTTGGATCTATAACACATAGACATGTGCCAGATCAGTTGAGAAGGAAGCTTGATAACAAGTCGAATCAGATGATCTTGATAGGATATCATTCGACTGGAGGATACAAGCTATTCGACCCAGTGAAGCAGGTAGTGATCACCAGGGACGTGATCATAGATGAGCTTAAAGAATGAGATTGGACTGAGAATGTCAAGAAGGATTCAGTGAGAATCTCTTATGAAGAACCAGCCACTGAAGTTGAAAGAGAAGTTCGACAGGAACAAGTCAGAGATGAAGTAGGCCCAAGCAGACCTCAACGAACAAGACACATTCCTGCAAGGATGCAAGAATGTATGATTACATCAGATGATGTGGTTGATGAAGAGGGTGAGCTGGTACATTATGCTTTCTACGCAGATGTCAAACCAGTCAATGCAAGCAATGAATGAGGAGTTAGACTCCATCGAAGTCAACAACACCTAGTAACTTGTCGAATTACCTCAATGCAAGAAGGAAATTGATGTGAAGTGGGTTTACAAGGTAAAGGTGAATCCTAAAGGAGAATTAACTCGACAAAAGGCGAGACTTGTGGTGAAATGATTTCTTCAGAAGGAAGGAATCGACTTCGACGAAGTGTTTGCACCTGTTGCTAGGATCGAAACAATCAGGTTGGTTATTGGTCTAGAAAATATGAACAATTGGCACACATGTTAGATGGACGTGAAGTGTGCATTCCTTAATGACCCCTTAGACGAAGAAGTTTATGTCGCACAACCAACTGGGTATGTGAAACAAGGCGAAGAAAGAAAGGCGTGCAAGCTGCATAAAGCCCTGTATGGACTTAAGCAAGCTCCAAGAGCTTGGAATAAGAAGATCGACAACTTTCTAAGGGAGAAGGAATTTGTGAAGTGCACGACTGAGCATGAAGTGTATGTAAGGAGAAGCAATAGTGAATTGCTTATACTATATCTCTATGTCGATGACTTGCTGATAACAGGAAGTTGCAAGAAGGAGATCGAAGATTTCAAACATGACCTAAGTGAGGAGTTTGAAATGTCAGACTTGGGGAATCTTTCATATTTCCTTGGCATCGAGTTCTACAAGAGTAGTAGAGCTTTGATGATGCACCAAAGAAGATATGCAGGCGAAATACTCAAGAGATTTAAGATGTAAGATTGCAACCCAACTTCGATTCCAGCTGAGACCAGATTGCAACTGTCGAAGGATTCAGATGAAGATGATGTCGACCCAACCCAATATAGAAGACTTATTGGGTCACTTAGATACCTTTGTCACACAAGGCCTTACTTATCATACAGTGTGGGTATGATAAGTAGATTCATGCAAAAGCCAAAGGTATCACACCTAGCAGTGACGAAGAGGATACTGAGGTATCTGAAAGGAACTCTCGACTACGACATTTTGTTTCCTGCAGCTGATGAAGAAAAAGAATGCAAGCTAGTGGGATACACTTACTCATGTTCGTGTAGTGATCCTGAGGATAGAAAATCCACAGCTGACTATGTGTTTATGTTAGGTAGTGCACCAGTTGCTTGGAGTTCGAGAAAGGAGCCAGTAGTGGCATTGTCGTCATGCGAAGCAGAATACATAGCTGCTTCTCTTTGTGCATGTCAAGCAAGATGGATGGTGAACCTGGTCGAAGAGATTACAGCGAAGAGTCATGGAGCAATTACCTTGAAGATCGACAGCATGTCAGCTATCAATCTGGTGAATAATCCGATAGGACATGGTCGAAGAAAGCACATCGAAATGAGGTTCCATTATCTTCGTGAACAGGTAGCAGAAGGGAAGATGAACTTGGAACACTGCAGATGAGAATCAGATTGCAGGCATCATGACGAAGGGAGTGTCAGTCGAAGTGTTTAAGAAGCTAAGGTCTATGATGAATGTAGATAGTTTAGACACAATGAATTATGTGGTGTGTTAAATATATAATTCATTGTTTTAAAAGGATTAGATTTGATTTAGAAAAATTAGATTAGATTTTTTTGGGCTTTAGCTTGAGATGCAAGTTAACCTAAATCTATAAATAGGGAGGAACCCTTATCATTGTAATCATCAAGTTTGATAATCACGGTTTTGCAGTTGCAAAGTGATAATAAAATTCCACAGTTGTGGGCAAAGAGTTACTTTGCAGTTCATACTCATCTTCTTTAAACGTGTTCTTGTTTTTTTTCATTGTCATTACATAACAATCTTGAGATCAAGATTGAGAAGAATTCACCATAGATCATGGTTGAATTCCAGCAACATCCTTCCTATAGCATGGAAATGATCTTTTGGCTTACCTACAACATCAAGGTTGTGATTCCTGTCAAAATAGAGGAATTCAGTTGGAGAACTTTACACCCTTTACCAAGATAAGAGAACAAAGAATGATGTAGGGAGGAGTTGTACCTTTTGGAAAAGTGTATAAACTAGGTAATAATGAGATAGACCTTAATAAAATGGCATTAAAGTATACTAAAAAAATTTTCCCATAAAGATTTCAATATGAGGGACCTTATCCTAAGAAGGATCGACATTGGGAAGAGAAACACCTTAGAGGGAAATATGGCCTCCAATTGGGAGGGACCTTATCAAATCTTCTCCAACACCAGAAGAGGGGTGTACAACCCAGAGACACTAGTCGGGAAGGCAATTCCTAGGACTTGGAAAACAAACAAATAAAAAAAATTCTAGAAATAGTTTGTAATAATATAAAGGCTCCCATAGTTACCTATATATGACTTCTTTTTTGTCTTCTGTATACCTTTTCCACAAAATAAAGTGAACACACATTTCAACTTTAGGAAAGGTAAATAAAAGGCATGACTTACCTGATAATGGAGAAAAAAGAAAAATTCTTAAATCACCGCTATGATGGTTTGGGAATCTCTCTTCAACCGGTTATCCCCCCTCGAGATGAATGACCTTGCAAAGATGTCTACCATTTTCCAAGTCTTCAAAGCCTCCCTCATTGCATCCCGCTCTTTTGTAAGATGGTCAAAAGCAAGATGGTGAGACTTAAACAAATATTGAACGACCTTTAAATTTCCCTTTAGAAAGTCGATCTTGTGGATCTAGGTGCTTGTAGGTATTGTCAAGATGATCCTAGGTGGTGAAGTTTATGAATAGGAAAATAGTAAAATAAATGAGTAATTGTTTAGTTTTGATGATGGAAACACTTGATATCAAACGATATACAATGGATTCCTTTGAAGATAGCTCAAGTGGTAGTAGATGCTCAAGATGGTTTATTAATCTATCCTTGTGAATTAAGTTATCTTATTGAAGATATTATTGAACATAAAGTCAAACTATGGTCAAACGACATTCAAGTGAAGACTTATGTTTCAAGGGCCACAATGGTTTAACCTTTCAACCCTCAGATGATGGCAATCAAAATAAAGATATCTCAAGCCTTATTAATAAGATTCAAAGTTATTGAATGATTCTAAAATCAAAGATAATGATGTCAAGACTTGAAGATTTAGAGTTGTGAAAGAGTGATGCGTGAAAGCTTGCATGATCGTGTTCGTCTGAGTTACAAGTGTCTTGTAAAGACACAAGGATATTTTTAGAAATACTATGGCAAAATCGCGCGCGTGCGCGCGCACACACACACACACACACACAAACACACACACACACACACACACACACACACACACACACACTCACACACACAAAAACATTTGAGAAGCCAATCATATTTTATTTAAACCACCTGAAAATGTTTTAAAGGTCTACCTAGTTGATAAGGGGAGTGTCTGATTGATTGGAAGACTTTTTATAATTGAATAATCGATGAAACCTAATGACCTAATCAATTATTTTCACTAAATTGAGTCTAAAATTGATTGGGATAATATTTTAATAATTAATAACAAATATATATAAAAAAATTCCATTTGTGGCTTGAACAATTGATTATTGGAGGTTAATATCGATTAGCCAAATCTATTATGGCATTGATTTGCCTCATGGGTTGTTTCCAAATTTATACCATGCCTTGAACTCGCATAGACAGCCTCCGACAGTCCTTTGAGAGGATGAGTAAATATGGACTTAAAATGAATCCATTAAAATGTGTTTTTGGTGTGCATGCATGTGATTTCCTAAGTTTTGTGGTACATATAAAGGGAATCGAAATAAACCAGAACAAGACAAAGAATATTTTCAATACTGAGTCCTCGTCGAACAAGATACAACTTCAGTCCCTACTTGGGAAGATAAATTTGTTGAGAAGGTTTAATTCGATTCTAAGTAGAAAGACAAAATCTTTTTCGCCCTTGCTACGATTGAAGAAGAAGAATGATTCAGATGGAAACCAGAGCATCAAAATGCTTTTGATGAGATCAAGATGTACTTGTCAAGACCTCCAATTTTACCGCCTCCTATGAGTGATAAAGTCATGAAATTATACATTTCTGCGTCTAATTTGACAATAGGCAGTATGTTAGCACAATAGAATAATGATAACGTCAAAAGAGCCATTTATTACCTTAGTCGAGTGTTAAATAACGCAGAAACTAGGTATGTCTCAATAAAGAAATTATGCCTTTGTTTATATTTCTCTTGTACAAAGTTAAAGTATTATATAAAGCCAACATAGGTGTTTGTTTATTTCAACTTTGATATTATTAAACATATGTTGTCGAAGCCTATCTTACATAGTAGAATAGGAAAATGGGCTTTAGCTTTAACTGAATAGTCTTTAACATATGCGCCTTTAAAGGCCATGAAAGGTCAGATTGTTGTTGATTTTATTGTAGATCATGCAATAGTCGAAGTACCACAAAATTATGTGGAACTTAAACCATGGAGGTTGTACTTTGACGGTTCCAGACATAAAAATGGGATTGGCGTTGGAATTATAGTTATTTCCCCTAAAGGAATTCCAACCAAGTTTAAATTTGAAATCCAACAAAGTTGCTCAAATAATGAGGCTGTATATGAAGCCTTAAAAGCGGGCCTTAAGATCATGTTAGGCTTAGGGGAAAAACAATCGAAATTAAAGGCAACTATGAATTGGCTGTGAAATAGTTCACAAAAGAATATAAGTGCATCAAAGAGAATTTGTTTATATACTTCGTCATAGCCAACTCACTCTTAAAGAGATTTGATTCAGTCGACATCAAACATGTGCCTCGACTGGAGAATCAAGAAGCTATTGAATTAGCTCAGTCTGCTTTAGAATATAAAGTCTCCAAAAAGAAATTAGACGAATTAATTAAAGTCAAAGAAAAGTTGATTTTGCCTAGTATTCTCTACTCAAAATCGTCAAACTCAAAATTGGTCGGGGTAGAAGGGTTAGAAAACTTGCAACATCCTAAAATTTTTGCCATTAATAATTTGTTGAACAATGATTAGCGAAAATTAATTATAGAATTTTTAGAAAACCCAATAGGTACAATAGATCGAAAGATCAAATATAAGGCATTAAGCCATGCTCTTACTGGCAATAAGTTGTTTAAAAAGACTCAAGAAGGAATTATTTTGAAATGTCTTAGTGATAGTGAAGCTTATTTGAAATTTTTCAATGTCAATAGTGAATCTTGTGGCGCCCATCAAACAGGCCAAAAAATGAAGTGGATTTTGTTTTGATAGGGTGTATATTGGCTAACTATGCTGAAATACTGCATAGAGTTTACCAAAGGGTATCAAGAATGACAAAAGTGAAGGTGCGAGAAAGACAAAAGAAAGGGGGGGTTTGAATTGTATTTTAACTCTTAAAGAATTTTTCTCCTCTTTTAATAACTTGCCAAGAGTATATCAGAGTTGTGTTGAGTGACTCTGACTTTTGAAGCTTCATTCAGATTATGCGATGCATGAAGTATAAGTGACAAGGAGAATCTGAATTAGCAATGCTTGAATCAGACTTGCAATGCGGAAGCTTATCAGAGTTAGGTTGCAAGGTTCTGACTTTCTAATGCATGGTTCTGATAATTGATACCAAAACGTAAACAATAAAGCAAGCATAAACAAGAGTAAAGAACACACGATATATCCTGGTTCACTTGAGCCATTCTCAAGCTAATCCAGTCCACCATTCCAAGGTGATTTCGCCTTGAACACAAGGACTTAATCCACTATAATCAATCTCGATTACAGATGCACGGGCTAACGCCGATGACTAACAACCTGCACAACCGCAGTTGTGACTAACCCACAATGAACCGTTCAGGGGTTCAACATAATGAATATAACGAACATTGACCTAATAGGTTCCAATCTCACAAGATCTACTATCAGGATTTCACAGCTAAACGTTCAGGGATTCGACCTAACGAATATAACGTTTACTGACAATTCTTCCAGGATTTTCCACAATGACACCAAGCCATTGTCTTCTCAGTCTCCGATCACACTGATCACTTGAGGAATCCTAATTCACATAGAATTAGTTAAACAGGAGATTACAATAATGCTTCTTAACAAGCAGATAACTCCTAAGTTTAAGTACATAAGAACACATAAGTGTTCAAGCAAGATTTGAGCAGCAACTCCTTACTTTCTTCAGATACTACAAAGATGTATGTTGATTTAACAGTTGATGACATCTTGTAGATCTTCTTCTTCTTCGACTTCTTTGTTTGAGCAAGCTTCTAGCAACAACTCCTTGCTTCAGATCTTCAATGTAGCTCAGACGAAGATGGTTGATGACTTGACTGATTTGCAGTTGTCTTCTTCATCAACAGCTTCTGTTTCAATTGATTATTGTTGTGTTGAATAATAATCTATGAGCTTCAACAACAATGGTCGTGTGTTAATGGTGATAGCTTTGAATGTTTAGTTTAACAACGATAACTGATCATTGTGACTATCATCACATCGACACATGCAGAAGCGCATACTCATTTCCTTTAAATAGCCAAGTAGAATATAGTCGTTGGAGAGCTGTTGACCGTTTGAAAAGAGTTGTTATGCAATGATTAAAGTTGTACTGCCATATCTTCTTTTTACTGTAGAAGTGATGAGATAGGTCATTTAGAACAGTGTACAGTCATTGCTAACAGTAACATTTGTCTTCAAATCTTCAGAGGCTTTTGATGGTAATTAATTGAAGCATGAGTAGAGACTTTGTAACTGGGTCTTCAGATCTTTCAAGTCTTCCGTCTTCAGAACTTGTCCATTAGGAATCTGTCTTCAGAACTTCAACACTTGTCTTGAAACCCATTATCTTCACTGCTTCAAGTCTTCAGAATCTTCAGAACTTTTCCATTAGGAATTTGTCTTCAGAGTCTTCAGCACTTGACCTTTAGAACCATAATCTTCAAAACTCTTCAGTCTTCAGAGTCTTTCTGCACTTGGTCTTCAGAGCCTTCAGCCTTCAGAACTTCAAGTCATGAGAATCTTTAGCACTTCGGTTCTCCATAAAATTATCTCTTCAGAAGCTTCACTATCTTCAGAATCATAACCACTCTCAGAGAGCATCCACAAGAGCATTGCAACAACAATATCGGCATCCTTGGATCTGACTGATTATGATAAGATACATAAGCATACTTGCTTCTTGCGACTTGTGTCACACATTGTAACTTTGCATATAATCAATTACGCATATCTTGCTGGTGTTTGTTAGATCTGATATCTTCTATGATTATGATCTGCACACAACACACATTAGAACATAAAATGGTTCTTTCACAAATACCATTGTGTTAGACGATGGCTAGGATCTAGAAGGGGGGTTGAATAGATCCTTCGAGTTTTACACGCAAATGGCTTTCCAAAATTTGGTTTTAAAAGTTTGTCGGAAGCGGCCACTGAATTACGTCTATAACGAACCTCTACTAGAGGGATCAGATATGCACGGCAATATTGGGAATAAATTATGGATGAGAAAAATTCAGATTGATTAACACAGTTTAAACGCAATCAACAATGTTTTATTTTCTTGATAGTTAATCCAACCCAACGAGGTAAATCGACAAACAATTAATTGCGAATACGTTCGATTTTGCGTTGAAACAAAATTATCGAACACTTGGTGTGCGTTAACACACTAAGTGCAGATTTCAAAGTAATGTGATGTTGAGCTGCTCCTAAATACAATCCAAGGGATTGTATCAAATTTACAAAACAATTTAACAGCTCAATATAACACTAGCTCAGAAATTTCGATCAATTTAAACTTCACAAATTCGAATGATATCAAACGTAAAGAGTTAAGGGAGAGAGAGAGAACAAACACAATTTGATTAGGCAGTTCCCCAATCATCCTCGCTTTGGGTACCTCTGCCCCCAATTCCATAATTGGAATTGATATATATATATATATATATATATATATATATATATATATATATGTGAAATTCTGGTATCAGATGTGTGATGTCACAACAACACACTCTGCTATTTGAACAAGGTAAAAACAACAGTAAATAACACAATGAATTATTCACCCAGTTCGGTCTAACTACCTACGTCTGGGGGCTACCAAGCCAGGGAGGAAATTCACTATTAGTAGTATTAAATTACAGACTCAACAATCCCAGTTGACATCTACCTAACTTAATCACTACCCAATGACAATTCTACCTAAGAAACCACTTAGGTATGAGAAACCACTCACTCCCTAAATCACTTCAGTGATACAATCCAATGATTACAAATTAATCACACAACTTGATTCTGCTTAACAGCTTTGATCAAGAATAATTAACAACTCAAAAATAGTAACACCAATTCACACACGAATGGTTTACAAAACACACACGAAGACACAGATGACACTCAGTCTTTAGCTCTCTTTCTTTGTTATTTACCAACAAGGGTTGAGGCTACATTTATAGAATTCTGACTTGGGCTTGGACCTCTTCCAAAAATATCTGATTTGATTTGTTTTAAAACCAGAATTTAAAACAAATTTGATCTTCAAATCTTTTTAAATCTCTTCAAATCAGCCCTAATGTTAGTTACATGATCTGCTCCATAATCTGCAAAAATTCTGATTGAAAATATCTTCTCCAAGATCTTCGCATCCAATCTCTCTATCAGATCTCCTCAAAGCACACTAACACGCGCAGCCCTAAAACATCACAATCTGATGTTCTGATGTTCTGCTAAACTGATGTCAAGACATCAATTATAACATCAGCATATAAAACTTCAACCCTGCAACAACTAATGTTAGGAACCAATGTTATGACATCAGACATCAGACATATGACATCAACATTGTTCAACTTTGTTTTACCAAAATTCCAGCCAATACTAGAACTAACAATCTCCCCCTTTGGCTAATTTTGGCTAAAACAATATCTGCCAACATCAGAGGTACCTGCAGCAGAAAAACTTCATAACCAGCAGCAATCAAAACAGCACACAGCTAAACTCCCCCTCAAAATAAGAACCAGCATGCCAGCTGTACAATCAAGCACAAGCACACTCCCCCTCAAGTCTAGAGCCACATCAGACAACTAGGCAACACACATGCTAACTCTCCCCCTTTTTAGCCACAATTGGCCAACTACCAACATCAAACACAAAGATCTGACAGCCATTAAGACATGGTCAAATAACAAGCTTCCCAAGGAACACAAATTCCAAAAGCTTTGACTGGTCAGGCGATACAACCAATGAATTTTTATAGAACTATAAAATCCAAGCCTTCTTCCTTCTAACAGCACCAGACACCACACAAGTATGAGTCAGTCAAACAAAGATTCAGGGAAGAAACACATGCAGGAGGACAATAAACCAGATCCACTGAAGAACAAGAACACAACAAGGAAAGTCGTTGGGACTTCTTCAGGAGCAACAAGAACAAGAAAACCATCAGAGACAAAAACCATAAAAAAACCTCCAGTACAACTCCATGCTTCTGATGATGAATGGGATGAAGATTGGAAAACTTTTCTTGATGCAAGGGGTCGGGATAATCTTTAGACCTTTGATATAATGCTTTTGATGTACTAAAATCCAATCTTGTATGCTTTCAGCAGTTGAATAAAATGTTGTTTCCATTAAACATATACAAAATCACAACTGCACAAATACTCCTTCCAGCACACCTAATCCTCATAAATGCAAATTCCCAGTTTGCTTCTTAAACTTTCAAATTGATTTGCATCTAAGGCTTTAGTGAAAATGTCAGCTAATTGTTTATCTGTACCAACATGTTCCAAAGCAACTACTTTGTCTTCAACCAAATCTCTTATAAAATGATGCCTTATATCAATATGCTTAGTTCTACTATGTTGAATATGATTCTTAGAGATATTGATAGCACTCAAATTATCACAGTACAATGCCATGACATCTTGCTTGACATTGTATTCTGTTAACATCTGCTTCATCCAAACAAGTTGAGAACAACTACTCCCTGCTGCTATGTACTCAGCTTCAGCAGTAGAAAGAGATACACAGTTCTGCTTTTTACTAAACCAAGATATCAGATTATTCCCTAAGAAGAAGCAACCTCCTGAAGTACTTTTTCTATCATCAGCACTCCCTACCCAATCAGCATCACAAAAACCACATAACTCAGTGCCTGATCCATGACTGTAAAGCATTCCATAGTCACTAGTCCCATTCACATATTTCAGAATCCTCTTCACTTGATTCAAGTGACTAACTTTAGGCTCAGATTTATATTTGGCACAAACTCCAACAGCAAAAGAAATATCAGGTCTGCTAGCTGTGAGATACAATAGACTTCCAATCATGCTTCTGTATAAACTTTGATCCACACTAACACCATGTTCATCCTTGGACAACTTCAAATAAGTAGGAGCAGGTGTCCTCTTGTGATTAGCATTCTCTAGACCAAACTTCGTCACTATGTTCTTTGCATACTTGCTCTGAGAAATGAATATGGAGTCCTCCATTTGTCTAACTTGTAGACCAAGAAAATAGTTGAGCTCTCCAACAAGACTCATTTCAAACTCAGACTGCATCTGTTCCACAAAATGTTTCACCATTGCATCTGACATCCCACCAAATACTATGTCATCAACATATATTTGAGCTATCATCAGTTTTCCTCCTTCCTCTTTAACAAACAAAGTCTTGTCAATCCCTCCTTTTCTGTAGCCATTCACAGCCAGGAATTCAGTAAGCCTTTCATACCAAGCTCTTGGTGCTTGCTTCAAACCATAGAGAGCTTTCCTTAGTTTGTACACATGGTCAGGAAATGTTGGATCAATAAATCCTTTTGGTTGATCAACATACACCTCTTCATTTAAGTAACCATTCAAGAAGGCACTCTTAACATCCATCTGAAAAAGCTTGAATTTGAAATTACAAGCCACCCCTAAGAGTAATCTGATAGATTCCAGTCTTGCCACAGGAGCAAAGGTTTCATCATAATCAATTCCTTCAACCTGAGTGTATCCCTGAGCAACTAATCTGGCCTTGTTTCTGGTGACCACTCCTTGTTCATCAGACTTATTCTTGTAAATCCACTTGGTGCCAATCACATTAACTCCATCAGACCTTGGTACAAGATCCCACACTTCATTCCTTTTGAATTGTTCCAGCTCTTCATGCATGGCATTAATCCAAAACTCATCAGTCAAGGCTTCTTTGACATTCTTGGGCTCAATTTTAGAAACAAAGCAAGAATTTGACACAACCTCTCTTGATCTAGTGCTAACCCCTGATTTAGGATCACCTATGATAAGCTCCCTTGGATGGTCCTTTAGCATTCTAATAGATGGTTCTTTATTAGATTGTTCAGGTTCAGGCTCAGCATCAACATGACTGGGAGACTCACTTCTGTCTTCAGTTTCTTCTGTGACTTTTTCAACTGATGTTCCAACATCATCCAGGACATCAGCATCTTCCTGGTTATCAATGTCATCAATCACCACATTTATAGACTCCATCATAACCTTTGTTCTGGAGTTGAAAACCCTGTAAGCTCTGCTATTTGTAGAGTATCCTAGAAAGATTCCCTCATCACTTTTAGGATCCAATTTTCTCCTCTGTTCACGATCTGACAAAATGTAACATTTACTTCCAAAAACATGAAAGTACTTCACATTTGGCTTTCTTCCTTTCCACAGTTCATACAGAGTAGCTGAAGTGCCCCTTCTCAAAGTAACTCTATTGTGAATATAGCAAGCAGTGTTCATGGCTTCAGCCCAGAAATGATAAGGAAGATTTTTGGCATGAATCATTGCTCTAGCAGATTCTTGGAGAGTTCTGTTCTTCCTTTCAACAACTCCATTCTACTGAGGAGTAATAGAAGAGGAAAACTCATGACTGATGCCTTCAGCAGAGCAGTAATCAGCAAACTTGCTATTTTCAAATTCCCTCCCATGATCACTCCTTATTCTAATGACATTGCTCTCTTTCTCTCTTTGGAGTCTTTGACATAAATCTTTAAATACATCAAACACCTCTGTTTTGTCTTTGATGAAGCTTACCCAGGTGTACCTAGAATAGTCATCTACAACAACATAAGCATACTTCTTCCCACCTAGACTTTCCACCTGCATAGGTCCCATCAAGTCCATATGAAGAAGTTCCAAAACTTTGGAGGTGGTGTTATGTTGAAGCTTCTGATGTGACATCTTGATCTGCTTCCCTATTTGACAATCTCCACACACTCTTCCTTCTTCAATATTGAGTTTAGGAATTCCTCTGACAGCTTCTGAAGATATTATTCTCTTCATTCCCTTCAGATGAAGATGTCCCAACTTTTGATGCCAAATTTTGACCTCATCATCTCTAGCAAACACACATGTTGAGGTACTTGAGTCTTGTTGCACCCATAGATAACAATTGTCCTTAGACCTAACACCCTTCATGATGACTTCTCCTTTGTCATTTGTGACATTGCACGCAGATTTTGTAAAGTCTGCTTTGAATCCTTGATCACAAAGTTGACTAATACTGATCAAATTTGTTGTCAACCCTTTGACAAGAAGAACATCATCCAGTCTAGGAGCACCAGCACAATTCAGCTTTCCCATCCCCTTGATTTATCCTTTGACACCATCACCAAAGGTTACATGACCTGAAGACTAGAGCTTAACATCTACCAACAAATTCTTAACTCCTGTCATGTGTCTTGAACACCCACTATCAAAGTACCAGTCTTCTTTGGTAGAAACCCTAAGAGAAGTGTGAGCTATTAAGCTGGCAACTTTACCTTTTGGAACCCATTGCTTCTTAGAATTGAAGGCCTAATTACCTATGGGAAACTTCTGTGTGGGAGTATACTGATGTGCCTTCTGAGGATACCCATGTAGCTTATAACAGTAGGCTTTTATGTGTCCAAAACACCCACAGTGATGACACCTCCAGCGCCTGAATTTCTTCCTAGAAGGAATCCTGTCAGGATGTTTAACCATCTGTTTTAACATTACTGGTTTGGAACTGGTAATAACATCATCAGAAGCTGCAACATTATTGAATCCCAAACCACTTTTGTCTCCAGCAATTTTCCCAATACTAAGAATGTTGTCTAGAACATCAGTACCATTGTTCAACATTCTGACAGTTTTGGTCATAGAATCCAATTTAGAGTTAAGCATACTGACTTCATTTTCAAGTTCAGTCTTTTCAGCCTCTAACTGCACTATGGTTTTCTTCAGCTTCTCTCCTTCAAGACACACTTGTTCACTTCTCATGCACATTTCTTTATACGAGGCAACAAGCTCTTCATAAGTAACCTCATCATCACACGAATCATCATCTTACTCACAAACCCCAATCATAGCTCTAACAAGCTTAGCTGATTCTTCTTCAGATTCACTTTCACTATCAGACTAGGAAGCAAATAACCCCTTTTTCTGCTTTTTGAGATAAGTAGGACATGCCTTCTTGACATGACCATACCCTTCACACTCATAGCATTGGACTCCCTTGTCATTATTGGACTTTTCTCCATCTCTAGTTTTCTTCCCCTGATCTCCTGATCTGTTGGTGTCAGATGTGATGTTCTTGACATTAGGATTATAACTCCTATGTATCCTCTTCATAACCTTATTAAACTGTCTTCCCAGCAAAACAATGGCCTGGGACAGCTCCTCCTGAGGCTCAGCACCCTTCTCTTTCTTAGAATCTTCAGAACTAGATACCAACGCTATACTTTTGGTTTTGTTTTCAGGTTCCTCTTCCATTCCTAATTCTAAGGTTTGAAGAGAACCTATCAACTCATCAACCCTCATCTTGCTGATGTCTTGGGCTTCTTCTATAGTTGTCACCTTCATTTTATATCTCTTGGGAAGAGATCTAAGAATTTTCCTCACCAACTTCTCTTCAGTCATCCTCTCTCCTAGGGCACTAGAAGCATTTGACAGCTCAAGGATGTTCATGTGGAAATCATGGATAGTCTCATCATCCTTCATCTTTAGATTTTCAAACTTTGTTGTCAAAAGTTGAAGTCTTGACATCTTGACTTTGGAGGTTCCTTCATGAGTAGTCTTCAAGATATCCCATGCTTCCTTAGCTACTTCACAAGTGTTGACCAACCTGAAGATGTTCTTATCAACACCATTAAATATGGCATTCAAGGCTTTAGAATTCCCAAGGGCAAGCTCATCTTCTTCCTTGGTCCATTCTTCTTCAGGTTTCAGTTTTGAGCTACCCTCTACTTCCTTTCCATTCTCATCCTTTTCCACAATAACAGGATGTTTCCATTCTTTCACAATAGCCTTCCAGGCTCTGCTGTCTAATAACTTCAAGAATGTAACCATACGAGGTTTCCAATAGTCATAATTTGAGCCATCTAGAATAGGGGGTCTATTCACAAATCCACCAGTCTCCTTGTCCATTGCACCAGAAAGTATCAGCCCTAGATCTCACCCAGATGCAGAGCAGGATGCCTGCTCTGATACCAATTGAAATTCTGGTATCAGATGTGTGATGTTAAGTGTGATGTCACAACAACACACTCTGCTATATGAACAAGGTAAAAACAACAGTAAATAACACAATGAATTGTTCACCCAGTTCGGTCTAACTACCTACGTCTGGGGGCTACCAAGCCAGGGAGGAAATTCACTATTAGTAGTATTAAATTACAGAATCAACAATCCCAGTTGACATCTACCTAACTTAATCACCACCCAATGACAATTCTACCTAAGAAACCACTTAGGTATGAGAAACCACTCACTCCCTAAATCACTTCAGTGATACAATCCAATGATTACAAATTAATCACACAACTTGATTCTGCTTAACAGCTTTGATCAAGAACAATTAACAACTCAAAAATAGTAACACCAATTCACACACGAATGGTTTACAAAACACACACGAAGACACAAATGACACTCAGTCTTTAGCTCTCTTTCTTCGTTATTTACCAACAAGGGTTGAGGCTGCTTTTATAGAATTCTGACTTGGGCTTGGACCTCTTCCAAAAATATCTGATTTAATTTGTTTTAAAACCAGAATTTAAAACAGATTTGATCTTCAAATCTTTTTAAATCTCTTCAAATCAGCCCTAATGTTAGTTACATGATCTGCTCCATAATCTGCAAAAATTCTGATTGAAAATATCTTCTCCAAGATCTTCGCATCCAATCTCTTTAACAGATCTCCTCAAAGCACACTAACACGCGCAGCCCTAAAACATCACAATCTGATGTTCTGCTAAACTGATGTCAAGACATCAATTAAAACATCAACATATAAAACTTCAACCCTGCAACAGCTAATGTTAGGAACCAATGTTATGACATCAACATTGTTCAACTTTGTTTTACCAAAATTCCAGCCAATACTAGAACTAACAATATATATATATATATATATATATATATATATATATATATATATATATATATATATATATATATGTTGCTTTTTGCAAATTGTTTATACAAGAGAAGAACTATGAACATCCAAACTCTCAAACGTCTTTGATTGTTGATGCAGAGTCTTCTCTCCCCTTGATTCAAGACGAATCAAGTGCCTCGAAATTGGTTGAACAAGTCACCGTCCCACGTTACTAGACTGCAAGAAACCACCGTTCTTCAGTCACCTTCACTCGGCCAACTTTAATTCTCCGTAATTTGATCCCCAAACCTTTCTTCTACGATCCTCCGACTGTAGCTACTAAACCGAAAGAATCCTCTGTTCTTCGGTTACCTTCGCACGGCTGAATCCCTGTAGAATGAAACAGTTTGTGCCAAAAACCCCCAAATTCACTTTGATTCTTGGAGGATAAAACCCAAGGTTTTACTCAAGAAACACCTACCAATTCTCAACCCAGAAATGAAGATCACAACACTTCCTAATTCTGAACATTATCACTTCAAAACAATGGACAACACAAGCAAAAATTATTATGTGTAATTGTTGGTTGACTCAAGGATGAAGATGAAGATGAAGAGAAAGATTGGTATAAATTTTCACGTTTCTTGTTGTTATTGATATGTGAGAGACCCAACTATTTATAATGAATAGCACAAATGACCAACAAAAAGAAATAACTAAAATAACAGAAGTAACAGACAAAATTAAATGCAGAAAAAATTGGTTCAGGCAGCGTGAGTCGACCGCCCCACACGTAGGGGTCGGCGTGAGCTATCCCGTAGGGGTATCTACGCAAGTTTTGACACCATGCGTCGACCCATCAGGACCTTGCGTCGACGCAAGCCTACAGATTTTGCAGAATTTTAAGTTTCCAGAATCATGCGTCGACTCATGACTCCCAGGGGGTCAGCGTGCGCTTTCCCGAACGTTTTAAAAACTTGCTCAAACTTGGGTCGACTCATGACCTGCATATTTTTCAAAAATCCATTTTTCTACACATTGTAGCTGACCAAGACTAAGACAAACATACCAAACATCAATATTATGATCATGCATATGTAATTTTAGGTAAGACCTCTTCCTATATGTTTGGACGCATGAAAAACGATGGTTAGATGCAATTTTCCCGACAATGAAGTGATACCGCTCAAATTACAATCTAATGACACTCTTATTGGTTGATATCATTAAAACCAAAATAGATGAGAGACCTTAGCCCTCACATACTCCCCCTTTTTGATGATGGCAACCCTGTATGTCTTTCTCTTGATTGGTAATTTGAGAACGGAAAAACTCCCCCTATCTTTAACACTTTAACGTCTGCTGCTTTAATATTTTTCTGCTGCTAGTATCCTTCTCCCCCTTTGACAACATCAAAAAGAGTAAAAGAAGGTGGTCAAAGAGATATCATCATAACAACTAATGGTTCATTCACCAATTTGCAAAAAGCTACACTAACAAGCATCCACATATGATACGGTTAATGCAATACTATAACAGAATAGATACGAAACATAAGAAACAAACACAATTCATTCCATAGTTTAAGACTTAAAGTCAAGAACAACCAGAAATATAGTTCAAACTAAAAACAAACCAAAATAACATGCAGTCTAAAGAACAACACATACAATAAAAAAACAAACAATACAATGCACTAATAATGATGAAGCTAATTCCTATGGCCTCCTCCCCCTAAATGGGTGACCTCTTCCTCGATAATAATGGTCTGGTGGTGGCAAGTCCTCTACGGAACGATTCAATTTGATGACCGTGCTGTTGAGAATGTTGAGGCTGTTAGATAGATTTTGAGTTTGAATAGCCATAGCATTTTCCAAATGTGTGAATCTGGTCATGGAGGCATCAACAAACCGAGTGAAATCTTGTGTATGAGCAGCAAACCGATTTGACACTGTAGTAAGCCTCTCCTGCTGAGCAGTGTACCTCTCATTTTGTAATTCCCGGAATTCTTCTTGTTCGAGGTTCATTTGGTGCAACATGGCCAGGATTTCTTCAGAGGTCTGGAAATCTTGATCTTGCTGTGGCTGTGGAGTCGAAGGTATAGAATATTCAGGCTGTTGCCAGTCATATTCGTCACTTTGCTACCAACCATAGTTTGAAGGGACATAAGCATCCCCAAGAACAGTCCAACTGCTGTTCTGCCATTGACCACAGCCTTGCTCATCAGAATTCTCCTCTGGTTGAGAATTGCCCATCCATGCTTCATTATCTTCATCCACCATATTCACATCAGGATTACCCATCCATGCCGCATTATCTTGATTGGCATTCACATGGCCTTCAGCAATGTATTAGTTATCAGGATCATTAGGAAAAGGGTGAGTTGATCTAAATTTGTAGATGTACTCATTTTCAACCGGATCCCAAGTATAACCCATCATGGTGAGAGTCTTTTGTTGAAATTGATGCTCGGATGAAACATTCACATAGCGCATGTTCGGAACAGAGATTCCAGCCTTATCCAAGATGTTCTGAATACATGATGCATAGCCCAAAGCCGTACCTTTTGTGGAGTCGTGAAGGGCAAACATATGTTATGTGAAGTAATATGGCCAGTTAATCTTAATCTTGTTCTTCAGAATGTAGATGAGATGAACCTCAGCTTTATCCACTCTAGAGAATCCACCTTTCTTGGGTCGCAAAATGTGTGCAACAATCCACTGCAGAATGCGCTCAGTAAACTTTAGATGACCTGTTGTAACATTCTTCAGAAACAACTCGCTTGCTACAACATCATCTGAGTATGGTTCACGCAACATAGAATTCAAGGCAGTTTTAAACTCATAGTTTTGAACAAAGGTGGTGTCAGTCACTTGAGGAAGATTTTCATCAGTTTCCAAATTGAACAAACTAGTCCACACAGTATTGTTCATAGGATGAGACTCATTATTCATAGAGTACGTAAAATCCGTACCTTCAAATTTTCCTTCAATCCAGCAATAGAACAAACGCACCAGATCACAGTTGAACTTATCATCACATTTAAGAAATTCACCAAAATTCTGGGCATTTATAATGTCAATTACCTCCTCGGGGAGACGATAGTCGGGAGCCATCAAGGGGTAGTATGCGTGTTGTCGAATAACAACACGGTTGCGGAAATCATCATTGAAAGACTTAGACAGAGCATTGGAGAGTAGAGACATAGTAGTTACCGGAGTTGAAGAAGTTCCGGCTCTTGAAGTTGAAGCTCTTGTAGACCGTTTGCCAGTGACACATTGAGAAGCCATTGTTGAAGAAATGAGGAAGATGATGAATAGTGTGCGGTGAACAGTGATCAAATGATGAACAATTGATAGAGTGATTGCTTCCAAATACCTTTTGAAACCCCTTTTTATAAACCTTATGAATTCAAACTTTGTGGGTTTTGAGTTTTAGGGTTTTAACGGACTTTGATGGATTTTGAATGGGAATTTGGAAGAGAGGGAGAGGAGAAGACCAAGAACGATCCAATTATGACATGCAATGAAAGAATATTAAGTGCATTGAAAGTATGTAGTGAAGTTTAGAGACACTAGGTCGGCGCACACGTTCCTGTCGCACCTCAAAAAAATCGCTTAATCGAAGACGCGACCCTTCGCGTGAAAGGCGCGGAAAACGGTTCGACAGAGTCGCCACCGAACTTTATTTATCCCAAAAGAGGGAAAGGAAAATATCGAGAAAACCTTTAAGGAGGGATAAGAACATGGTCTTCGGGAGTCGGTTACGTGAGGGGAAGGTACGCGCACCCCCTCACGTCCGTTGTACTCAACGGGAACCTCTTGATTCGAATCGCGATACTCGTTAGCTAAGTTTGTTTGTTTTCTTCTCTATGATAAATGCAAAACGGTAATATAAAAGGGAAAAGACACTAAGGGGAAATGGGTGGTTTAAGGATAGGGTGCTCGGCAAGATCATCGCGACCTCGGGCCTACGTATGCTCATTCGGACGAGAATGAGGAATCAGAGCAATCGTAGTTCGACTACGGGGTTTGACGGAAAAAGATGGTAGTGTGGAAAAGGTGGAAAAAGAAAAAGTGTGACGGGGAAAAAAAGAGAAGTGTGCCCGCCAAGATTGTCGCAATCTTGTGCCTACGTATCTTTACTCGGACGAGAGTAAAGAATCAGAGCAGTCGTAGTTCGTGGTACGCCCACGAAAAGAGGGAGTTGGTTGATTTTTAAAAGAGGCGTCAATTGCTCACACACGAGTAAGAGAACACACACCCAAACAATCGAAGAGAGATCAAAGGCTTGAACCCCCATTTTTTCACCTTGAAAAAAAAGAATTACGATAATTGTTAGTCGTTTTGAGGTTTGATTATGAAAGTCCGCTTGACGTGTGTAGCACCCCAAAATTTGCTCTCCTACCTTTAGTACTAACTGGCTTATGTATCATTTCATTTTTTGCATTATCATGTGTGCATATCATTGGTTCTTAGCACGGGGTCAAGGTGCCTGAGGCAGTTCAAGAGGAGAAGATGTTCTTCAAGGGGCAAGTTTCATACCATTTATCAAGGATCAAGGGTTTGTGCTAAAGTTACTAAATATGGAAATGACCTATAATTTGAAAGTTTCCATTTTTAGCAAGTTTTTGCATTACATTCAACTTGAATTTTCACCACCAAGGATGTTTTAAATGAATTTTTCTCAAACATGAAAGTTGAAGATCTTTTTCTCCCCTTTCCAACAAGTACTAGATGGTCTCCATATCATTTGTGAAACTCAAGTTATGATCAAAAGAAGGCAAGGTGGTTTTTAGGGTTTTCTCATGGTTCCACTTTCACAACTTTTGCATTTTGGGACATATGGACCTATAATTGATTCTATTGCTTCAAGTCACATTCCAACATCCAAGTGCACCTCATGAGGATCATCTTTGGCCTTGGAATCAAGTGGATCCATGACTTATTCATCACTTATTTCACATTATGCAAAATGGCAAGGTGCATCAAAACTCACAAACCAAGACATTTCAAGGCCCAAATTCCATTCAGGTGTGATTAGCAATTGACAAGTGAGTGATCCATCATAGGAAGCTAAGGTGTACACGCATGGAAGGGGGTGTATGATTCAAAAGGCAAATTTCCAAAATCACCCAAAACTCATTAATCGAGGAATTAATAAGACCTAAATGATTATCAGTGGAATAACCTAGAGTATATAAGCTTACTCATGAACTGATTGGAGGGGAGGCACGTTATTTTTTAGGAGAACCAAGTTTTCACCCTAAATATTTTTCCTTCGAATCTCCTCACTCACAAGAGCTTTTCAAAAAATTCCTTCACGATATTAATCCTTGGGATCCATAGAATACAAAGCTCCCATCATTTGAAGCTAACAACAAGGGTACGGATTGCGTGATCTCAGGTTAGTGCATTTTTTCATGATCTTAGAACTCAATTTTTTGGTGTGTATAATGATATATGATATTCACTGATAATTCTGGTATGTTTTATTTTGAGATTGGACGTGTATTATGTGCATATTGTGAGTTTGAAAGTTTTGAACCCTAACTTGTTTCATTCGATTCTCCTTGTGTGCCGGTTGTTTGTGAAAAATAATGTGATATTCATGATCCTCATTAAATTCTGGTCAAGATAGTGTACTCGTTTACATGTTCTGGAAAGTTTTTTGGTTGCAGGTTGCCGGAGAAGACGACCGGAGCTAGGGCTCCGGCGTCTGGTCTGATCTCCGGTCAGGCTAGGGTTTTTGGGGGAAGACGCAATCAGGGCCGTCCATAGCTTTGATCTGACGGTCCATGTTGTGCCACATCTTTTAAAGATCTGTTTTCTTTTATTAATTGCGTAGGTGCTATCCCATGTTTGTTAATGTGAACCACAAATCTGAACCACTCATCACGTTATTTATTGATAGATCTTGGACGTTGATTGAATTTGATGGCTATTACAATGCCAACGCATTAATGATATGGTGTGCTCATCACGTGTGTTTTTTAATTTCTGAGTAATTGGATGTATGCACGTGTTTCATTATTATGGTGCACTTTTAATCTGAGCCTCTTATCTTGCTTACTTGTGCTTGTGTTGACTTAATACGAAGCGTCTGATTAATCCAATGGTGAGTGTTAAGTCAATCAGTTGACTGGATCCATGTATTCTTTTTTTATTTCGCTGATTTTTTTGTTGGATTGGGCTTGCTCTTTGCACTCCTCCTTTGGGCCCAGGTTTATTTTCCAACGTGTTGTGGTTGCTGTTTACACCCCCCACTTGTTCTATTTTCTATTTTACTTTATTTAATTGTTGCATTTCATTTTTAATTTTTAAAAATAGTTTTGTGCATTAAAAAATTACAAAAAAATTCATGAATTATGTTTAGAATTTTATAAGATTTTTCAAAATTTTAGTTTCTTATTTTATTTTATTTTTAGTTTCTGAATTAATTATTTGGGTAATTTCTTTTTGAATTGTTCTTATTGTGCACACTTTGCATTGTGGAATTTATTTCTCATAGCATGTAAAACATTTTGAGTCCATTATTTTTGAATTGTTTCACCAACATATTGAAGTTCATTAAAACATTTTTTCTCATATTTTTAAAATCATTTCATATTGCATTTTAGTCCCTTTCTTTTGCATATTGAACCATGTTTCCTACTTGATCTTTGCATGACTGTTTGAGTGACTTATATTGTGAATTTTTTCATGAGTTTTTAACATGATGTTTACCCCTGGTTGAGGTGTTTTGAGAATTAATTTGGTATTTGTTAAAGATGTTTTGCTAATTGTTTGATTGCGCTTTGTTTGAGGTCTCTTTTATGCACATCTATGATCATGTCTGATTACTTGTTTGAGAAGGCACTTGTGCCATTGTTTGGGGATTGTTTCTTTGACTTCATAAATCATGTTTGAATTATTATTGGTCATTTGTTTGCAATTATAGGTCATTTATGTGAGGTTGTTGCATATTGTGTGCACATGCTCAATGCTTGGTTCACATGCCTCTCTTGATTTATCTTCTCACCTCTTTTCATCTATGCTCATTCGTGACTTATGTTTGGTTTGTGTATACCATGCCATATCATTCATTTGATGTATGTTTATGACCTTGGAGCTTTGCATTCATGTCCTATGTCATTCATGTCTCATTTTGCATACTTGAACATGTTTCACTTACATGTTTCCTTCTCCTTCTTCTAATGATTCTTAATGCTTGGATACTTGTTTGTATGTCTCACGTGACACTTGTATAGCATGTTTAGGCACATGTTTAGGTCATCCATATTCTGACTTGGATATTATTTGAAGCATCCTTGCATGATCACCTTGCACGTCCACTTATTCTTCCTCTACTCCTTCTTTGATGGCTTTCTTGTGTGTTTTGCCACTTGTTTGCATTCTATTTGCTTGATCTTGTTTGGTAAACATTATGGGTCCTCCTCTAAGGTGTACATTCTGACTTGGATGAGTTTCATTTGGTTTGTAACCTTTTCTCTTTGGTTTGTGACTTGCTTGGGTTTCATATGTCTCATTGTTGCTTATGTCTGTTTTGTACTAACCTTTTATGCAGGGGCTGAGGTAAGTTATTTGAGGGTGTGGGTAGCTATCCACGTTCACCCTCACTCCCTCTTTCTCACCTTCATCTCTTTTCTTTTCCTTTAAGTTGTGGGTTTCACTTTGTCTGTGATTGAATTGGTTAATGTTTACTTGTGTTTGTTCACATGTTCCCCTTAGGATTCCTAGCTCTGCTTAATTTCTGATTAAGCTGGAGGTAGGAGAGACATTAGGCTTTCAATCCTTTGCATGATAACATTAGGACTAAATTCCATAGGATAATCTCCCTCCAAACCTCCCCGTAGGGCCATCTTTGCATGATAACATTAGGATAGAATCCCCTTAGTGTTTTTTTCTTTTCTTTTGAGTCCCTCTTCTCATCTCTTAACACTTCTAAGATACTTAATAAGGTCAACTTGCCTTGCACACAAGCCGTAAACATAGGAAGTGAAGATTGAGGGGTCCCCCTTCTCTCTTCTAGAGTGTTGAGCATACGTCCCATTGGGGACGACCATGCGATGCATTCGTTCCCGTGTCATAGACTTTGGTTCAAGGTGAGTTATGAACTAACTTAAGTCACTTCTGTCTTAAAAAATACAAACAAACTTCAAACCTTTTTGTCCTACGGGATTGTCAAACTAAAGGCTATTTTCAAAAAGGGGACGTTACTTTCCGTCTAAGTCGCAAACAGACATCGACCCTAACTGTCGTACGCGAACTTAACGTCGCTCATAAAAAACACAAAAAGAACTTGGTCCGAACTACGTTGACTCTGAATTTCCCATTGCACAAAGGGAGTACGTAGGCCTAGGACGACAACGTCCTACCGAGTCTGTCTTTGTTTTCCCCTTCCCCGTGTCAGTGTAGCCATAGATTTTAGGATAACTCACCCTTAGAATAGACAACAAGCGTGGATCCCATCGAGTACGATGGACGCGTGGGGTGCTAATACCTTCCCCTCGCGTAACCGACTCCCGAACCCAGACTATGGTTGCGATGACCATTCCTTCCCTCTTCCTCAGGTTTACGCGGTGTTTCCTTTCCCTCTCGTGGGATAAATATACATTGTTGGCGACTCTATTTCCGCGCCACTTTCGCGTTTGTACCTGGATGAAAATCCTGGGAGCGATAGCTGGCGACTCTGCTGGGGACTCTAGTTCCCTAAGCGAGTCAGTCCTAACGCTTGTTTGTTTTGTTCTCTTTGGGTGTTTTGTTTTTTGTTTTTGTTTGCTTTATTTGTTGTATTTTATTTTTACCGCATTTTCTGCATTGCATATTATTATCATATGCTGCACTGTTCTTCTGTTTGGCGGGTTGGGGGTTCCGAGAGATAAGCCCAATACCCAGGCTTGAGCGTACACGTAGGATTAACGTGGAAAGTAGTGTGACTTGTGTGGCATTTGGCCAGACGTAGTATACATGAAAACTCCACATCCAGACGAGGTTTTCCTTGGTAATGTTCTATCCTGCGCATTGGTGCAGATGATTGAATGTAACTTGGAAAACTGTCGACTCTGGCGGCCATTCCCGAGGACTCAGTAACGACACTCCTCCCGAGACGTGATAATGGAAGACCAGAAATGGTAAACCCATTACACATGTCGATCCGAGGACCCAATGCTGGGAACTGGCTATAAGGTTTCCTTTTGGAAAAGAATCAGTGAAAGCACTCCTCGATTAGCGATAGTACTGTACCCCGAGGGATGAATGTACTATTGCTTCTCGGCCTCAGTGCCGAAACTGAGGACTTGCCATAGGATGTTTTCTTTTGAAGGGAATCAGTTGAGGCCTCCTCGATTGATGATGATGCCAAACCAGAAATGGTGAACGTATCATCATTTCTCAACCTGAGAGCCCATGATATTGAGGATCCTCGGCTTTCTAGTACCCACATGTGAGAGGGCAGGGTGTTTACAGGTTTGCAGGTAACCTTGACTTTCAACATACCCGATTTTCTGGTCAGCAGATTTATCAGTGTGATATTATGGTTATTCTGGTATTCTGGGTATTTGGGCAGACCCTTTGAGATTATACAGTTGTTCAGTGCAGTAGTTGTCCAGTCTGTGTGGCATCCTTGATCCCATGTGTGCATTTGCATCATCATTTTGCATCCTAACATGTTTATTCATTTGCAGGGTTGCATCCTAACTTTGATTCTGGTTTTGAAGACTATTAAGGATGAGTACTGAGAAGAGAAAGAACATCATAGTGTACAAGTTCCCATCACTTATTCTGGATCCTGTTCACAAGATTGTGTCTATGGTAGAACCTGGGGTATTGGCAGACTTTAGAGGAGAGTATGGAAGAATTCTGAATTTTGCTCACGACATCACCGAATACGAGTATAGGGCTTTGCACACTCTGGCGCAATTCTATGACCCTCACCTGCGATGTTTTCTATTCACTGACTATCTTTTGGCTCCGACATTGGAGGAGTTTGCTCTCATTCTGGATGTTTCTGTCAAAGAAGATGCTCCTTTCTATCCTTCTAAAGAACTTCCTGATTTAGGAAGGGTCTCCGAGGCTTTGCATTTGGATCCATCTTTGTTGAAAAACAACGTTGCCAGTAAGGGAGGGTGTAAAAGCTTTCACGTGAAATTTTTGGTAGAACAGGTTGCTGTGTATGCTAAGGCTAGATGTTGGTCGGTTTTCAATGTCATCTTGGCTATGCGTGTCTATGGAACGGTGTTGTTCCCAAATGTGAAAGACTTTGTGGACATGCACGCTGTCCGGATATTTACCATGAAGAATCTGGTACCTACTTTGCTTGGAGATCTGTATTATTCAGTGCATTATAAGAACGAGAAGAGGAGGGGATGACCCCTTAATTTTTGTGCGCAAGTCTTCTACAAATGGTTTGCTGATCGTCTTCCCAAATCTGGGGCATTTGTAGATACTCAAGGAACATTGGAATGGTCCAAAAGATTGACGGGCTTGAGGGCAGATAATCTAATTTGGTTTAACCGTGAATTGTTGGGCCAAGATATCATGATTAGTTGTGGAGGTCTCCCAAATGTTCCTCTAATAGGAAGGAAAAGGGGAATTAACTACAACCCTATTCTTGCTATTAGGCAATTCGGGTATGCCTTGAAGGAGCCACCAAAAGACGAGGATGTCCAAGAATCTCTATATCTAAGTGGGGAAATCAATCCAGAACTGTTAAAAGAAGCTGCAAATACTTGGGAAGATCGTCATAAGAAGGGGAAGATTTCTTTTGGGAAGAGCAATAACAGAACATTTCCTGCGTATGAAGATTGGATTCAGAAAAGGGTAGAGAATGAGCTTTTGCCATTCTCCAAAGAACCACCATCTTACCCCTTGCTGATTGAGCCTCCTACCACAGTTGAAATAGAGAAGTTTAACAAGTTGTGGGCTGAAAAGGAAAAGCTGTGAGAATAGAACGGTGAGCTACAAAGAGAGATTTACCAGTTGAAACATGAACGGGGTGAAGCTGTTCATATCGCCAAGTTGAAGACAGAGCTTCTCGCTAAGGCAGAAAAGGAGCTAGCTGACAAGGTCACAGCCAGACAAAGGATGAAGCAAGCTCTAGAGGGTATCAGTAAGGTTCTCAAGTCTAAGAAGGAGGAATTGGCCAAGGCTTTGTTGAAAATTCACAAGTTCAATGCTCACTGAGACACTGCAATGGCTGATAATAAGCGAAAGGAAGACGATTATCTAGCTCAGATTGATCAATTGAAGTTGAAGCTCAAGAAAAAAGACGCTGAGATCCTATCAGGGGTATTCCAGAGACAAGCAGTCGAGGGTCGACTCAATGAAGCCATAGCTTCCATAGAGGAACTAAAGATCCAAGCTGAAGTGAAGAGACCTAGAAATGAGGGTCCTAACATGGATGGTGTTTTTGAAGAAGACGCTTGGGAGTTGCATTGCCGATACTTAAACGGGATCATGCATAGGAGAGATGTTCTCATTCAAGAGCTAATTCAGTGACCGAAGCATCCCGACACCAAAAAGCTGTTCAAGGAAATTCAAGACTGGAGCAAAGAGCATAATGGATGGGGGGGATTGGCACTAGTGGACTTTGATGACATGCCGTAGTTTTCTATTTTCTTTTATTGTATTTGGATCACCACCAGGCTTGTTGGTTGGGATCTATGATTATTGTGTTCAGACTTATTATTTTGGGTTGTGATTGTTGACAATTGGTTATCCTCTGGTTTTTCTTAATACATGAGCAGAAGTTCTGTTCTATCTTGTTGTTAAACTGGAATCAAGGGGTGGATCACCCTGCAAATATTCAAACATGTTCATTTGCATTTGCATATTCATGATCATTTTGCATAACAGGTGTTTATCTCTGGTGTTCTTATCTTGTTCTAATCTCAGCACAGGATTGCGGATCAACACATTCACTGGTATTCTACCAGACAAAATCAGAAGAAAGTCATGGATCAACTACAAGCCGAGATGACTGAGATGCGGACTCGCATGAACCAATTCATGGATTTAATGCAAGGGGTTGCTCAAGGCCAAGAGCAGTTAAGGACTCTTGTTCAGCCACTGATTGCGAGAATTGATGAAGAGGGTGTCCTTCATGGAGGAGTTCATACTGGTGTTACTGGTAATAATGTTCAGAATGGCCCTACGGGCGGAGGTATTCCTGTTACTGGTGTTGTGATCCCTTCGGGCGGAGGAGAAAATGTTGTGGTTCCCACTTTGGTGTGGGGAGGTAACAGTGTCTGTGCAATTCATGGCCGTCAGTATGATGATCTTCAGGAAGATGCGTTCTCTGTGCCAGGTGGGGATGTTGGTCCCCAGATTGACAATGATCAGAGATTCAGGTTGATTGAGGAACAACTAAGGGGTGTTGTGAATCAAGATTCTGTGGGTATGGATCTGGAGGATTTGGGGCTGGTTCCAGGCGTCATTATCCCACACAAGTTTCAGACTCCTACTTTTGAAAAGTACAATGGTATGACTTGCCCAAGGACTCACGTGAGGGCATATGCAAGTAAAATGGCTGCTCATGCAAAGAATGAGAAGCTGATGATGCATTGCTTTCAGGATAGCCTATCTGGGGCATCCCTGGAATGGTATATGCAACTAGAGAGGAAAGATGTTCGTAGTTGGAGAGAGCTGGCAGGGGCATTTATCAAACACTATCAATATAACACCGACATGGCTCCGAACAGAACACAACTGCAAAATTTGTCACAGAAGAACAATGAGAGTTTCAAGGAGTACGCCCAGAGGTGGCGTGAATTGGCAGCAAGGGTTCAGCCTCCCATGTTGGAACGTGAAATGATAGGTATGTTTATGGCCACCTTGCAGGGTCATTACTATGAAAAGCTGGTACCGTGTATGACTGGAAAGTTTGCTGATCTCATCTTAGTAGGAGAAATGGTGGAAAGCGGAATTAAGGCGGGAAAAATATCAAGCGGTGATGGGTCCTCATCTGGAGGAGGTAAGAAACCGTATGCTAGTGGTTACAAGAAGAAAGAGGGAGATACAAACTCTGTGTTTTCATATCGTGGTGGAGAAGGACCTCGTCAGAATTTCAATCAGCGGGTGGCGTCTGTAACCATCCCAGCAGCACCTCAGCAGCCAGCAGTACCTCAACAACAAAATCAGGTTCCTCGCAGACCACAGCCTGCGTCTAGGCGGGATAGGCATCTTGACACTCCGCCCATTCCCTACTCTCAATTATTTCAGCACTTGTTACAGCTACAGTTAATTCAGAAGAGAACATTGGCTCCACCTACTGGTAATCCACCTCCCGGCTATGACGCCAACTCCCACTGTGAATTCCATTATGGAGCACCCGGACATCATACTGAGAACTGTAGAGCTTTTAAGCATCTGGTTCAAGATTTAGTGGATTCCAAAGCCATCAATTTCTCCAATGATGCTCCAAATGTGAATCAGAACCCGATGCCGAATCACGGTGGGCCGAGGGTCAATGATATTATTAAAGACTGTGAAGACTTGAGTTTGATTTTTGATGTGAACGAAGTCCAAACTCCATTGGGCGTGGTGAAGGAAAGACTGTTGAAGGGAGGGGTATTTCTCGGCTGTGATGAAGGTTGTGTAGGATGTGTGTCGCAGCCAGGCGGTTGTGATTTATTGAAAGCAGGTATTCAGATAATGATCAGTGAAGGGATATTACAGTTTGACAGGGGTTGTAGGCAGAGTAAAGTTACTGACAGAGAGATTGATGTTGCCACAATAACAATTCCGTTCAAGACAATAACTATATCAGCACCGGCGAGACCAGCGCCGGTCATTATCACTGTTCCTGGACCAGTCCCGTATGAGAGTACCAAGGCCATCCCATGGAACTATGGGGCCGAGGTATTTGTTAATGGTAAGAAGCAGGAATTGGTAAAGACATCAGCTGTGAATACAGGGGTTGAAAATCTTGTTGAAGCAGGGGCTATCACTAGGAGTGGTAGAGTCTTTATTCCGTCTGAGGATCAAGTTGGCAGTTCAAAACAAGACAAAGGTAAACAGGTGATGGATGAGTCTATACAGAGGCAGGAAGTGAATAATCCTGTGACAAAGCCAGTTGGGGGTACTTTCTCAGAAGATGTAGAGGAGTTTATGAGATTGATCAGGAAAAGTGATTTCAAGATTGTTGATCAACTTCACCAAACTCCATCGAAGATTTCCATTATATCCTTACTGTTGTGCTCTGAGGCACACCGAAATGCATTACTGAAGGTTCTGAACATGGCTTATGTACCGCAGGAAATATCTGTCAACCAGTTAAAAGGGGTTGTGGCTCATGTGAATGCTGGTAATGGTTTGGGTTTCACCGATTTAGATCTGACTCCGGCTGGGAGAAATCACAACAACGCTCTGCATATTTCAGTGGAATGTCGTGGTTCCTTAATGTCGCATGTGTTAGTTGATACTGGGTCGTCTTTGAATGTGTTATCGAAGAAGGCTTTGATGAAATTGGATACTCGTGGGTTGATTTGTACACCAAGTGACTTGGTGGTACGTGCTTTTGATGGCTCCAAGAGGTCAGTTTTTGGAGAGTTAGTTCTGCCAATCAAGGTGGGTCCTGAGATTTTCAACACCACCTTTTACATAATGGATATTCAGCCTGCCTATAGTTGTTTGTTGGGTCGCCCTTGGATCCATGGTGTTGGAGCAGTAACATCTACGCTGCACCAGAAGTTGAAGTATATGGTGGATGGCCACGTTGTGACTGTTTATGGTGAGGAAGAGATCATGGTGAGTCACCTATCGACCTTCAAGTATGTAGAGGTAGATGGTGAAGTACAGGAAACTTTGTGCCAAGCCTTTGAAGCTATGAAAATTCCCGAGGAACCCCCAAAGGTAGCCAGTCAGCCTGAGGTGGTTGCCCAACCTGAAGTTGTCAGACAACCAGAGGTTTCGATGTCCTCTTTCAAAGAGGTGCGCGCTGTAGTTAAGGCTGGTGGTTCTCAGAAGTGGGGCCGTGTCATTGATGTTCAAAGAAAGCAGGATACCCATGGACTAGGGTACAAGCCACCCCGACGAGCTCAAGAGCCTCCCAAGTATGCTGGCCCGATTCGGTTCACAAGTGCTGGGGTTTTCTTTAATTATGTTAATGCTATTGAGGATGAAGGAGATAGTGACTATGACATGGATGAATGGATCCGTCCCTGCACCCCTGGTCAGAGTTTAGGCAACTGGTCTTCCGAGAAAGTCATCCAAGTGACTCGCCTGGAGTAATTTACTTCTGTTTTCTGTTATGTTAAATCCTATGTTCTGCCCAAGACGTAGTGATATTTTATTTGTAGGGCTTGGATGTTTTATTTGCTACTTTTATCATCAATAAAGGACGTTTTTCATTCAAATATTTTGATCCCTGTTTTTCTGTTTTTACTTTTTGCATTAACCCACATCAAGATGGCAATGTGTTTTCTTGTTTGTTGCACTCATAATAAACATAAAACATCCATCATGCAGGTTCCTGTGTTCAGATTCCACCCCTCATGACTTAGCTATGGCTCGATATAACTTCGACAATCCCATCTATCAGGCCGAAGAAGAGACTGACGAAGACTGTGACTTACCTGAAGAATTAGCCAGGCTACTGAAACAAGAGGAAAGGGTTATTCTACCTTATCAGGAGGAAGTTGAGACTGTTAATCTGGGAACCGAGGAAGTTAAACGAGAAGTAAGGGTTGGGACTGCTTTGGAAGACACTGTTAAAGGAAGATTGGTTGAGTTGCTTCAAGAGTATGTGGATATCTTCGCCTGGTCTTACCAAGACATGCCCGGGCTTGACACTGACATTGTTGCACACCGGTTGCCGCTTAAAGAGGGTTATACTCCAGTCAAGCAGAAACTGAGAAGGACGAAACCAGATATGGCTGTCAAGATCAAGGAAGAGGTTCAGAAACAGTTGGACGCCGGATTTCTTGCTGTGACAAATTATCCTCCGTGGGTTGCTAATATCGTACCTGTACCTAAGAAGGATGGGAAGGTCAGGATGTGTGTTGATTACCGAGATTTAAATAGGGCGTGCCCGAAGGATGATTTCCCGCTCCCCCACATTGACGTGTTGGTGGACAATACTGCTCAATATTCTGTATTTTCCTTCATGGATGGCTTCTCTGGGTATAACCAAATCAAAATGGCCCCAGAGGACATGGAGAAGACTACGTTCATAACACCGTGGGGAACATTTTGCTACAAGGTAATGCCCTTTGGATTGAAGAATGCTGGGGCAACCTATCAGCGGGTAATGGTGACTCTCTTTCATGATATGATTCACAAGGAGATTGAAGTCTATGTTGATGACATGATTGCGAAGTCACAGACAGAGGAAGAACACCTGGTGAACCTTCAGAAGCTGTTTGAAAGGTTGAGGAAGTTCAGACTGAGATTGAATCTGAACAAGTGCACTTTCGGTGTGAGGTCTGGTAAATTGCTGGGATTCATTGTTAGTGAAAGAGGTATCGAGGTTGATCCTGCCAAGATAAGAGCCATACAAGAGATGTCTGAGCCAAGGACGGAGAAAGAGGTTTGTTGGTTCTTGGGGAGGTTAAATTATATTGCTAGGTTTATCTCTCATCTTACGGCCACGTGTGAACCAATTTTCAAGTTGTTAAGAAAAGATCAGGAGGTCAGGTGGAATGAAAATTGTCGAGAGGCGTTTGAAAAGATAAAGGAGTATTTGCAGGAACCTCCAATCCTTATGCCACCGGTGCCCGGGAGACCGTTAATTATGTACCTTATGGTTCTTGAGAACTCAATGGGTTGTGTGCTCGGTCAACACGACGAGACAGGTAGGAAAGAGCACGCCATTTACTACCTGAGTAAGAAGTTCACTGATTGTGAATCGAGATACTCTATGTTGGAAAAGACATGTTGTGCACTCGCTTGGGCAGCCAAGCGCCTGAGGCAGTATATGTTAAACCACACAACCTTATTGATTTCGAAGATGGATCCGATTAAGTACGTGTTCGAGAAGCAAGCACTTTCTGGAAGGATAGCCCGTTGGCAGATGGTTTTGACAGAATACGATATTCAGTATGTTTCCCAGAAGGCCATTAAGGGAAGTGTTCTGTCAGAATATCTTGCTGAACAGCCGGTCGAGGATTATCAGCCAATGAAGTTTGAATTTCCAGACGAACATGTTATGTTTCTGAAAATGAAAGATTGTGAAGAGCCTCTGCCTGATGAAGGACCTGAGATTGGGTCTCAATGGAAGCTGATTTTTGATGGGGCTGTCAACTCATATGGTAATGGAATTGGGGCAATCATTACAACCCCAAAGGGTTCTCATATACCTTTCACTGCCCGGTTAGCATTCGTGTGTACCAACAACGAGGCGGAGTATGAAGCATGCATCATGGGGTTAGAAGAAGCAATTGATTTGAGGATTAAGAACCTCGATGTCTATGGTGATTCTGCGTTGGTAGTTAATCAGATTATAGGAGAATGGGAGACTCGTCAGGCGAATTTGGTGCCTTATAACAACTATGCCAGAAGGTTGTTACCTTTCTTTGACAGGGTGGATTTTCATCATGTGCCCCGAGCTGAGAATCAGATGGCTGATGCATTGGCGACATTGGCATCCATGTATAAGGTGAACCGTTGGAACGAAACTCTGTCGATTAGAATCATGCGTCTGGATAGACCATCTTTTGTGTTTGCAATTGAAGATGTGTCTGATGGCAAACCGTGGTATATGATATTAAGGTTTTTCTGAAGAGACAGGAGTATCCAGAGGGTGCCTCTACCAAGGATAAGAAGACTCTAAGAAGGTTGGCAGGAAACTTCTTTCTGAACAAGGATGATGTGTTATATAAGAGGAACTTCGATATGGTCTTGCTACGTTGTGTTAATGAACACGAGGCAGGCTTATTGATGGAGGAAGTTCACGAGGGTTCTTTCGGTACTCATTCCAGTGGATACACCATGGCTAGAAAGTTGTTGAGGGCAGGATATTATTGGATGACTATGGAGTCTGATTGTTTCAAGTACGCCCGAAAGTGCCATAAATTCCAGATTTATGCAAATAAGATGCATGTACCGCCTACGCCTCTAAACGTGTTATCATCTCCTTGGCCTTTTGCAATGCGGGGCATAGATATGATTGGAAAGATTGAGCCCACTGCTTCCAATGGGCATCGTTTCATTTTGGTTGCCATTGACTATTTCACAAAGTGGGTGGAAGCAGCCTCGTACTCCAACGTCACCAAGCAAGTGGTAGCCCGATTTATAAAGAAGGATATCATCTGTCGTTATGGAGTCCCAGAGAGAATCATTACTGATAATGGCTCGAATTTGAACAATAAGATGATGAAGGAACTATGTCAGAGTTTCAAGATCGAACATCATAATTCCTCTCCATATCGTCCGAAGATGAATGGTGCTGTTGAGGCAGCGAATAAGAATATCAAGAAGATTGTGCAGAAGATGGTAGTAACGTATAAAGACTGGCATGAGATGCTACCTTATGCCCTACATGGGTACCGTACTTCGGTGCGTACGTGAACTGGGGCAACCCCTTTCTCATTGGTATATGGTATGGAAGCGGTTTTACCCTTAGAGGTCGAGATTCCATCTTTGAGAATTCTGGAAGATGTGAAGCTTGATGAAGCTGAATGGGTGCGTTCCAGATTGGATCAGTTGAACCTTATTGAAGAAAAGAGATTGGCAGCCATCGCACATGGTCGGTTGTATCAGAGCAGGATGAAGCACGCCTTTGACCAGAAAGTGCGTCCTCGGATTTTCCAGACAGGTGAATTGGTTTTGAAAAGGATCCTGCCTCCCCAGACAGATCACAGGGGCAAATGGACTCCAAACTACGAGGGGCCATATGTAGTAAGAAAGGTTTTCTCTGGTGGAGCCTTACTACTTTCAACTACGGATGGCGAAGATTTTACATCCCCTGTGAACGCAGACGTAGTCAAAAAATACTTCGCATAAAAGAGACCCGCTGGACATAAAAAGAAAGTCCAAGCAAAAAAGGGCATCCCGGTGAACCATAAAAAGGAAAAGGTTCGGGCAAAAATTATGGATAAAATGTAAAAAAGAAACATGTAAACCCGCAAAGTTGAAAACTGGTAAAGGCAACTTTGGCAAGAATGGGTATCCCGATGGATTGAAAACCCGAAAAGGGCGATCCAGGCAAAAGTTAGGGATTTGAAAGCGAAAGGCTATGGTCTGCGTTCGATCTGTGAGCGTTTTCAATACTTGGAAATTCTGAAAGAATGGAATCAGTACAGTTAGTCTCTTCAAAGGTCAAGATATTTGTGGATAAGCAAGACATATGGGTCATAGCTGAGTCGAATCATGGTGGATATCTGTTCCCGCATTGCCGACATATGTATTTTCCTTTTGCTTTTGCGCAATTACCTCTTTTTAGGAATTGCTTCCAATTGTAAATGCCTATTTACAGGCCACTTTTCTCAATAAAATTTTCATTTCACTCAGAGAGCTTTCCGTTGTTTGTTTTACTTTTACTGTTTTGTTTGCAAAAACGTCCGATATTTTTTATAAACATTGCATATAAAACTTCGAGCTTTGCGGTGCATAACGAAAAGCAGTAGAAATTACTTAGGCATTAATGGTGATAGTCATGTTGTGGCATATTCTATTTGTTGTTATTTGACTTACAGGGCAACAACATTGTACTTCCCCAGTAGGGTTGCTCTCCCCAGCATTGAGATTGCACCTTTCCTCAGTAGAGCAGACCTTCCCCAGCAGGAGACTTGGGAAGTATTTTCTCTGGATCAAGACGTTATTTCCCCACAGAATCAGGGTGTTCACTTTCCCCATACAGTCAAGAAGCGTGCTTTCGCCGACAATGTCATATTTTAATCCCCAGCAAGGTGGGAGTAAAGTCATTCTCCCCATCAGCAGGCTAAGTTCAGCAGTATCCCCAAGCAGGATGGTATTATGGATTGTTTTCCCCAAGCAGGATGGTATTATGGGCTGGTATCCCCCAGCAGGTCTTAAGCCCATCTGTTATTGGCAATCCTCAGTAACAGACTTCCGGTTCAGTTATTGGCATTCATTCTCAACTCCCCCAGCAGAGGAGGAATCTCAGGTTCGATGTCACCTTCAGTAAAGGACATGTGTAATCCCCGGTAGAGTGTATATGCTTTTGGATTTCATCCCCGACAACAGTTGTGGATCCAAAGAGTCGGTCAGTGTGATCCTTCTCAGCAGAGTTCCTGGATTCAGAGGACAATTTATTTTTGTCATCCCCAGCTGAATTGGTCTTTTCTCTCCAGCATTTATTTTGCTGGAGGGACCCTTTTTGCATATCATAAGCATTTGCATTGCATCCTCAAATGCGTAACATTTCCACTTCGTGTGGAGCATTACGATAAAATTCAAACATAGGCATCCGAAGCATAAGCTAGGTTTGAGTTTTCCTTCGTCGGGAAAAAAGCAGATTTCCGAGAATATCATTCGACTTTACTCCACAAGTGTTGGGTTTAGTCATTCAAAGTAATATTTGACATCCCCTTGCAGAGTTGTTTGCCAGGAGCGTTATTCCATGATTTCATTTTTACCCCTTCGTCCAGGTGGTCCTTTGGTTTATTCCCTCAAGGGTTTTTACCGTCAGACACCCGTCCGTGTTCTTTCTGCACCCGTCCGTGTTTGAACTTTTGTTTCAATGCCCGTCCGTATTGACATTTGACGCCCGTCCATGTCCTTTCAGCACCCGTCCGTGTTTGGACCTTTGTTTCAATGCCCGTCTGCATTGACTTTTGACACCCGTCCGTGTCCTTTTCGATACCCGTCCATGTTTGAACCTTTGGTTTTGATACCCGTCCGTATTGACCTTTGGATGACACCCGTCCGTGTTGCCTTCCATTCCCCAGCGAGATCAATCCCCAGTAAATTTACCTTTTTACACCCGTCCGTGTACCTTTTCGATACCCGTCCGTATTGAAACTTTTTACACCCGTCCGTGTACCTTTTCGATACCCGTCCGTATTGAATCCTTTTACACCCTTCCGTGTACCTTTTCGATACCCGTCTGTATTGACCCCTTTTACACCCGTCCGTGTATCTTTTCAGTACCCGTCTGTATTGAACCCTTTTACACCCGTCCGTGTATCTTTTCGATACCCGTCCGTATTGAACCTTTTTACACCCGTCCGTGTACCTTTTCGATACCCGTCCGTATTGACCCCTTTTACACCCGTCCGTGTATCTTTTCAGTACCCGTCTGTATTGAACCCTTTTACACCCGTCCGTGTATCTTTTAGATACCCGTCCGTATTGAACCTTTTTACACCCGTCCGTGTATCTTTTCGGTACCCTGTTCGTATCTGATATCTTTGACTCCTTGACACCCGTCCGTGTTTATCCACAGCTGTCATACCCCAAATTTTGACCACTTAGATTTCCCATCATTGTGCAAATCATCATCATAATATGGATGTACCTTCATGCTTCATCAATCTCCTCAAGGATTGTTGAGCATTCACTACCAATTAAAATTAGGGTTTCAATCCCTCTCAGAGCCTTAGACAAAGGATCAATCAAGGAATGACATGATCTTTAACTTGTATAACCTCTCAAACATCCACAATGGATCAAAAGGACTCCCACTTCAAGGATCAAGCACAAGGCTGCTCCCTTCTAGGTGGATCAAGTCTCAAGATCGACAGTGTCACCAAATTAGGGTTTTTGTCGACCAGGGCCTCCAAATGGAAATTTTTCATCTGGGCACAAGCCAATGATCCAAAACATAACCTAATATACTTCATGGGACCTCATGGACCCAATCATCAAGTCAATTTGACCTCAGGGGATGCATTCATAAAAAATCAGGAATTAGGGTTTCTTGACCTAATTCACCCCTAAGTTGACTTTTGGGACAAATCATGAGCCAAGACCTCAAGACATGATTTGAGGGTCTCTAATATACTATATTGATCCATTTGGAACAATGGATTAATCCAAGAAGCTTGAGCAACAAGTCTCAATTTCATCTGCACCACAATTAGGGTTTCGCGAGGAAAGTCAACTGTAACTTTGACTTTTGACCAGGACATGCTCCCAAGCCCTAAGACATGATTCAATATACCCTATGACACCCATGGAACATGTCCATCAAGTTTGATTTAGGTCAAGGACATGATTTCATGAAGAATTGCACAGTTTGGAATTCATCTGATAAAAAGTCAACTGTGCACAAAAGTCAACTTTGACTTTTTGAGATTTTTCACCAAAATGGATTTTTAACCCTAAAATGATGTTAATGTATGATTTGAATCATCATTCATCAAGAAAAATCAAAGAAAGTGGGATAACTTGTAAAAGGGGTAACCATAAAAACTTAGAAAAATTTCTAAGTTATGGAAAAAGTGACACTAATGTGCCAACTTTGGAGGACCATAACTGCTAAACCATTCAAGGCCATTGTTCCCCCATTCAAAGCTTGATTTGTAGATCTCATTTCCCTCTACAAAAGCTTCATATTGACCTATGTCCAAATTCCTCATGGATTTTGAGTTATGGAGTGATCAAAATCAAGAAAAGTCACTTTGTTCCAACACTTAGTGAAAATTTCACTAAGTCAGATTTTACCCTACTTTTTGCCAAATGTAGGGGGATTTTTCACTTGGATTCAAAAGAGATCAAAACCAAACATGTTCAAACAGTTGTTGTATCATGTAAGGGCTTTCCAAAATGACCAAGAACATTACCAAATTCAATTTGAGTCATGAGATATAACATTGGCAAGTTGCCTTGTTGAAATCTGTCAAGGCAAGGCAGATTTTGCATTTTTGCTCGATTTGCCAAAATCAGCCAAATCCAAATGCTCCTATCCACTTGGACACCTCTGAGGATTGAATCTAAAGGGGACAATCACTGAGCCAAGCCTCCAAAGTCTTTGGAACAAGAAATAGCATGTTGAACCTAGAATTGCCAAAATAGGGACAAGACTCCAATTTTGGATTGGAGCATTCAATGGAAGCATCAAGGTGGCATGGACTGATCCATTCTCAACTGAATTCAGTCAAGACTTATCCAAGACCAAGGGGACTAGCAGCCTGTGCCCTAACCTCTAGTCAATGGCTAGAGGAGACTTGGATTTTCATTTGCCAACATTGGCCAAACCTACTCAGCAGTTGCCATTCACTATTCCTTGCAAAAAAAACTTGCTCTACTATAAATAGAGCTCAATTGTGATCAGTTTGAGTACACCAAAGCCATCAAAAAGATGCTTTCCTCAAAATCTCTTCTTTCACTCCAATTTTGCCTTCTAAGGCAAGTCACTATCGGGTTTTGAGTTTGAGAGCTTTTCCAATCAAACCAATCACTCACACGCCTCACATACATCATATAGAAGTGATCCAAACACTCACATAACATCTGGAACACAGATTTCACAAAATCACCAGCCAATTGCTCAAGTTCTTGACCGTTTTGCAGTTGAGGTACCATCTTCAGCTCCAAACCATTTCAATCCATTCTAAGCATTCATACACACTCCATGGCACCTAGGGAAGCTATCCAGATCATTGGAACCTAGCTGTAACACCTTCAACACAAATCACGATCACCAGCTGCAAGTGGTAAGCATGAGCTCATCTAACTCTATGATCCATGCAATTTTTGCTGCACAATAATTTGGCCATATGTTCATAATCATGCATGGAATGTTTCCCCTCAATTAATTGCATTGTTTGAATCGTGTATCAAAAATCCTAGCCTTCATGCAGAAATTAGGGTTCTTGAGGATTTTTCGTGATTTCTTGTTATATGTTTAATTTAAATGAAATTAAATACCATAGACATGATCGTGAGGTTGAAACGAGTTGATTGGTATGTGGATTGCATGATATGATTAAGTATTCAGTGAGATTGGAGAGAAAATGCAAATCTGGGCAAAACTTTTTTACACCCGTCCGTGTACCTTTTCGATACCCATCCGTATTGATACCTTTTTACACTCGTCCATGTACCTTTTCGATACCCGTCCGTATTAAAACCTTTTTACACCCGTCCGTGTACCTTTTCGATACCCGTCCGTATTTGATATCTTTGGTTCCTCGACACCCGTCAGTGTTTATTCTTAGCATAGATAACACCCGTTAGTGTATATTTCAAGACATTTCAATACATTGTTTGTATTGATTTCCAACACTCGTACGTGTTGTGACGGTGCAACATTTATTGCTTGTTCCCTAGTGGAGTCGTCCCTCCTTTGTTGATTGCAAATTTTCGGGTTCTTTCGTATTCAATCTCCGTGTATCCCGATTGTCTGAAATCCGTCGCTATCATACCCTCAGGACCAAGTTGATTGAATAGGGGCAGCTGTAGCACCCAAAAATTTGCCCTCCTTACTTTATTACTAACTGGATTATGTTTCATCTCATTCTTGCATTATCATGTGTGCATATCATTGGTTCTTAGCATGGGGTCAAGGTGCCTGAGGCATGTTCAAGAGGAGAAGGTGTTCTTCAAAGGGTCAAGCAAGAGAGTTCAAGTGGATCACTTTCTCCTAACTAGTGCAGGGATTAGGGTTTTGAGATTCTTGGGTTTATTGCCCCAATGGGCAAGCTCCTTGGGTTTTTATCATCACTAAATGGCATATCTTATCTTTTTTGGAGAGGATACACATCATATTCAGAGGAATTTGGATTTGGAGACTGTGTTATTTCCTCCTAGACTGAGGGTACCAAAACTAGGGTTTGCTATAAAGTCAGTTTATTTCTGATTTTTTGGGCAAGACTTGATTCTATGGTATTCCTTGGGTCCCTAAGTATCTAGGGATGGGAGGTTGTCCATCAGTTTGATTCAGGAGAGATTCAATTGGCCAATGGATTGGAAATCAGGTGAAAGGGGTAAAAGGCAACAGTGAGAGGGGAAGTCAACTGTGGAATTTTGAGGCTCCCTCCAAGGTTTTCAAGGTCCCACATCCTCATATGGTCTTCAAGAGTCAAGTTTCACACCATTTATCAAGAATCAAGGGTTGGTGCAAAAGTTACTAAATATGGAAATGACCTATAATTTGAAAGTTTCTTTTTTGGGCAAGTTCCTGCACTGCATTCAACTTGACTTTTCATCATCAAAGAAGCTTCAAATGAATTTTTCTCCAACATGAAAGTTGAAGATCTTTTTATCCTCTTTCCAACAGGTACTATTGGGTCTCCATATCATTTGTGAAACTCAACTTATGATCAAAAGAAGGCAAAGTGGTTTTTAGGGTTTCATTTTCACAACTTTTGGATTTTGGGACATATGGACCTATAATTAATTCCATTGCTTCAAGGAACTTTTCAAAATCAAAGGACAATCCATAAGGGTCATTTTGGGCCTTTGAATCAAGTGAATCCATGGTGTATTTATCATTTATTCTCCATTATTCAAAATTGCCAAGTCATTGAAAACTCATGAATCAAAAGGTTTCAAGGCCCAATTTCAATGTGGGTGTAATTAGCAATTCAAACATGGGTGATCCATCATAGAATGTTTGAATATCCATGCATGGAAGAGGGTGTACTTAACATTATGTGATTTTATAGAATTAGTCAAAAACTCATTAAACAAAGAATTGCCCAAGCCCAAACCATTATCAGTGAGAAACCCTAGAGTATTTAAACTCATCCATGCACTGGTTAGGTCAGATTTTACGTGCCTTTGTGGAGAATTCAAGCTTGAACCCTAAAGCATCTCATATCTATATCTCTCAATCTACAAGGAGTTTTCAAGAAATTCTTTCACCAACAAAACCCTTGGGATCTCTAGAGCACGAACCAATCACCCTTTGAAGCTAATAGTGGAGATACGTGTTGTGCCATCTCAGGTTAGCCATTTTTTTGATCATCATAAAACTCAGTTTTTAAGTGCGCAAATTGATGTGTGGTTGTCACTGATAACTCTGATGTAATTTGTTTGGTGTTTGGACGTATGTATTGCTTGTATCGTGAGTTTTAAGTTTTGGGCCCTAACATATTTCTTTTCGTTTTTCATTATGCGTTGGTTATTAGTGGTTTTTGATTGCATATTTGGAATTCTCACATTTTTCTGATCAAAATGGTGTATTCGCATGAAATTTCTGGGTAAGTATGAGTTGCAGGTGACCGGAGAAGGGAGCGGAACCCTAGCTCCGGCGACGGCGGCCGAACCAGTCCGGCGAAGGTGGCTGGAGGTAGATGATGATGTTTTGGCCGTTGGATCTAGAGATCTGACGGTCCTTGGTGTGCCACGTTTTATTTTTTTGTTTTTTTATTTATGTAATCTTGTGTTTATTACCCCACCATAGCTACCGTGTTCCACCAATTATGTTTTTTTATTTTGATTACTTTTATTTATGTTGACCAACTGTGGATCGTTGGATGAATCATATGGCTGAAATCATGCCAGCGAATAAAAATAGATTTTTTACATTAAAAAATCCCAGAAAATTCATTCATACTTTTTATCATTTTATAAAATTTTCACAAATTTTATTTTTATTTTATTTTATTTTTTATCATCTAAATTAATTATTTAGTTTATTTTCTTTTGAATCACTCATGGCATGCATACTTAAAATTGTTTATTTTATTTCTCTGCATCCATAAAACATTTTCAATCCATCCTTTTTGTATTTGTTAGATAATATTCTGAAGTGCATCAAAATATTTTTCCCTCATTTTAAAAACTATTTCATATTGCATTTTAATCTTCCTTTTTGGCATATTGAACCACACTGCTCATCTGACTTTGGCATGATTGTTTGAATGACTAACATCTTGAATTTTTCCAGGAGTTTTTGGTATTTGGTTTGTCTCTGGTTGAGCAATATTGATATTTAATTTAGGAATTTTGGGAGTTATTTCTCTAATTATTTGATTGCTTTGTTTGAGGTCTTTCTTGTATGCTTCCTTAATCATGCCTGAGTTTTTGTTTGAGAGGCACTTGTGCCATTGCTTGGGGTTTTGTTGCTTTGATTTCTTAATTCATGTTTGGTTGTTATGGGTCACTTGATTGCCATAGTATGTCTTTGCTTGGGTTTCATCTATCTCATTTCTCTTACTTATGTCTGTTTCATACTAATCTTTTATGCAGGGACTAAGGTAAGTTATTTAAGGGTGTGGATAGTTATCCATGTCCACCTTACTCTTTCCTTCTCTCATCTTTTTCCTTTAGGTTTAGGTTATCGTCAAACCTCACTAACCGTAGGTCACCCATGCATGATAACATTAGGACTCTTAGTTCCCCTTTAGAGTATCCTTTGTGTCTTCTCTCTTCTCATCTCAAACTTCTTGAAAATACTTAATGAGAATAAAGTGTATTGCGCACGAGCCTTAAGCGTGGGGAATGAAAAATGAGGGGCTTCCTCTCATTTTTCTAGAGTGCTTAGCGAGCGTCCTGTCTTGGGACGATGTGTTAAGTATTCGCCCCTGTGCCCTAGACTTTGGTGCAATGCGACTTATGAACTAACTTAAGCCACTTCTGTCCTAAAAAATACAAACAAACTTCAAACCTTTTTGTCCTTCAGGATCGTCAAACTAAAGGCTATTTTCAAAAAGGGCACGTTACCTTCCGTCTGAGTCGCAAACAGGCATCGACCCTAACTGCCGGACGCGGGCTTAACGTCGCTCATAAAAAACACAAAAAGAACTTGGTTCGAACTACGTTGACTCTGAATTCCCCATTGCACAAGGGGGGTACGTAGGCCTAGGACGTCGACGTCCTACCGAGTCTGTCTTTGTATTCCCCTTCTCCGTCTTAGTACAACCCTAGATGATAGGATAACTCACCCTTAGAATAGACAACAAGCGTGGATCCCATCGAGTACGATGGACGCGTGGGGTGCTAGCACCTTCCCCTCGCGTAACCGACTCCCGAACCCAAGATATGGTTGCGATGACCATTCCTTTCCCTCTTCCTCAGGTTTATGCGATGTTCCCTTTCCCTCTCTTGGGATAAATTTACACGGCTGACGACTCTGTTTTTCCGCGCCACTCTCGCGTTTGTACCTGGATGAAAATCCTGGGAGCGACAACAATTTGTTTTTCCTATGTTAAACAATTTTGATCATTTTAATTGAATTTTTATTCAATTAAAACACATTTTTGAAAACAAATTAGGGTTTTTGGATTAATTCAACCCTCATAAATCATTTTCAAAACACTTTGGGCCTCTAATAGAGTGTAAGACCCAACCCTTTGTAAATACAACCCATTTTGGGCCTCACTTATTGTATAAGTCCCGTTGTATTTCAAAAAGTTCGACGCGATCATCATCCGTTGAAAAAAATAAACCTTGGGCCTACCCTCGAGTAGTAAGACCCATTTCTTTTCTTTAAACACATTGGGCCTCTAATAGAGTGTAAGACCCAATCCTTTTTTTGACCAAATCATTTTTGGGCCTCAGTATATTGTATAAGTCTCGATACCGTAAAAAACAAACGGCGCGATCGTCGCCTTTTAAAAAAAAAACCTTATGGGCCTACCCTCGAGTAGTAAGACCCATTTCTTTTCTTAAAACTCTTTGGGCCTCTATTAGAGTGTAAGACCCAACCCTCTTGTACAGAAAACTTTTTGGGCCTCATTCGTTGTATAAGTCCCACTGTACATTTGCAAATAAACGACGTGATCGTCGCCAGTTTAAAATTAACCAACTGGGCCTCTCCTTGAGCTATAAGACCCATTCAAAATTTTTGGGCCTCTAATAGAGTGTAAGACCCAACCCCCTTTTAACCAAAATCATTTGGGCCTCAGATATTGTATAAGCCCCTTCGCGTTAAAAGAAAATCTCGGCGCGATCGCCATTTTTAACGAAAAGTCAACTGGGCCTACCCTCATGTTATAAGCCCCACACTTTTTCTTTAAACCTTTTGGGCCTCTTGAGAGAGTGTAAGACCCATCCCTTTGTACCGAAAACCTTTTTGGGCCTCAGTCACTTGTATAAGTCCCTCTGTACAAATTTAAATAGTGCGCTCACTGATAAAACCCTGGGCCTCTCCTTGAGCTGTAAGCCCCAAATCTTTCTTTTTCAAAGCACTTTCTCCTTTGATTTTGAATATACTGTTGTTTTCAATCTTTCTTTGTTGAACAACTAACCAAACAGCATGGAAGCTCTACAACCGAGTAAGTGTTTATACGCTTTCATTTACCGCTTTCATATACATATAACTGTATTGTGGGGTTGTTTCACTGTAAGTCTTCTTTTATAAACTCATATCAATTGTGTAATAATAGTATAGATATTTCGAGTTTCCCCGGCAACTATGTCTAGAACTAGGTGACGCCGTTTCGTTTATTCATAGAAATAGACAACTAGATCCCCAATAGGATCTCCAGATACAGTCTTCTCTTCGGCTGTCCTCATTAGGAATTGTCAAGAAACTCTACTCCCAGAGATGAATGTATTCTCCGTGAATGGCATCTTTGAGTTTCTTCCAAATTCTCGAACTTTCCTGACTTGATCTATTCCTTGTGAATAGCTTGCCTTGAATTTCTCGGGGTTTGGGGACCCACGGGCTTCATAAAAGCATCGGCCTCCTCTTGGGCATTGTTCAAAGACCCACGGGCTTCCTAAAAGCAACCCCGCCTCCTCTTGGGCTTAGTACAAGGACCCGTTGGCTTCTTAGAAGTATTCACAGCCTCCTCTTAGGCTTCGTATAATGATTCTTCCCCCGGGAATGATAGCCTCCTCTTGGGCTTCGTGCAAGGGCCGATCGGCTTCTTAAAAGTTTCCAGCCTCCTCTTGGGCTTCGTACAAATTGTCCCAACGACCTTCTAGAGGTATAGGAACATAAATTAGTCATCTGCATAGAATAGTCCTTTCAAAGAGTCTACTACTGTTTCTCAAAGCATGGTACAAAAGATGAAACTCTAGACACGGACAGCCTAATCTCCTTGAGTTTTCCAGACATTCTCAAGTGACCCCTTCGTTAAATAGGAAGAAAACCCGTAGACTCGGACAGTCTCAATACCCTTCGGATTTCCCAATTCCTTAAAGAACAGGAATAGCCCGGATCCTCGAATCAAATCCTCGAGTACAGTGTTGCTCATATAAGAACTGATTTTCTCTTTAAATCAGCATACTGGACCTGTCACTCAACTGAAACAGTAACCATAGCCTCCTCTTAGGCTTTGTATAATGATCCTTCTCCAGTTACAATAACCTCTCTCTTGGGCTTTATACAATGATTCTCCCCAGCGGAGTCAAACAACGCTTAGCCTCTCTCTCTCTCGGGCTTTGTACAAGACACATAAGAGACTCCCTCGTTGAGTCAATCACCTTTTCGCCTCTATCTCGGGCTTTATACGAGATACAAAAAGGTTCTTATTGAGCCAAACAAATTTTAGCCTCCATCTCGGGCTTCGTACGAGATACAAAAAACTCTCTTGTTAAGTCAAGTAGCCTTCATCTCGGGCTTTATACGAGATACCAAAAGACTCCATCGTCGAGTCAAAACCTTGTAGCCTCTCTCTCGGGCTTTGTACGAGACACATATTAGCCTCCTCTTAGGCTTTGTATAAGAAAACCACTGGTTGGTTCAATCAACCTTTTAGCATCAAAGCTGTGCCTCGTTCACAGTACACAAACTTCAACAAATCTTTCCCCTTCATCTAATTGCTGTAAGCGGCAAGCCTCTGGATCATCTATATCCATGCCACTGTCCCTCTTTTAGCATGAGAAATTCCTAAGGAAAGATGGCATTGCTCTACACTGAGTTAAAGTCTTCTCCTTCTGGTTAAAATCCCCTTTAAAGGAAATTATGGCATTGCCGGATTCACAAATCTCGGTTAAAGTAATTCTCCTTTATAAACAGTTGTGACATACAACCCCCTCTTTAGGGATGACAAATTCTCTCTAAAGTCAACACCCTTTTAGCTTCATATCTTGGGCTTTGAACAAGATACAAACCACCTTTCGCTTCACGTCTTGGGCTTTGAACAAGACACTAAAACAACCATTTCCTCCCATAGAATAGGAGGAACTACGAACGCTCTGATTTCCCTGTTTTGGTAAACGGGAATACGTAGGCATAAGATCGAAAGAAAAAATCTTAGCGAGCACACTAAACAAAAACCCAAAATCCCATACTCTCATACATTCGTCCTAACATCCTAACCGATAGCCTAAAGCACCCCTCGTCAACAAAATAACCTAGGAGAAACCCCGAATCTTTGTAGCATCTGTAAACCAACAGTTTTGACTGTTTAATCTCAGTATGCAAGCAGGGTTAATTGGAGACATCTATTTCCCTTCCTTCATCAGCTTTAATAGGATAAAAAATGAATTGAGTTGTAGTACCCGAGCGATCGTGCTTCGCAACCACATCCAAAAATCACTCGCTACAGAAAAATGGCGACTCTGCTGGGGAGAATTACAGGTCTCTTTAGGGATCTTGTTCTTTTTTTGTCCCCTAGATAGAAACCTTGACGTCATTAGGATCTTAGGTCAAAATGCCGTTAATTTGGAATGAAACCACTGGATGGTAATTCCGCCGGGAAACCCATTTTCTGTCAGGAACTTAGGATTCATAGCTTTAAAGGTCTAGGATGATTAGGACAAATATATATACTGCTTTTCCTAATTGCTATACGTGTTTATTTTTCTACTAATGGGAATGCGTGTGATGCCGCATGTGGAAAGATTGAGTATACACTTAAGATAAGTGATGGCGACGAGGTCGACCATCAACCTCAGTGGAGGCTGACCAATGCAACCCATTCTCTCACCTAGACAATGGGCCGATTGTGATGTCTGAGAAGCTGAGGAGCCAAACCCTTTTGTAGTGCGGAAACTATCGAGAATAGTTGTTACGCGATACTACCCTCATTTGAGGCTGGTGATCTATTCTCGGTGAATGGCACTTACTCTAAGATCGCTCTACAACTCGCTGGCGAACCGCTTGTTGTTTTGCTTTCCTGGGAGGAGCTGATGATAATGAGTACAGGTACAAAAATCACCCTAGTATAAACCTTTGGGGATGGGTAGAGCCTTGACTTCATGACAACGACCCTTTGACCCCATGTTTTTCCTATGTTTTTGGGTGTTGCATTCATGCATTCATTTAAAAAACATTAAAACAAGAAAAAATTTCTCTTCTAGTCTTTCTGTTTTTCAAATTAAACTAAGACTGTGATTGCAAATATCAGAGAAAAGGATTGCGCTAATGGATTTCGGTAGAAGGAGAACCCATAGGTATACCTTCAAGGTTCCAAAGCTAGAGGATTTGAGAAGGTTAGCGAGGATGATCACTAACCCTGAGGCTTTCAGAGCCAAGCACGGAGGTATGCTACCACTGTTAAGAGTCCATGTGATTGAGGGAATCATGGATGCGCTCATTCAATTTTATGATCCAGTTTATCACTGTTTCACATTCCCGAATTACCAGCTCGCACCAACGCTGGAGGAGTATTCTCATCTGATTGATCTACACATTACTGATCGAGCTCCATTTTCTAGACTGGAAGAAATTCCAAAGAATCAGACCATTGCAAGAGCAATTCATTTGGACGAGTCTGAGGTTAGGACTCACCTAACCACTAAGGGTGGCATCCAAGGTTTGCCAGCCCAGTTCTTGACAAAGAAGGCCCTGTATTTTTCCAGTATAGGAAACGTGACTGCTTTTGAAAGCGTCTTTGTCTTGCTCACCTACGGGTTATTTTTGTTTCCCAACATCAATAACTTCGTCGATATCAACTCCATTAAGGTTTTTCTCATTGGAAACCTTGTACCGACTTTGCTCGCAGATGCGTATCATTCTGTACACTTGGGAAATTTGTACAGCGGAGGGGAGATCACATGCTGTGTACCTTTGCTTTACAAATGGTTTATCTCCCACTTGCCCAAGTCTGCTGCTTTTTGGGATCATAAGAGTGCCTTACGTTGGTCACAGAAGATCATGTCTCTTACCAACTCTGATATAGATTGGTGTAATAGGATCTATGATGGAATCAGAATCATTGATCGTTGTGGAAACTTCCCCAACGTGCCCCTCATAGGAACTAAAGGAGGAATCAACTATCATCCGGTGTTGGTTCGCCGTCAGTTTGGATACCCGATGAGACACGTCCCACGGGGTGTTCATCTGGAAGGTCTTTTCTTCAAGGAAGGAGAAAACGATAAAGCACTAAAGATGGAAATAGTGCACGCTTGGAAACACGTTCATAAGAAAGGACAAGAGTCTCTAGGAAAACCGGATTGTGTCTCGATGGAGCCTTATCTCCATTGGGTACAAACTAGAGCTCTCAAGCTAAAAATGCCTTATCCTCGTTACGAAATTCTTCCGCCGAGAGAATCTGTCATGTACTTCATGACGGAAACTGAAAAGCTTCAGGTTACTCTCAACAAAGTTCAAAAGGAGAGAAGGTCTTGGAAGAACAAGTACCGCACCCTCGACATAGAGTGCATCAAAATACAGCAATTACTGAAAGATAAGAATGCTCTGATCGAGATTTTAGAGCAACATGTTGTAGAAAATCAGGATGACCAAAGGAATTTGCTCACTCCTTTCACCTGGCAAAGGAATGACAACCCGACAACGGCCCAAGAGCCCCGGTCAAAGAAAAGAAAAGTACTAGAGTCAGCACCTGATTTCTCTTCAGAGAGGACTCAGGACCCATTAGCTTAGGTTTCTATTTCCGTACTTTGTAATCTACTGTATTTCCATTTCTGTAATCCTTTGAATTTCAATAAAAAGGGGTTTCCCCACCGTTTGATATTTGCAATCTAATTGTCGAAGTTTATTTTGATTAAACCAAAAAACAATTAATATGATCATTGCATTCATCATTCTCACATCGCGTATTCTTCTTCCCTACGAATCTCACGTTTGTGTCTCGGTTCTAGAGTCAAACTGTCTCATTCGTATAATACTCGGGCCAATCGTCAGAAAAAGATGGATGATCATGAGGAAGAAAACAGAGAGTTGAAGGAAGAGATCGACGCTCCGAGACAGGATATGAGAAAGCTTCGTAACGACATGCAAGCCATGGCAGAAGCTCAGCTACAAAGAACTGTGATCTCAGAGATCACGTCGACGCCCATAGTGGAGAAGTATGATCCTAGGTATCAAATGCCAAAAGATCGTCCTTGGGCATGCCTGTTAACTATATCCCGGAAGGATATGTTCCGCCGATCACTGAAGATCAGGGAATCACAACAGAAGCCACTGGGCCTGAAGGTTACAAACTTCAGGAAAGCAAAGATGCCAGAGGCATACTGAAAACTCCTGAAGGTTACAAACTTCGAGAAACGCCAAGATTTGCTGCCGTAGTCACGGTACCACCCCCTGTGGTGCACACTGTCCCGAAAGGACAAATCCCTTCTTATCAGAAGGAAACTATGTTCGACAGAATGGATGAATTCCAGGAGCAGTTTCTGGAAATGCAGAAGGAGCTGCAAGCCATTCGCGGTCAGGATTTATTTGGAAAGGACGCCGCAGACCTCTGCTTGGTCCCCAATGTGAAAGTTCCGCACAAATTTCAAGTGCCCGACTTTGAAAAGTACAAGGGTAACTCTTGCCCTCAAAGCCATCTGGTGATGTACACTCCGCGGATGTCAGCTCAGACGGAGAATCAGGACCTACTGATTCACTACTTCCAGGATAGTTTAACCGGTGCCGCACTGAAATGGTACATGGGTTTAAACCGTGCCACGATCAACACATTCAGAGATCTTGGCACTGCCTTCGTCCAACAATACAAATACAATTTGGACATGGCACCCGACAAAGATCAACTCAGATCGATGTCTCAAAAGGACAAGGAAACCTTTAAGGAGTATGCTCAAAGGTGGCGTGAAATCGCCGCTCAAATTTGTCCACCTCTTGAGGAAAAAGAGATGACAAAGGTCTTCTTAAAAACCTTAAGCTCATTTTACTATGACCGAATGGTTGCCAGTGCGCCCAGTGATTTCACTGAGATGGTCGGCATGGGCGTACGTCTTGAGGAGGGCGTCCGAGAAGGACGTTTGGTAAAAGACACTGGATCGACGAGCGGTATTAAAAAATATGGTAGTTCTCCCCCTAAGAAAAAAGAGCAAGATATTGGGAATATCTCTCTCGGAAAGCAAAGGCGACGTTATCAACCGGTAGCAGCTGTAACTCCTGCTATCAGCACCACGCCTATGTATCAACCTCAGGTTACGCAAAGCCAACCTGATCAGCAAAGGACACAACAACCTCTTCAGCAGGCTCGTCCTTCATATAACAACAACTGTACAACACGGCCACCAGGATTTGATCCTATACCCGTATCGTACGCAGAACTATTTCCATTATTACTGGCTAAGGGGCACATTCAGACTAAATCTCCTCTTACAGTACCGGAAAATCTGCCTTTCTGGTTTAAGGTGGATCAAACTTGCCCTTATCATCAAGGAGGACCAGGGCATAACATTGAGAATTGTCTCAATTTCAAATCCGACGTGCAAAAACATGTTAGGAGCAGGGTCTTATCCTTCAAGGATACAAATCCTAATGTTCTTACGAACCTGCTGCCTCAACACGAGAAGGCTGCAGTCAATTTAATAGAAGGAGAATTTAACAATGTCTATCAAATTCATGATGTACTCTTGTTGAAAACCAATCTGGTCAAGATGCATTGTGGAGGGAGTGGATATGGCCATGTGCCACCTCATAATTATCACCAGTGTAATATCTGCTCTAAAGACAATCAAGGATGTTCTGTGGTGCAAGCAGCCCTATAGGAACAAATGGATCTCGGATGGATCCAAGAGCACCGAGTTCGTGGAGTTAACATGGTCTACACGAATTCCAACATCATTAAAAACCACGACATCCGTGCGATGAATGCCAACCTGGTGGCGATGCACTCAAGGCAAAGCCAGTATCATAATCTTCCGCGGCACGATTACAGTTCTTGTCTGACTTGCTCGGTAAACAAACAGGGATGCTCTTTCATACAGGAGGCCCTCCAGCGTCAGATGGATCTTGGATGGATCCAAGACTACCATGATAGGAACCCTTATCAGATCAACATGGTTCAGATCTTCGATATTCGCGTGATGAATACCAACTTGGTAAAGTTACATGCTGAGCAGGTCCGACTCGAATTCTTAATATCACACGACTATCAAAGCTGTAAATCGGGTTGCGAAAACGATCGAGGTTGTACCCTTGTCCAGGAGGCACTTCAGCACTTGTTAAATCACTGGTGAATGCCAATTTATATGGATGAAGATACTCAGCAAATTAGTATCAATAACAGAAACCACACTCGGCGTCAGAGTCAGGATGTCCGATCTGTGGAAGCTAACCTAGTGAGGTTACATTGTATTCAAAGTGGGCGTGGCCAGGTGCCACCACACAATTATGACCGTTGTAGCGTCTGTTCGGAAAGTAACCAAGGGTGTTACCTAGTGAGAGCATCTCTTCAGAGTCAGGTGGATCGTGGAGAGATTCGTCCATATCCGGGTTCTGGACCCATCAACTGGACGCCGAACTACCTTGCCAATCAAGTTGAGGACGTTGTCACAATCTCTGGTCATCATAGGACCAGGGATGTTTTTGCCATTATCCCTCTACTTGACGAATCGAGAGTTCCCAACTGGGAACGGATCGAGATTACTTATGATGGTCAGAAAAATCAGAAGGCTCCCGTAATCATCTATCTACCGGGACCACTACCGTATGAATCAACTAAGGCTATCCCTTACAAATACGGTGCAACGATAATTGAAAATGGAAAAGAAATTCCATTACCCTCCGTCGTGAATATTGCAGACATCAGTCGTGTAACACGGAGCGGTCGAATCTTCAACCGAGGAGTTGGAGAACCTAACAAGGAAATGGAACTTCAGACAGAAGCTCCCGATCCATCAGTCGGTCAATCCATTAATCCCGACCTTTCAAAAAATGATGATGAGATGCTCAAGCTCCTCCAAAGGAGTGAATACAACATTGTTGATCAGCTGTTACAAACTCCTTCAAAGATCTCTGTATTATCACTGTTACTTAGTTCAGAAGCCCACAGGGCGACTCTACAGAAAGTCTTGGAGCAAGCTTTTGTGGAACAGGATGTAACAATTAGACAGTTCGATAGTATTGTCTCTAACATCACTTCCTGCAACAATTTGGGATTTAGTGATGAGGAATTACCTGAAGAGGGTCGTCGTCATAACATGGCGCTCAATATCACAGTTAACTGTCAGGACGATGCTTTAGCCAGCGTTCTGGTAGACACAGGGTCAGCCCTGAATGTTATGCCGAAGTCCACTTTGATGCAATTATCATTAAAAGGCCCTCCGATGAGAATCAGCGAGGTCGTCGTCAAAGCGTTTGACGGATCCAGAAAAACAGTTATCGGCGAAGTTGATCTTCCTATAACTATCGGTCCTCATACTTTCCAAGTCACTTTCCAGGTCATGGACATCCGGGCAATGTACAATTGTTTATTAGGAAGACCTTGGATACATCAGGCTAGGGTGGTTACTTCCACCCTCCACCAAAAGCTAAAGTTCGTCAAGAACGATCAACTTGTCACAGTCTGCGGGGAGCAGGCCTTGCTGGTGAATAACTTGTCATCATCTGCTGGTATAGAACCCGAGAAGGTTATTGGAACTCAATTCCAAGCACTGTCGGTGAGCAAGAACAATCAGTTCAAAGAAGGAACTTCCATTTCTTCATACAACGATGTTATCAAAGTGGTTGAGAGTACCGATACGACAGGATGGGGACAACTTGTCATTCCTACTGGCAATACAACAAAGAAGGGTCTTGGTTTTTCTGTAACCTGTACCCAGACAGCTGCCAATGATGAAAGTCTTCATCCCCTTCAAAACTTCTTCCACAGTGGAGGTTTCCTTCACCCAGTGTCTCAAGCAGTACATGCTATCAATGAGGGAGATCCCTTTGACACAGATGAAGAATGGAAGTCCTACCTTAACGGGGATGGTTATATGTCTCAAGAAGAGGTGCCTATACCATTTTACTATCCCGCACAGAGTCTGAGATTTATACCACGGTCAGATGTTGGAATGATCTATGGAGAGTGTGATCCGGAAGGATGTCGTGCTCCGCCAAACTCATTAGAGGAGGACACTCTGATGAAAGACAATTTTGACTACACCTACAATGGCCCAATGGATGGCCTGCCAATGTGGCAGCCTTACCCAGGAAGCTTGGGGCAAGAAAGTCAGCCGAGTAATGAAACTCAGCTGAGCATCATTGAACAGAATACCTGTGTCCCCACCATGTCATGGGATCAACACTCAGGTCATTCAAAAACTACTCAACACGACGATGAATTTGCAACGTTTGCAGGACTTGAATTCATCAACTATGCTATTCCCGAGGTCAACGTCATCGAGAGGGATGACTCCTCCAGTTCGAAAGAAGTGTGGGACACCCTGGGACAACCAAGTGGAAAGTACGACTTCATGGTCAAGTACATTGCTCCCGAAAGCTCTCGTATCAGGCTCGAAGATATCCAGCCTACTGGATGGGGAGATACAGCTGAGAGCACAAATGCTATGCAAAATACAACTGAGGAATTCTCCTACGACAATTCTGCCTAGGAGACAGATTCCAATGATCCTGCTCCACCAGAAATCAGCGTCATTTCTGAAGACAAATCAAGGAAGGTGCCAGACTTTGTGATTCACCGAGGAGTTTGCCGCCAATGGGTTGTTGTTGATGCTCCAAAGGTCGTTCGTCAGTCAAAGTAATTGCCATCTTTAACCTTTCACCCTGCCCAGGTGAAACGGATGTTTTGATAGGGCTCGCTTTCTGTAAATTTTCCCTCTTCGCTTAGCCCAAAGCGACAGAGTTTTGTTTTATAGGGCTGTAGTTTCAAGAATCGACTTGTTCATTAATAAAATAATGTCGTTCTGTAATTTCCGCATTAATCGCTGTTTTCTCTTTTTGCTTTCTCAGAAAATGGTAATCCTAAAAAACAATTCAATAATAAAAACAAGCAGTAAAATAAAACATTGCACACACTTGCATTTTCTCTATCTCTTCTAAACACGAATCATCACGTCATACAGATTGCTTGTTTTAAACCCCGTTGAAACATACGATCCGATGCCTTCTCCCAAATTTGAGTTCCCGATATTCGAGGCTGAAGAAGAAAATGACGACAAAATTCCAGAAGAGATCTCCCGACTACTCAGACAAGAGGAAAGGTCCATTGAACCTCATAAAGAACCATTAGAAACGGTAAACTTGGGTTCAGAACAAGAGAGAAAAGAAATCAGGATTGGGGCACTTCTCAGTCCAACTGCCAAAGAGAGTTTGATAAAGCTTCTCAAAGAATTCCCCGATGTATTCGCTTGGTCCTATCAGGACATTTCAGGGTTGGATACCAGCATCGTGGAACATCACTTACCGTTGAGATCGGAATGTCCGCCAGTAAAGTAGAGGTTGAGACGCACTCACCCGGACATGGCCATCAAAATCAAAGAGGAGGTGCAGAAACAGATTGACGCGGGCTTCCTCGCCACATCAGAATATCCTCAATGGTAAGCCAACATCGTACCCGTTCCCAAAAAGGACGGAAAGGTCAAAATGTGTGTTGATTACCGAGATCTGAATAAGGCTAGTCCAAAGGACGACTTTCCTTTACCACACATTGACATGCTGGTAGACAGTACAGCAAAGTTCAAAGTCTTCTCCTTCATGGATGGATTCTCGGGCTATAATCAGATCAAAATGGCGCCAAAAGACATGGAGAAAACTTCGTTCATTACCCCATGGGGTACCTTTTGTTACAAGGTGATGTCGTTCGGTTTAAAGAACGCCGGGGCAACCTATCAAAGGGCCATGACAACTCTTTTTCATGACATGATACACAAAGAGATCGAGGTATATGTCGATGATATGATTGCAAAATCTAAGACAGAAGAGGAGCATGTGACCCACCTGTCAAAACTATTCGAGCGTTTGCGAAAGTACAAACTCCGCTTGAATCCCAACAAGTGCACCTTCGGTGTCCGTTCAGGGAAATTACTAGGGTTCATCGTAAGCCAGAAAGGAATTGAGGTTGATCCTGACAAGGTCAAGGCCATTCGAGAAATGCCTTCTCCGAAAATTGAAAAACAAGTCAGATGATTCTTGGGACGTTTAAACTACATCTCCAGATTCATATTCCTCATGACCGCGACATGTGCGCCGATTTTCAAGTTACTAAAAAAGAACCAGGATTGCGTTTGATCAGTAGACTGCCAAACCGCCTTCGACAGTATCAAGAAATACCTGTTGAATCCGCCGATTCTATCACCTCCAGTGGAAGGAAGACCATTGATCATCTACCTCATAGTCTTGGAAGACTCAATGGGGTGTGTACTTGGCCAACAAGACGAAACCAAACGGAAAGAGTCTGCCATTTACTATTTGAGCAAGAAATTCACCGACTGCGAAACTCGGTACACGATGCTCGAGAAAACTTGTTGCGCTTTGGCTTGGGCAGCCAAACGTCTTCGCCAATACATGATTCGTCACACTACTTGGTTAATCTCCGAAATGGATCCAATCAAGTATGTCTTCGAAAAGCCTGCTCTCACGGGAAGAATTTCCCGTTGGCAGATGTTGTTATCAGAATATGACATAGAGTACCACGCTCAGAAATCCATTAAGGGGAGTATTTTAGCCGATCATTTGGCTCATCAACCGATTGACAATCAAGAACCAATCGGGTTTGACTTCCCAGACGAAGATGTCATGTATCTAAAGATAAAAGACTGCGATGAACCGCTACCCAATGAAGGACCAGAACCAGGTTCCCAATGGGGACTTATCTTTGACGAAGCAGTTAATCATTATGGAAACGGAATTGGCGCAATCATTGTTACCCCTCAGGGTACCCACATTCCTTTCACTGCCAGACTTACATTCAAGTGTACGAACAACGAGGCCGAATACGAAGCTTGTATTATGGGTCTCGAAGAAGCAATTGATTTAAGGATAAAAAACTTGGACGTATACGGCGATTCAGCCTTGGTTATCAATCAGATAAAAGGAGATTGGAACATATACCAATCAGGATTGATTCCTTACAAAGACTACGCAAGAAGGTTGCTACCTTTCTTTAACAGAGTTGAGTTTCATCATATCCCTCGTGAGGAGAATCACATGGTTGATGCATTAGCCACTCTCTCTTCCATGATTAGTGTAGGTCAATGGAACGACTTACCTAAGATCGACATAATGCGCCTTGAAAGGCCCACTTACATCTTCACGATTGAAGCAGTCATAGACGACAAACCTTGGTATCATGATATCAAATGCTTCCTTCAGAAACAAGAGTACCCACTTGGGGCACTAAGAAAAGACAGAAAAACCCTCAGAAGATTGGCTGGAAACTTCTTCCTGAGCTAAAAATGTTGACATGGTCTTGCTCCGATGCGTAGACAGACCAGAAGCAGAAATGCTGATGAAAGAAATTCATGAAGGATCCTTTGGTACTCATGCCAACGGACACACAATGGCGAGAAAAATTCTAAGAGCAGGGTACTACTGGTTGACCATGGAATCCGACTGCTACAAGTACATGAGGAGGTGTCACAAGTGTCAGATATACTCCGACAAAATTCATGTACCGCCATCACATCTCAAAGTTCTTTCTTCCCCGTGGCCTTTTTCCATATGGGGAATCGACATGATTGGCTTGATTGAACCTAAGGCTTCAAACGGACATCAGTTCATCCTGGTAGCCATTGACTATTTCACCAAGTGGGTCGAAGCAGCGTCATTCGCCAATGTAACCCGATAAGTGGTGGTCCGATTTATCAAAAACAATATCATCTGCCGTTATGGTGTTCCAAGCGAGATCATTACTGACAATGGATCTAACTTGAACAAAAAAATGATGAAGGAGTTGTGCACAGAGTTCAAGATTGAACATCATAACTCATCTCCCTACCGACCCAAGATGAACGGAGCGGTAGAAACGGCCAATAAGAACATCAAGAAGATCGTTCAAAAGATGGTTGTAACCTACAAAGACTGGCACGAGATGCTACCTTTTGCTCTTCACGGTAATCGCACATCTGTCCGCACTTCAACAGGGGCAACCCCTTTCTCTCTAGTATATGGCATGGAGGAAGTTCTCCCCATAGAAGTAGAGATCCCATCAATCCGGGTATTGATGGAAGCTAAGCTTTCAGAAGCTGAATGGTGTCAAAGTCGACACGACAAACTGAATCTGATCGAGGAGAAGCGAATCACGGCACTATGCCATGGTCATCTGTATCAACAGAGAATGAAAAAGGCGTTCGACAAAAAGGCCCGACCTCGCGTCTTCAGGAAAGGAGACCTTGTGCTCAAGAAGATACAATCATTTCTCACTGACTCTCGGGGCAAATGGACTCCGAATTATGATGGCCCCTATGTGGTCACGAAAGCTTTCTCAGGCGGCGCCTTGAGGCTTGCAACCATGGACGGAGAGGAATTTCCCTACCCCACGAATGTTGATGTAGTCAAGAAATACTTCGCCTAAACTAAAAAAAAAATGTCTCGGTGGATTGAAAACCCGAAAGGGCGGTCCAGGCAAAAGTTAGAGACATGAAAAAAATCATCCCAATGGATTGGAAATCTCATAGTACAATCCAGGAAAAAGTTAGGGATAATGGCAAGTAACTATGTTCAACAGAGGCAGGTCCCTCAGCAGCAGTTACACCATCTATCGGAGGAAAACTCCAGTCAAGGTCATCTTCGACAGAAGCTCAGGATGCCCCGAATTCAAAGTTGGTAGAAGGATAGTGGTCGTTATGTTTCAACGTAGCCCTTTTCCCTGTAAATTACCATTTCCTAACTTTGTAAATACTCAATGGAATCACACGTTTGGCTGATCTCCATTTTATCAATAAAATTTGAGCCCTTGTGCTTTTGTTTGTAATTCTTATTTGTTTTAGCTTTACAGAACGACGTTGTTAACATGATTAACGATTCTTGAAATAAAACAAAAATGAATTTACTTGTTAAAACTTTTTCTGCTTTTTAATAAAGACGACAATTTCTTTTGACTGTTGAACATCAGAAGAACGTCGGTTGCTTCTCCAGAAGTAATCGAACCTCAAAGTGCAGAATCAAAGTACTCCTTCTACGCCAGTACGCCTGAATGAAGGGATCAACTGTGTCAAAGACCTTGTTTCGTCTGACACGCTTCGGCCGAGTTCTCATCTCCTAAGCCCGATCAACATAGCTCCCAACAGGGACTATCTCTTCTAAGAAAGGCAGAATTGCTATCTTGAACTAGCGGTACTTCTTCGCCCTGCAATGGCCGAGTATCCAGTCGTGTTCATCTTTTAGTTTGTATGTTGCGTCAGTTTTGTCAGCATATACATACATGCATCATGCATTAGATTTACATTCACAGTCATATTGCATCACTATCACTCTAGTCGGTCTTGTCCCCTAGTGATAAAAGTCCTCTCAATCGAGTTGTCAGCCCTTTCCTCGTCAGGAAGTGTTACGTCTGAACAATCTCTCTCCTCCAGTTTTATTTCTGGATTGAAGTTAGGTCCTCGACCACTTTGATAACTTGAACCTCTGAAAGACCAGAGAGCCCTCAGTTAACATCACTCTTCGCCATTGAAGATGATATCCTTGTTTTCCCGGATTAAAGAAAATCCCGAGAGAAAGCCTCCTAAATCGGAGATTCGGCAGTACGGCAGTTTTTCTCCGAAAAACCCACTGATGAAAAGGTCATCGGCACCTCAAAATTGGATCACATCATATGGCATTTCTCTGAGAAGATATTCGAGGAAAGTATGATGTAAGACCCCGATCGAAAGCAGTCTCTCAAGAGACTCGTTTTCCCCAGTAGATTCAACAAATGGCGTCTCCAAATAGAGAAGTTTGTGCACCTCTACAACTCAGACGACTGGGTTCCCCAGCAAGTCTGACATCAAAACTTTTTCCACTCAAATAGCATCTCCCCAGGAAAATTCGGCGAGAAGTTTGAAGGAAAGCCGCTACGAATAGCGTCCCTTGTCAGTAAAGTTTATTGACGAAAGAAACTAAGACCAGTTCCTTGGTAGGAAACCAGGATCGAGGGGAAGTTTACATCAGAAACTAAGACCAGTTCCTTGGTAGGAAACTAGGATCGAGGGGAAGTTTACATCAGAAACTAAGACCAGTTCCTCGGTAGGAAACCAGGATCGAGGGGAAGTTTACATCAGAATCTAAGACCAGTTCCTCGGTAGGAAACCAGGATCGAGGGGAAGTTTAAATCAGAAACTGAGACTAGCTCCTTGGCTGAAGACTAGGATCGAGGGGAAGTTTACCTTTTCTAAGCATCATTGCTTAGCAAAAAAAGATGAATGCGTGAATTACCATTCATAGATGCCGTCAAAATTTTGGGTATTCCGATATTTAATCCTCTTGCACCCCGAATGCCCGAATACCTTCGTCATTCACACCTTCATGTCCAAGAAGATTAAATAGGGGCATCTGTCATACCCCAAATTTTGACCACTTAGATTTCCCATCATTTTGCAAATCATCATCATAATATGGATGTACCTTCATGCTTCATCAATCTCCTCAAGGATTGTTGAGCATTCACTACCAATTAAAATTAGGGTTTCAAGCCCTCTCAGAGCCTTAGACAAAGGATCAATCAAGGAATGTCATGATCTTCAACTTTTCTAACCTCTCAAACATCCACAATGGATCAAAAGGACTCCCCCTTCAAGGATCAAGCACAAGGCTGCTCCCTTCTAGGTGGATCAAGTCTCAAGATCGACAGTGTCACCAAATTAGGGTTTTGGTCGACCAGGGCCTCCAAATGGAAAATCTTCATCTGGGCATAAGCCAATGATCCAAAACATAACCTAATATACTTCATGGGACCTCATGGACCCAATCATCAAGTCAATTTGACCTCAGGGGATGCATTCATCAAAAATCAGGAATTAGGGTTTCTTGACCTAATTCACCCCTAAGTTGACTTTTGGGACAAATCATGAGCCAAGACCTCAAGACATGATTTGAGGGTCTCTAATATACTATATTGATCCATTTGGAACAATGGATTAATCCAAGAAGCTTGAGCAACAAGTCTCAATTTCATCTGCACCACAATTAGGGTTTCGCGAGGAAAGTCAACTGTAACTTTGACTTTTGACCAGGACATGCTCCCAAGCCCTAAGACATGATTCAATATACCCTATGACATCCATGGAACATGTCCATCAAGTTTTATTTAGGTCAAGGACATGATTTCATGAAGAATTGCACAGTTTGGAATTCATCTGATAAAAAGTCAACTGTGCACAAAAGTCAACTTTGACTTTTTGAGATTTTTCACCAAAATGGATTTTTAACCCTAAAATGATGTTAATGTATGATTTGAAACATCATTCATCAAGAAAAATCAAAGAAAGTGGGATAACTTGTAAAAGGGGTAACCATAAAAACTTAGAAAAATTTCTAAGTTATGGAAAAAGTGACACTAATGTGCCAACTTTGGAGGACCATAACTCCTAAACCACAAGGCCATTGTTCCCCATTCAAAGCTTGATTTGTAGATCTCATTTCCCTCTACAAAAGCTTCATACTGACCTATGTCCAAATTCCTCATGGATTTTGAGTTATGGAGTGATCAAAATCAAGAAAAGTCACTTTGTTCCAACACTTAGTGAAAATTTCACTAAGTCAGATTTTACCCTACTTTTTGCCAAATGTAGGGGGATTTTTCACTTGGATTCAAAAGAGATCAAAACCAAACATGTTCAAACAGTTGTTGTATCATGTAAGGGCTTTCCAAAATGACCAAGAACATTACCAAATTCAATTTGAGTCATGAGATATAACATTGGCAAGTTGCCTTGTTGAAATCTGTCAAGGCAAGGCAGATTTTGCATTTTTGCTCGATTTGCCAAAATCAGCCAAATCCAAATGCTCCTATCCACTTGGACACCTCTGAGGATTGAATCTAAAGGGGACAATCACTGAGCCAAGCCTCCAAAGTCTTTGGAACAAGAAATAACATGTTGAACCTAGAATTTCCAAAATAGGGACAAGACTCCAATTTTGGATTGGAGCATTCAATGGAAGCATCAAGGTGGCATGGACTGAGCCATTCTCAACTGAATTCAGTCAAGACTTATCTAAGACCAAGGGGACCAGCAGCCTGTGCCCTAACCTCTAGTCAATGGCTAGAGGAGACTTGGATTTTCATTTGCCAACATTGGCCAAACCTACTCAGCAGTTGCCATTCACTATTCCTTGCAAAACAAACTTGCTCTACTATAAATAGAGCTTAATTGTGATCAGTTTGAGTACACCAAAGCCATCAAATAGATGCTTTCCTCAAAATCTCTTCTTTCACTCCAATTTTGCCTTCTAAGGCAAGTCACTATCGGGTTTTGAGTTTGAGAGCTTTTCCAATCAAACCAATCACTCACACACCTCACATACATCATATAGAAGTGATCCAAACACTCACATAACATCTGGAACACAGATTTCACAAAATCACCAGCCAATTGCTCAAGTTCTTGACAGTTTTGCAGTTGAGGTACCATCTTCAGCTCCAAACCATTTCAATCCATTCCAAGCATTCATACACACTCCATGGCACCTAGGGAAGCTATCCAGATCATTGAAACCTAGCTGTAACACCTCTAACACAAACCACGATCACCAGCTGCAAGTGGTAAGCATGAGCTCTTCTAACTCTATGATCCATGCAATTTTTGCTGCACAATAATTTGGCCATATGTTCATAATCATGCATGGAATGTTTCCCCTCAATTAATTGCATTGTTTGAATCGTGTATCAAAAATCCTAGCCTTCATTCAGAAATTAGGGTTCTTGAGGATTTTTCGTGATTTCTTGTTATATGTTTAATTTAAATGAAATTAAATACCATAGACATGATCGTGAGGTTGAAACGAGTTGATTGGTATGTGGATTGCATGATATGATTAAGTATTCAGTGAGATTGGAGAGAAAATGCAAATCTGGGCAAAACTGAAAAACGCGCGTGTTCTTGCCTTTGTTCTTGGCACCATTTTCCAATATTTGAATATTTGAATTTTGTGATTTTATTTAATTGATTCAAAAATGAATTTCTCTCTGAGTTTTAATGATTTTGAGTTGATTCTTTTTTTAATAATTCACAAAAATGTTAAAATATTTTATTTTCCCAAAAAATCCCAAAAATATTATTTATTTTATATAATTGATATTTTTGCAAAGAATTAATGTTTTAATTGTTTTTGACATTTAAAATATTTTTTCCACCTTGATTTTGCAACTTTTAATGCTTTCTAATTATTTTGTAGGTCAATACTTAATTTTTGAAGCATTAATCCAAGATCACAATTTGTTTTTCCTATGTTAAACAATTTTGATCATTTTAATTGAATTTTTATTCAATTAAAACACATTTTTTAAAACAAATTAGGGTTTTTGGATTAATTCAACCCTCATAAATCATTTTCAAAACACTTTGGGCCTCTAATAGAGTATAAGACCCAACCCTTTGTAAATACAACCCATTTTGGGCCTCACTTATTGTATAAGTCCCGTTGTATTTCAAAAAGTTCGACGCGATCATCATCCGTTGAAAAAAACAAACCTTGGGCCTACCCTCGAGTAGTAAGACCCATTTATTTTCTTTAAACACTTTGGGCCTCTAATAGAGTGTAATACCCAATCCTTTTTTTGACCAAATCATTTTTGGGCCTCAGTATATTGTATAAGTCCTGATACCGTAAAAAAAAAACGGCGCGATCGTCGCCTTTTCAAAAAAAAAACCTTCTGGGCCTACCCTCGAGTAGTAAGACCCATTTCTTTTCTTAAAACTCTTTGGGCCTCTATTAGAGTGTAAGACCCAACCCTCTTGCACAGAAAACTTTTTGGGCCTCATTCGTTGTATAAGTCCCACTGTACATTTTCAAATAAACGACGCGATCGTCGCCAGTTTAAAATTAACCAACTGGGCCTCTCCTTGAGCTATAAGACCCATTCAAAATTTTTGGGCCTCTAATAGAGTGTAAGACCCAACCCCCTTTTAACCAAAATCATTTGCGCCTCAGATATTGTATAAGCCCCTTCGCGTTAAAAGAAAATCTCGGCGCGATCGCCATTTTTAACGAAAAGTCAACTGGGCCTACCCTCGTGTTATAAGCCCCACTCTTTTTCTTTAAATCTTTTGGGCCTCTTGAGAGAGTGTAAGACCCATCCCTTTGTACAGAAAACCTTTTTGGGCCTCAGTCACTTGTATAAGTCCCTCTGTACAAATTCAAACAGTGCGCTCACTGATAAAACCCTGGGACTCTCCTTGAGCTGTAAGCCCCAAATCTTTCTTTTTCAAAGCACTTTCTCCTTTGATTTTGAATATACTATTGTTTTCAATCTTTCTTTGTTGAACAACTAACCAAACAGCATGGAAGCTCTACAACCGAGTAAGTGTTTATACGCTTTCATTTACCGCTTTCATATACATATAACTGTATTGTGGGGTTGTTTCACTATAAGTCTTCTTTCATAAACTCATATCAACTGTGTAATAATAGTATAGATATTTCGAGTTTCCCCGGCAACTACGTCTAGAACTAGGTGACGCCGTTTCGTTTATTCATAGAAATAGACAACTAGATCCCCAATAGGATCACCAGATACAGTCTTTTCTTCGGCTGTCCTCATTAGGAATTGTCAAGAAACTCTACTCCCAGATATGAATGTATTCTCCGTGAATGGCATCTTTGAGTTTCTTCCAAATTCTCGAACTTTCCTGACTTGATCTATTCCTTGTGAATAGCTTGCCTTGAATTTCTCGGGGTTTGGGGACCCACGGGCTTCTTAAAAGCATCGGCCTCCTCTTGGGCATTGTTCAAGGACCCACGGGCTTCCTAAAAGCAACCCCGCCTCCTCTTGGGCTTAGTACAAGGACCCGTCGGCTTCTTAGAAGTATTCACAGCCTCCTCTTAGGCTTCGTATAATGATTCTTCCTCCGGGAATGATAGCCTCCTCTTGGGCTTCGTGCAAGGACCGATCGGCTTCTTAAAAGTTTCCAGCCTCCTCTTGGGCTTCGTACAAATTGTCCCGACGACCTCCTAGAGGTATAGGAACAGAAATTAGTCATCTGCATAGAGCAGTCCTTTCAAAGAGTCTACTACTGTTTCTCAAAGCATGGTACAAAAGATGAAACTCTAAACACGGACAGTCTAATCTCCTTGAGTTTTCCAGACATTCTCAAGTGACCCCTTCGTTAAATAGGAAGAAAACCCGTAGACTTGGACAGTCTCAATACCCTTCGGATTTCCCAATTCCTTAAAGAACAGGAATAGCCTAGATCCTCGAATCAAATCCTCGAGTACAGTGTTGCTAATATAAGAACTGATTTTCTCTTTAAATCAGCATACTGGACTTGTCACTCAACTGAAACAGTAACCATAGCCTCCTCTTAGGCTTTGTATAATGATCCTTCTCCAGTTACAATAGCCTCTCTCTTGGGCTTTATACAATGATTCTCCCCAGCGGAGTCAAACAATGCTTAGCCTCTCTCTCGGGCTTTGTACGAGACACATAAGAGACTCCCTCGTTGAGTCAATCACCCTTTCACCTCCATCTCGGGCTTTATACGAGATACAAAAAGGTTCTTATTGAGCCAAACAAATTTTAGCCTCCATCTCGGGCTTCGTACGAGATACAAAAAACTCTCTTGTTAAGTCAAGTAGCCTTCATCTCGGGCTTTATACGAGATACCAAAAGATTCCATCGTCGAGTCAATACCTTTAGCCTCTCTCTCGGGCTTTGTACGAGACACATATTAGCCTCCTCTTAGGCTTTGTATAAGAAAACCACTGGTTTGTCCAATCAACCTTTTAGCATCAAAGCTGTGCCTCGTTCACAGTACACAAACTTCAACAAATCTTTCCCCTTCATCTAATTGCTGTAAGCGGCAAGCCTCTGGATCATCTATATTCATGCCACTGTCCCTCTTTTAGCATGAGAAATTCCTAAGGAAAGATGGAATTGCTCTACACTGAGTTAAAGTCTTCTCCTTCAGGTTAAAATCCCCTTTAAAGGAAATTATGGCATTGCCGGATTCACAAATCCCGGTTAAAGTAATTCTCCTTTATAAACAGTTGTGACATACAACCCCCTCTTTAGAGATGACAAATTCTCTCTAAAGTCAACACCCTTTTAGCTTCATATCTTGGGCTTTGAACAAGATATAAACCACCTTTCGCTTCACGTCTTGGGCTTTGAACAAGACACCAAAACAACCATTTCCTCCCATAGAATAGGAGGAACTACGAACGCTCTGATTTCCCTGTTTCGGTAAACGGGAATACGTAGGCATAAGATTGAAAGAAAAAATATTAGCGAGCACACTAAACAAAAACTCAAAATCCCATACTCTCATACATTCATCCTAACATCCTAACCGATAGCCTAAAGCACCCCTCGTCAACAAAATAACCTAGGAGAAACCCCGAATCTTTGTAGCATCTGTAAACCAACAGTTTTGACTGTTTAATCTCAGTATGCAAGCAGGGTTAATTGGAGACATCTATTTCCCTTCCTTCATCAGCTTTAATAGGATAAAAAATGAATCGAGCTGTAGTACCAAAGCGATCGTGCTTCGCAACCACATCCAAAAATCACTCGCTACACCAGCGTAGTTAACACTCGCTTGTGTTTATTTCATGACGTTCCAATACATTGTTCGTATTGGTTTCCAACACTCGTACGTGTTGTGACAAGTGCAACATTTATCGCTTGTTCCCCAGTGGAGTCGTCCCTCCTTTGAGGATTGCAAATTTCAGGTTTCTTTTGGTATTCAATCCCCGTGAGTCCTTTGAACGCATGACAGCCATTGCTATCATACCTTCAGGACCAAGTTGATTGAATAGGGGTAGCTGTAGCACCCCAAAATTTGCTCTCCTACCTTTAGTACTAACTGGCTTATGTATCATTTCATTTTTTGCATTATCATGTGTGCATATCATTGGTTCTTAGCATGGGGTCAAGGTGCCTGAGGCAGTTCAAGAGGAGAAGATGTTCTTCAAGGGGCAAGTTTCATACCATTTATCAAGGATCAAGGGTTTGTGCTAAAGTTACTAAATATGGAAATGACCTATAATTTGAAAGTTTCCATTTTTAGCAAGTTTTTGCATTACATTCAACTTGACTTTTCACCACCAAGGAAGTTTCAAATGAATTTTTCTCAAACATGAAAGTTGAAGATCTTTTTCTACCCTTTCCAACAAGTACTAGATGGTCTCCATATCATTTGTGAAACTCAAGTTATGATCAAAAGAAGGCAAGGTGGTTTTTAGGGTTTTCTCATGGTTCCACTTTCACAACTTTTGCATTTTGGGACATATGGACCTATAATTGATTCTATTGCTTAAAGTCACATTCCAACATCCAAGTGCACCTCATGAGGATCATATTTGGCCTTGGAATCAAGTGGATCCATGACTTATTCATCACGTATTTCACATTATGCAAAATGGCAAGGTGCATCAAAACTCACAAACCAAGACATTTCAAGGCCCAAATTCCATTCAGGTGTGATTAGCAATTGACAAGTGAGTGATCCATCATAGGAAGCTAAGGTGTACACGCATGGAGGGGGGTGTATAATTCAAAATGCAAATTTCCAAAATCACCCAAAACTCATTAATCGAGGAATTAATAAGACCTAAATGATTATCAGTGGAATAACCTAGAGTATATAAGCTTACTCATGCACTGATTGGAGGGGAGGCACATTATTTTTTAGGAGAACCAAGTTTTCACCCTAAATCTTTTTCCTTCAAATCTCCTCACTCACAAGAGCTTTTCAAAAAATTCCTTCACGATATTAATCCTTGGGATCCATTGAATACAAAGCTCCCATCATTTGAAGCTAACAGCAAGGGTACGGATTGCGTGATCTCAGGTTAGTGCATTTTTTCATGATCTTAGAACTCAATTTTTTGGTGTGTATAATGATATATGATATTCACTGATAATTCTGGTATGTTTTATTTTGAGATTGGACGTGTATTATGTGCATATTGTGAGTTTGAAAGTTTTGAACCCTAACTTGTTTCATTCAATTCTCCTTGTGTGCCGGTTGTTTGTGAAATATAATGTGATATTCATGATCCTCATTAAATTCTGGTCAAGATAGTGTACTCGTTTACATGTTCTGGAAATTTTTTTGGTTGCAGGTTGCCAGAGAAGACGACCGGAGCTAGGGCTCCGACGTCTGGTCTGATCTCCGGTCAGGCTAGGGTTTTTGGGGGAAGACGCAATCAGGGCCGTCCATAGCTTTGATCTGACGGTCCACGTTGTGCCACATCTTTTAAAGATCTGTTTTCTTTTATTAATTGCGTAGGTGTTATCCCATGTTTGTTAATGTGAACCACAAATCTGAACCACTCATCACGTTATTTATTGATAGATCTTGGACGTTGATTGAATCTGATGGCTATTACAATGTCAACGCATTAATGATATGGTGTGCTCATCACGTGTGTTTTTTAATTTCTGAGTAATTGGATGTGTGCGCGTGTTTCATTATTATGGTGCACTTTTAATCTGAGCCTCTTATCTTGCTTACTTGTGCTTGTGTTGACTTAATACGAAGCGTCTGATTAATCCAATGGTGAGTGTTAAGTCAATCAGTTGACTGGATCCATGTATTCTTTTTTTATTTCGCTGATTTTTTTGTTGGATTAGGCTTGCTCTTTGCACCCCTCCTTTGGGCCCAGGCTTATTTTCCAACGTGTTGTGGTTGCTGTTTACACCCCCACTTGTTCTATTTTCTATTTTACTTTATTTAATTGTTGCATTTCATTTTTAATTTTTAAAAATATTTTTGTGCATTAAAAAATTACAAAAAAATTCATGAATTATGTTTAGAGTTTTATAAGATTTTTCCAAATTTTAGTTTCTTATTTTATTTTATGTTTAGCTTCTGAATTAATTATTTGGGTAATTTCTTTTTGAATTGTTCTTATTGTGCACACTTTGCATTGTGGAATTTATTTCTCATAGCATGTAAAACATTTTGAGTCCATTCTTTTTGCAATGTTTCACCAACATATTGAAGTTCATTAAAATATTTTTTCTCATTTTTAAAATAATTTCATATTGCATTTTAGTCCCTTTCTTTTGCATATTGAACCATGTTTCCTACTTGATCTTTGCATGATTGTTTGAGTGACTTATCTTGTGAATTTTTGCATGAGTTTTTAACATGATGTTTAACCCTGGTTGAGGTGTTTTGAGAATTAATTTGGTATTTGTTAAAGATTTTTTGCTAATTGTTTGATTGCTCTTTGTTTGAGGTCTCTTTTATGCACATCTACGATCATGTCTGATTACTTGTTTAAGAAGGCACTTGTGCCATTGTTTGGGCATTGTTTCTTTGACTTCATAAATCATGTTTGAATTATTATAGGTCATTTGTTTGCAATTATAGGTCATTGGTGTGAGGTTGTTGCATATTGTGTGCACATGCTCAATGCTTGGTTCACATGCCTCTCTTGATTTATCTTCTCACCTCTTTTCATCTATGCTCATTCGTGACTTATATTTGGTTTGTGTATACCATGCCATATCATTCATTTGAATTTCATTTGATGTATGTTTCTGACCTTGGAGCTTTGCATTCATGTCCTATGTCATTCATGTCTCGTCTTGCATACTTGAACATGTTTCACTTACATGCTTCCTTCTCCTTCTTCTAATGATTCTTAATGCTTGGATACTTGTTTGTATGTCTCATGTGACACTTGTATAGCATGTTTAGGCACATGTTTAGGTCATCCACATTCTGACTTGGATATTATTTGAAGCATCCTTGCATGATCACCTTGCACGTCCACTCATTCTTCCTCTACTCCTTCTTTGATGGCTTTCTTGTGTGTTTTGCCACTTGTTTGCATTCTATTTGCTTGATCTTGTTTGGTAAACATTATGGGTCACCTCTAAGGTGTACATTCTGACTTGGATGAGTTTCATTTGGTTTGTAACCTTTTCTCTTTGGTTTGTGACTTGCTTGGGTTTCATATGTCTCATTGTTGCTTATGTCTGTTTTGTACTAACCTTTTATGCAGGGGCAGAGGTAAGTTATTTGAGGGTGTGGGTAGTTATCCACGTTCACCCTCACTCCCTCTTTCTCACCTTTGTCTCTTTTCTTTTCCTTTAAGTTGTGGGTTTCACTTTGTCTGTGATTGAATTGGTTAATGTTTACTTGTGTTTATTCACATGATCCCCTTAGGATTCCTAGCTCTGCTTAATTTCTGATTAAGCTGGAGGTAGGAGAGACATTAGGCTTTCAATCCTTTGCATGATAACATTAGGACTAAATTCCATAGGATAATCTCCCTCCAAACCTCCCCTTAGGGCCATCTTTGCATGATAACATTAGGATAGAATCCCCTTAGTGTTTTTTTTCTTTTCTTTTGAGTCCCTCTTTTCATCTCTTAACACTTCTAAGATACTTAATAAGGTCAACTTGCCTTGCACACAAAACGTAAACATAGGAAGTGAAGATTGAGGGGTCCCCCTTCTCTCTTCTATAGTGTTGAGCATACGTCCCATTGGGGACGACTATGCGATGCATTCGTTCCCGTGTCATAGACTTTGGTTCAAGGTGAGTTATGAACTAACTCAAGTCACTTCTGTCTTAAAAAATACAAACAAACTTCAAACCTTTTTGTCCTGCGGGATTGTCAAACTAAAGGCTATTTTCAAAAATGGCACGTTACTTTCCGTCTAAGTCGCAAACAGGCATCGACCCTAACTGTCGGACGCGAACTTAACGTCGCTCATAAAAAACACAAAAAGAACTTGGTCCGAGCTACGTTGACTCTGAATTTCCCATTGCACAAAGGGAATACGTAGACCTAGGACGACAACATCCTACCGAGTCTGTCTTTGTTTTCCCCTTCCCCGTGTCAGTGTAGCCATATATTTTAGGATAACTCACCCTTAGAATAGACAACAAGCGTGGATCCCATCGAGTACGATGGACGTGTGGGGTGCTAATACCTTCCCCTCACGTAACCGACTCCCGAACCCAGGCTATGGTTGCGATGACTATTCCTTTCCCTCTTCCTCAGGTTTACGTAGTGTTTCCTTTCCCTCTCGTGGGATAAATATACATTGTTGGTGACTCTGTTTTCGCGCCACTTTCGCGTTTGTACCTGGATGAAAATCCTAGGAGTGACAGCGTGGGATCAAGGGTTTATTGTATGCGCTTGGTTATTTTGAAAAGGATTTGATTTGTTAAAAGAAGAGGTGTCAATTGCTCACACACGAGTAAGAGAACTCGCACCCAAACAATCGAAGGAAGATCAAAGACTTGAACCCCCATTTTTCACCTTAAAAGAGTTTCGATAGTTGTTAATTGTTTTTGAAGTTTGATTATGAAAATCCGCTTGACGTTGGATCAAGGGTTTATTGTATGAAAAAGAGTTTGGTTTGAAAAGAGGATTTGACTAGAGGTTGATTTGAAAACGGCTCGACGACGAATCGAGGGTTTGGTTGAAAATGGGTTTGTTTGAAAATGGCTCGACGACGAATCGAGAATTAGTTTGAAAATGGGTTGTCTATGCTAGTCCCAAGGGGTGCTCCTAGTAAACAAACCACAATCAAAAGAAAATTAAATGCGTACATCGGAATGGGGAGCGGGGTACATGTAAATTACAAGGGATGACATGAAATAAAGGGTCTCGTTGTAAGGTAGCCCAAGAGAAAGCCGTGTGTGTGCAATGTGTCCTAGACTAAGCCTCGAACCAAATCTCCAAGCGAAGTATCGCAACCAACAGTCCATCAAATATTGTTTTAGGGTTTCGATATTTTTAGTGTTTTTTGATTAATGGTGATCAAAGAAAATGGTTAGATAAACATGAATATGGATATGAACAATATGATAAGAGTATAAATAATATAATCGAGATAATATGAACAAGGTATAATATTGACATAAAATAAAATTGGTATCGTCTTAATCGGAATTTAATCGAGAAATTGATAATCAGCGATTTTTGACTTTCATTGACCGAAAGTGAAAATAAAAGAATATAAATCGAAATAGACATAAAAATCGGAAAACTAAGAAAGGTCTCATCTTTACTAAGATTTAAAATCGAAAATCGATAAATCCTTAATATTTGATTTTCATTGACCCAAAAATGAGTAAAAATAATGAAAAATAATAGAAATGAAATAAAATCGGAAAATGATAAGAAAAAGAATAAAGGTCTCACCTTTATCAAGATTTAATCGAGAAATCGATAAATCATTGATATTTTGGTTTTCATTGACCCAAAAATGAATAAAAATAATGAAAAAAATCGAGATAAAAATAAATAGGTGGTAGGCCTCATATAAATCAAAACTTATAGATCTACTTGAAATAAATCCACAAATCATGATATTTTCGATATCATTGGCCCAAGATTGAACGAAAAAATTAAAATCAAAATGAAAAGATAAATGGAAATTGAAAATAAAAATGAAAAAAGATATAGAACAAAATCTAATCTTAATAAACTTGAAAAAATATCAAACTATATTTTTTCAAGTTCAAAATAATTTGACAAAATAAAAAAGAAAAACTAAAAAAAAAGTAAAATGGAAGAAATAGATTAACGGTGGTGATAATTTATGAAAAAAAAACAAATGGGCTACAATGAAGCCCATCAAACCAGGTTCGGTTGACCCATGAAGACCAATACCTCTTCCCTAAAACCAAAACTATCACAAGATTAAGCAGATTGAAAGAAAAACACAACAGCATCAATAAACAATTGGAATGACAACATCATCCCTTATCCCCAAAAGTCAAAAGTGAAAACAAGGAAAGGCGTGAAATAGAACATCAACAACAACAAAACGCTTGCTCGATTTGACCTTCTCACGGTGCGACTGTCTTTTCTCTCTTCCGTTCCTATCCGATTCAAGCTCTCGCTCTCCGTATTTCTCAACTTCGCTCACGATTTCCTCTCGGCTTCAGATTTGTTTCAATCAGGTTTGTGCTTTTGATTCGTTTGTGTTGTTCAATCTCTCTCCATCTCTGGTTTGTTTCTGATTCACCTCTATTCTTCTTCTTCTTCTTGTTTTTGCGATTTGGGTTTTGTCTGAAATGGTTTGTGTTTGGTGTTGGTTGTGTGTTGGAGAAATTGGTAAGGTTAAAGGTTGAAGAGGGTGGAAGACGGATTTACGATTTGGGGTGAATGGGTTTTGAAAGTTTGAAGAGTTCTTGGAGATTGGGTAAGTGTCGTTGATGATTTGAAGAAGGTTTAATGGCGGATGAATGGGAGAAAGAAAGGAGAAAGTAGTTCTGTTAGGTTGCGAAGGTGAGGGAGAAGAAGGTTGAAGGAGATTGGAGGTGGGTGAAGATTGAAATCTGGAGGCTTGAATGGTTGTTCTGGGTGGCGGCTAGGGCTTTTTTCTAGAGAGTGAAGAAAATGTTTGAATTTATAGGAAGAGAGAAGGGTGTTTTTGGGAATGATTGAGGAAGTTGTGAGCTGGTATTTTGCTTTGCCGTACGAATGATTTACGCAAGTTTTGGCTTGGCAAGTTATTGAAAGGGTGGTGCGTACGGTTTGGTTGTGGTATTTGCATTGAGCGGGTTTTATTGACGGTGTGTGTCCTGTTGTTGTTGTTCATTTTTCAGGTCGTACAAATGGTTATTTGGTGGGGTCAGGGAAGATTCAAAATTTTGGCCATTGTGTAGTGTGTAACGGTTTGTGAAAAAAGGTTGAGGGTTGCGCAGGATTTTGTGGGATTTGCGTGAGGCTGTTGTGTGTACGGTTTGTGGGTGTGTGACTTGCGTATGGTTTGAATACTGAAGGTTTGCAAGGTTATGATTTTGGATTTTGGTCCGACTTGGTATGTTGGCTGGGTGTTGTTTGGCTAGGCTGATGCGTTGTGAGTTGGTCAGAAAATGCTTGCGCTGGAACCGCATATGTAGCAGGGGAGGTCATGGCTTGAATTGTATTTGCCAAAAAAACTGTGAGGGTTAGACTTGCGTAATATATGTTTGGCAAGGTTTTAATGTTTGGCTGAAGATGCTGCTACACATTTGGTTCGACACACTTGTTATGGCTGAAGGACTTATGCGCCACTGTTGGAATGAAGTCTTGGAATCATGCTTTTTCCTTCTTTTTTTTGGAATTGCAATTGTAATGGGCCTTATTTTGTAGAATAAACTTGGTAAATATTTTGGAATGGACTTGAAGTCTCTCTTGTAATTTTTTGGCCATGAAAAAAAGGATTTTGTATGATGGACAATTGATATTGGATTCATGAATAGAATAAATGAAAAAATGGTTAATGAGTTATGGATATATTGGTAAAGAAAAATGGTTAATGAGTTATGGATATATTGGTAAAGAAAAATGGAATTGGATATTTGGAATTATGATTAATAAAATTGGATAATGTGTAATGAATCAAATGGATTTTTATGGAAAGAAAATGGATTTTGGAATTGAATTTGAAATATGGAAATTGGTTAGATAATAGGAAAGATAATTTAAAAATAGTTATGGACATAAATGGATTATAGATTTATGGATTAAAAGAAAGATTAATGGATAATGGATATGGTTAAAAAATTGGAAATGGATAAAGGATGGTTAATGGGTTTGTAAAATGGATATGGATAAATATATGTTGAAATGGATATTTAATTGGATGAATGATAAAAAATGGTTAAAAACTAGATATGACTTAAAATAAAAATGGATTACAAATAAAAGAGAGATGAAGTTGAAGACAACATTTTTTTTTTTTTGGATTCTTTCTGAATATGGTTAGTGGGTGGATGTATAGATGGAAATTATATACAAGTAGGACAAATTTGGGGTATGACAGATGCCCCTATCTAATTGGCTTAAACCGAGTAAGATGAATTGCTACGGCGTTCATCTTTCGAGGTATAAGACAATTAGATATAAAGAAGACCACGAATTTGTCCGAAAAGAAAAGAAAATGCTGGGGAGGTGGAATACTGAATAACTTGCAAAGGTCATTATCACCAAAGGATGATAACAGGAGAATCTGACACCAAAAGGATGATAGTAAACACACGCACACAAACCCTTCCACCAAAAGGATGAAAGTGAAGTCCAAGCCTGCTATTACCAAAAGGATAATAGGGCACACGCACACACAGACCCTTCCACCAAAAGGATGAAAATGAGGTCAAAGCCTGCTATTACCAAAAGGATAATAGGGCACACACTGTTTACTGTGAATTTTGGTAAATAACCTCTGGTCTATCAATCTAAATGCAAATTGATTAACTTGCAGGATCGACCACACAAATCCTAGGACATGTGTTAAATTTGAGAGACAAGTGTAAATGACAATAAAAATTAAAGAGAATGTAAACTGAACTCCACGTTCGACAATGCTGAAATAAAATCTAACTGAACTCCACGTTCGACTACGTGCAATAAAGTAAAGCAAAGACTTTAAATTTAAAGGGCTGGAAGTAAAGGGTGCAGAAATTAAAGGCGTCGAAAAGAAATGACAATGAGTGAAAAGCTTCGAAAGTAAAATGCAACGAACTCCACGTTCTTGGAAAGTAAAGGCTGGGATAATAAAAATGCTGTCGAAAGTAAAGTGCAGGAAAGTAAAAGACTTTGAAAAGTAAATGCAATGGATTAAATAAGAACTCCACGTTCTTGAAAATAAAAGACTTTGAAAAGTAAGTGCTTGAAGATTAAATGCTTAAACGTAAAAGTGCAGTCGAAGGTAGACGCAGAAAGTTTAAATGACTTTGAAAGTAAATTTGGCATGGAAGATAAAGTTCAAGAAACTGTAAAGGCATGGAAAGTAAATGGCTGAATCTTAAACATGCTGAAGATAAATTATATTAATGAAAAAAATGGTGTTACATTACGTACATTCTCACGAACTCGTTTCTCTACACGCGGGTACTTTGAGTTTCTTTGAGTAACTTGTACCAAAATATGAACACACCATTTACCTAGAACTAACTCCTATTTATAGTGCTAGGAAATAACTACTAAGTGGTGGTTACTGCTTCGAACGTGTGGATTTTGGCGCCTTCTCCTTGGTCTCAACTGTTCCCACGTTCACAACTGCTCTGATTTAAATTTCAAATATTGGAAATTCCCTCCAACCTTAATATAACCACTGCAGCGCTTGTTACCACATTCTCATGGTCGAAACCCTTCCAGCACTTAGCCATTTTTTGAGGTTCCTACACCTCTATTCGACTCAGGCCTCTCCAAAAACTGGGTCGAAGCCTTCTTTATATTAAAAATAATTTTTTCACATAAAATCGCTTTGATTCTTTCTAGCGTCGAAATTGAGGATTAAGAAATTGCCCCCAAGGAATGTCCTTTCACCAGAATTGGTTAGGAAGGCCATTTCTTGATATAATAACCATTTTGACGCCTGTTTGCATGGCCTTACCTGAACATCCCACTAATTACTTAATGGCTGAACTGTTCAGTTTCTTTAACCCACGCCTCTGACGTCATACCATCATGACAAATCCTTAAAACGTACTTTCAGCCGTATTCATCATAACACCTTTCTTGAAAACAGACGTTAACAGTCTGCACATAACTGCTACTTTTCATCACGCCTTCAGGAGAAAGACACGCGTCCCACTAACCCCTCAGCTTCAACGGTGGATCCCAGTCTCTTGAGATTTTCAAATGTCTATATATACCCATTTCCACCACTCTGTGAACTTTCCACACTTTTCATACTCTCAAGCAAACTCTTCTTCTCTTCAGCTCTCTCACACAAACCCAGCAAAGACACCATCTTTTCATCTTCTTCAACAATGGCATCTTCCCAAATTAATCCTCAAGCAAAGAAGACTCAAAGGGGAAAGGCCACTCCATTTAAGCAAACCATCCCTCCGTTCGCTAACATCTCAGGCCCCCAACTGGTAGATAACCGCCATTGCATGCCGGAACCCACCTCTAAAAAATCAAGAGCCATCTACAAATCTCAGGTAATGATTCCCATAATTATGTCTGATAAAACTTATGCGTTATCTGGTCCTTTGGATGATGTGGACATTTCTAACGAGAGGCTAAGTGAGCTTTTCCCCTCGTACCAGAGAACCAGACCATTAGGGCAAAAGAGTTTCCCCAAAATTAATTCTGTTGCTGGAGCTTCCCCTGAAGAGATCCCCTTACCCAAAATCAACGTTGGCTACCTCACTGATGGTACCAGGATGGTGAGAGCTGTCAACCCTTTAAAGGAATTCGACCAATGGATGGCAAAAATGGAGAAGGTTAAAGCTGACCATTGGAAGGAGATAGGGATTTATGACCTTCTTATGCTGTCGAAGACCAGGATACCCTATTGTCTGAACATGTTGGCAGCATCTTTATACTTCTGGGACAACACCCATTATACATTCCATCTGCCATGTGGAATGGTCACTCCAACCCTTTTCGACGTAGCTGCCATCACGGGGCTTCGTCCAGATGGCCTTGTCTATAATCCTGATGTTGATGCTGAGGAAACCATCAACATTTCAGGCTCCAAACTGACCTACACCCTTTTTATCAAACACCACTTCAAACAAGAAGATGACGAGGTGTCTGATGAAGAACACATTGCTTTCCTCACAGTCTGGCTGTCGAGGGTATGTTTTTTGTACAAAGTCTTTGCAGGTAGCTAAGAAGTACCTGCCCCTGGCGAACCAACTCCACCACAACAGAGGGACCTGCCTGAGTGAACTCATTCTGGCGAACCTTTACGAATCTATCAGTGAAGGGGCTTCTCGACTTAAGAATGTGGAAGCCCAAGGTCCTATGCACTTAAGTGGTCCTCTTTGGCTACTTCAATTGTGGCTCAATGCTACAGTTGAGGCTAGCCTCCCCAGAAAAGGCATAGTTGATGAAGCCTCTGCTGAGATCAAGGAAAGGAGTGTCGAAGGGACACGTCTGGCCAAACTCACTCCTAATGATGATGGTGAAAACCTTCAACAGGCTTTCATCAGTTATATTATGATGTTCGCCAAACGCTATGAGTTCACTCCTAGCATGGCACCCTTTGCTCGACGAAGCTATGGCCCTGGGTGGTTTCAAAGGCCATTTCCAAATCCTCTTCAACCTCTTGATCTAGAATCTGTTGCTATTTGGGAAGCCTTTTTGATTCCTAGATTCATTATCCATAGGCTGAACTTAGGGAGAGGTCTATCAGCATTGATTGCCTACCAACCAAACTTGGTCTCTCGATAATTTGGGTTGGCCCAGAGCTTCCCTCAGTGCTTGTATGAGAAAAAGGGCCAAGTAATTCTTCACACCGCCTGCTTCGACGAGGAAAACGTCTCCCAAACACTCGACAGCCAGAACGAAAAAAGAAGAATCCTCTCTCCTGTGTTTTTTGAACCTTCCTTTCTATGCACTTCATCCTTCCACCAATGGTGGTCGAAGCACTATAGAGAGCACTTTCTTGATGTGGCTACGTTTTCTTTGTTACTTGACCAAGCTTTTCTCCATGTGCAGGACAAGACGAAAAAAAGTAAGTTCACTCACATCGAAGAAATACAGGCTTTCCAAATATACTTTGAAACTATCTATCGACCAGATGATCTTAGTCGAACCATTCATGAGACTGCTGTTACTCTAAAGACAAAATTTCTAGAAAAGCTGGATCAACTAAAAATTCCTCCCAACGTCCCTCGTGAGAAATGTTATGAGGTAGCTTTTAAACTTTTTCCTCCAAAGTTCCCTCGACTGCCTAATGCTGATTTTGGAGTGGCGTTTGCCCCTCCATTTCCAGATTGGTTTGTCTGTGGGGAGCATTTAAAACTTCTTCGACAGCAGTCTCAGCCAAAGGCTCAACGAGTGGTTTTGACTAAGCATACGTTAGACAGTTTTAAAGGGCACCTTCATATAGGAATTCAGGACGTTCGTGTCGAATCTGAAATATATGAAGGTTTGAAATCCTTAATCCATGGCTTTATGACTAACCATGTAATCATTAACTTGTAACAATTGTGTGCTATCTTTTAGCTATGCCTAGGAAAGCTGCTTCGACTAGAGCTGCCACCTTGCAAAGTGGCAAAGAACAAGAGAGTACACAGGTATATTTCACCTCCCCTGTTTCTTCTTGTACTATATGAATTTCTTTCTTATTTTTGCACTGCCTCTTCAGACTGGTCGAAAACCTCCAACACCTTCCAAGAAAGGTAAGAAGGATACCTCAGTTGTGGTTATAGCTTCAGAGGCCTCAGATGAATCTCCTGAGGAGGTTCTCACAAGGAAAAGGAAAAAACCCACAAAGGCCTTTGGACCTACTGGCCCACCTCCTTCGAAGGTGGCCAAAATACTCGAAAAGGCATCCACCACAAGTGGTGTCGAGAATGAGTCCTCCAAGGTAGCCTTGAGAACCCCTCTTGGTGACCATAGGAGTGATAAATCAAGTCCTACTGTTAAATAAACTCAGGTATATGCATCATTGCCTTTTTCTATTATACTTGACATTTTTCGCCTATTATTTCATTCTCATTCTCTCCACTTGTGTTCTTTAGGCACCCATAATCAACAATCCAGATTCCCGACCAACTCCAAGCAACTTCGCCGCCACCGTAATTGACAATTCTGTTCCTTATCCCACTTCAGAAAGCCTCACCACCATGCTCCTCAACAGCCAAGGTGAGCCAACTTATCACCCATATTCTGATATTGGCTCCGGTTTGAGTGAGATTAATCAACCTACTCCACATGTTACAGCACCCACTGCACCACCAGCTCCAACCCCTACTCAAAACGCACAGGCTGATGGAGCCAACTATGATGATGATGACGCCTCCAGCCCACCATCTTTCAATCTGGGTACCTCCATGGATAAAGGTCAGTTGGTTGAAGAAGAAAGGTATGAACCCGAAGTCCAAACACATAACGCCAATCCTGATCCAGCTGTGCCTGAGGAGACAAATGAACTACCTCCTACACCAGCTGATGACCAGGAGAATATGCAATCAACTGCTGAAGGGTCTGATGAAGAAATGGGAGAAGACCAAGATGAAGAAGGAGAAGAATCAGCAGAGGATAAAGAAGAACAAGCTGAGCCTCACCCTCACCATATTCCTTCGCCTATGGTCATTCTACCACCTGGTGATTCGCTGACAGCACTCAAGTGGTCGAACCCACGTGAGTTTACCAAATTGATTCTTGAGCAAAGGTATGGTTCTTCTTCTGTCTCTTTGACCCCATCATCAGATGACTTCTCCCAATCAATTCTCCAAGCCATCAAGAAAAAATTCTTCAGGGGGGATATTTACAAAGTTTTGGCCTCAGATCCAACTGCAACTGCTTACTTGAAGGACACCCTTGCAAAGGTTGAGCTCACCACTCTCAATCCAGATGTTTCTGGTTTTCTGATAGAGCTAACTGCTGTGGTAAACCAAATAGCTGCAGAAATAAAACTGCTTCCCTCGATCAGGGATACCATAGAGAGAACATCTGGCTGTGAGAGTGCAGCCTGGTGTGGTGCAAAAGAGACGTACGAAGAAATCCAACGTATGGAGGCTGATCAAAGGAAAAAGCAAGATGAGATAGCTACCAACCAGAAGGATATTGAAACCTGGAAGCAACAAATCACGGAGCTACAAGCCAAAATTGAAAATGCTGAAAAACGCAACCGTGATTTGCACCATTTCAACGACACTGAGATAGCTAAAGAAACAAATAATGCCATTGATCGTATTGAGGCGGCCCAAAGGTATGAGAAAGAGCTCGCAGAAGCAAAACTTGACGAATCTTTGTGCAACGCTCACCTCAAACATCACATAGAATCTTTTTCTCAGTTGGCGTCGAGGTTTCCCTTCTGATACTCTCGACACCTTCGTTTGTTTAATTATCACTTGTTTCTTGGCCTTTTAAGGCTTCTGATGTAATGACAATTTTATGCCTTTTGGCATTGATTTAATCAATCATTATTATTTTGTCCTTAACTACTTTCGACCCATATTACATGATGATGTACTTTATTGTTGTCTTTTATCAGTCAAATTTGCAATTAAGGCATTCTATCTTTTTCTTGAAAAGTCACCTTTCCAGCTTTAACTTCCAAGGCGTAAGCCTCTAGCTTTTAAAGTAACCTTTATAGCATAGCCCTCAGGCCTACTTCCAAGAATAGCTCACGTGTTTCCACCGTTTGACTGGCCAATCCAACCAGTACTTAGCCTCTATAAATTTCTTTCACCTGACCACGTTTTGCGTAGAAGCAAACATGAATAATTCAGAGAAATCCTCAACCAAGAAGATGACTGGAAAGGCCAAGGCAATTGAGGAAACAAAAAAGATGGAGGTGCCCAAGCAACCTGAAGCCTCCATTAGAGCAACCTCTCTAGCCAAGAAGAGAGAAACTAAAATGAAGATCTCTAAGAAAGGGCGCTCCAGCACCCAAGACTCTGATGATGAGCCAGATGTAGATTATATGGACTTCCTCAAATCCATAGATTGGAGAGATTATGAATAACCTTTCCTTGATTAAAATTTGTTGTACTAGTTTATCTTTGCTTTGTATGCCATATTAGCCTGACTTGGCCTATTTTGGCTTTCTTTTTATTAAATAAAGCTTATATTTTAATATGAATCTCTTGCAGCATAGGCTTATATTTTTTCATATACTTACCATTTACTTTCAAGACTCTTTTATCTTTGTCTAACTCTTCCACTTCATAAGCTCCATTAGAGAAAACTTGTATGACTTGGAATGGACCTTCCCACTTAGGGGACCACTTGCCCAATGTTCTATCCTTTCGATCCATGGGCAAAATCACTTTCCAAACCAATTCCCCACATGCAAAAGATTTAGACTTGACCTTTTTGTTGTAGGATTCTTCGACCCTCTTCTTTTGTCTTCTTAACAACTCCAAGGCTCTGAGCCTTTCTTCATCCAAATCCACTAATTCATTCATCATCATTTTCCAATAATTCTCAGAGGGAATCTCATGATGTCTTTGAACTCTTACAGACTGTAGATAAATCTCAACAGGCAATACTGCATCATGACCAAAAGTGAGTCGAAATGGGGTAGTGTTGGTAGCCTCTTTAGGGGATGTTCGACACGCCCAAAGAACTTGGTCTAACGTCCTGTGCCAATTTCTAGGCCTTTTTCCCACATGCTTCTTAATTAGTCCAATTACTACCTTATTGGCAGCTTCGACTTGCCCATTGGCCTGAGCATAATAAGGTGTAGAAGTTAATAACTTAAAACCTATTTCTTTGGCAAATTCCTGCATCTTTCGACCAGTGAACACTGATCCCTGATCTGTAGTAATTGTTTCAGGAATGCCAAATCTATAAATAATGTGATTTTGAATGAATTCAATAACATCTTCTTGACCTATATTCACCAGTGGTATTGCCTCAATCCACTTGGTGAAATAATCAATTCCCACCAAAATATATCTTTAGTTCTTTGAAGATGCTGGTCGAATCTCTCCCACTATATCCAGAGCCCATCCTCTGAAAGGCCATGGTTTCACTATGGAATGTAATTCACTTTCAGGGATGTGCTGTATGCCAGCATGAATTTGACATTCTTGGCACCCTTTGGCAAATTCTATGCAATCCTTCAGCATAGTGGGCCAATACATGCCTTGTCGAAACAACAGCCATTTCATTTTCTGGCCAACTTGGTGTGCTCCACATGCCCCACTATGTACTGTCGAAAGGGCCAAATATGCCTCTACTTCACTAAGGCACTTCAATAAGACTCCCTCAGGGGTCTTTTTAAACAATTCATTACCCACCAGTACATAGCTTAAAGCTTGATATCTGATTTTTCGCTCTGTCGAAGCCGTTGGGTTTTGCAAATATTCAACTATGGGCTTCCTCCAATCTTCATCTGTTAAATTATCTATGGCAAAAATTTCAAAATTTTTGCCATCTATGCACCCAAGCTTAGTTGTTTCTAAGTCTGATGGACATAATCCAATAGCCACCCCCTTACCTCTTGCTTCAATTACTTCTTGAAGGTTTCCTTTCGACACCTTGTATCCATAGGCAATTTGAGCCAAGTCGTTAGCAACTTGGTTCTCTATTCTAGGTATGTGTTGGATGGCCACTACCTCAAATTTCTTTAATAATCTATTGGCTATCACAAAGTACATAATGAGATTTTCTTTAACACATTTATACTCCTTTGTGATTTGTTTTATAACCAATTCTGAATCTCCCATTATTTCGACTCTAGTTGCCCCCAATTCTAACAAAATTTCAAGGCCAGCAATTAATGCTTCATATTCAGCCTCGTTGTTAGAGCAAGGTCCTTCGACCTTGTACTTGAATTTTGTTGGAATTTTTTCAGGAGAAATAATGTGTATTCCCACTCCTGTTCCATTTTTATGACTTGATCCATCAAAGTATAACTTCCAGGATTTTAATTCAACGTAATTCAAATCATTTTCATTTATGGAGTGATCAACTATAAAGTCTGCAACTATTTTCCCTTTCACAGCCTTTAAAGGTTGATATGTTAAGGAAAATTTTGTTAATGCTAATGCCCATTTTCCAATTCGACTATGCAAAATAGGTTTAGATAACATATGTTTTACAACATCAAAGTGAGACGAAACATACACATCAACGGGTTTTATATATTGCTTCAGTTTAGTACAAGAGAAATACAAGCATAAACATAACTTTTCAATCATACTATACCTAGTTTCTGCATCATTTAAAACTCGACTAAGGTAATAAATGGCTCTTTCGACTCCATTTTCATCCTCCTGAGCTAACATGCTCCCTAGAGTTTTATCTGATGCAGCTATATACAATCTCATACTCTTGTTTCTACAAGGTGGTGAAAGAATTGGAGGGTGGCTTAGGTACTCCTTGATCTTGTCGAAGGCTTCCTACTGTACTTTCCCCCACTCAAAACCATCTTTGTTAAAACGAAGCAATGGCGAAAAAGCTTGTGTTCTGCCACTCAGGTTGGATATAAACCTTCTTAAGAAGTTGATTTTGCCCAACAACGACTACAACTCCTTTTTTGTTGATGGCGCTTTCGCCTCCATTATGGCTTTGGTTTTATTCTGATTTATTTCAATCCCTTTCTTGTGGACCACAAAGCCTAAGAAATCCCCTGCCTGCACACAAAAATCACATTTGAGAGGATTCATTTTAAGACCATATTTTCTCATCCTTTCAAAGGACTGTCGAAGATGGTCAATGTGACTTTTCCCAGAAATAGACTTTATAACAATATCATCAATATAAATTTGCATGAATGTGTCTATAAAATCGTGGAAAATTGAATTCATTGCCCTTTGATAAGTGGCACCAGCATTCTTAAGACCAAAAGGCATTACTACCCATTCATAGGTGCCTAAGGCTCCAAGGCATCTAAAAGCAGTTTTATGAACATCTTCCTCAACAATGAATATTTGGTTGTAGCCAGAATATCCATCCAGTATACTAAGATATTCATGTCCTGCTGCAGAATCTATTAACATTTCTGCTACTGGCATTGAATATTCATCTTTGGGAGTTGCAGAGTTTAAATCTCTAAAATCAATGCAAACTCTCAAATACCCATTCTTTTTAATAACATGTACTATATTAGCCAACCATTCGACATACCTTGCAGTGCGAATGAATTTGCAACGAAGCAGTCTTTCGACTTCCTCTTTGATCTTTGACAATATCTCTGGTGCAAACCTTCTTGGATTTTGCTTGACTGGTTTTTTCCCAGGCGTCATAGGCAACCTGTGTTCGACCAACTCCCTGCTCAAACCAGACATCTCATCATAATCCCAGGCGAAGCAGTCTTTGAACTCTTTCAACAGCTGAACCACTTCATCCTTCAACTGGGGATCAAGATTGGCACTGATGTAGGTAGGCCTTTTGGTTGCCCCCTCACTGAGGTCAACTTCTTCTAAGGGATCTTGTGCTAGCATTTTTATATTATTTGCCAACGGATCCTTCTCAAATCCCAAAGGCTCATCTTCATAGAAGGCGTCGAGCCTCTGGCTTTGCTCTCCAGTTTCAACCTTATCTGGAGGTTTTGGGTCGAAGTCCTTACTAGGACCTTCTTGATATACTTCAGAAATGGCTTCACCAGCCATATAATCATTGGCGGCTTCCAAAGCCGCTTGTAGTTTTGTTTCGGCCACATAGGCCGAAATTCTTTTTAAAGCGTCGAACTCAGTCATGATCACTGAATTCATCTCCCCACCCTGTGGGCTCTATTGGACGTGTGCCTAAGCATGGAAACCTTCCTCCTAGTACCTCCCTGTCCCATCTGAAACCTTCAACAGGGTGTAAATACAACGAATAAAATGTTTCCACGTCAGGTGTAAACTCAAAATCAGCTGGAGGGCATGGAGCGATGTTCGCCAGATGCTTCTCAAATTGCCTACTATCCACATGATTAATAGGCACCTTAAAGTACCCTTGATCAGCTTCAATATTTTCAACTATCCCATCTGGTCTCCAAATGGTGATTCTTTGATGCATAGATAAGGTACAACTCCTATCCCATGAATCCACTCCCTACCCAAGAGTAGATTGTAGTTAGCTTTTGTCTCGACGACCATAAACACTGTTGGTCTGGTAATAGTTCCCACAGTGAGATCCACCTGAATCACTCCCAGAGTGGAACCAACTTTTCCTTCATAGTTCGACAGAACCATGTTGTGGGGTTTAGTATCAGCCTCAAATTTCCCAATCTTGCTCAGCAAAAATCTTGGCATCAAATTAACCGTTGCACCACAGTCTACCAAAATTTTATTGACAGGGACGTTTTCTACTTTGCCAGTAATGTAAAGAGGCTTCAAATGACCCTTCATTTCCTCTGTGGGACGTTCAAAGAAAGCATTCTGTTCTTCGACGCACCCATTGTTCATGATGTAATAGCACACATGCTTGTGTGCCAACATTTCCAATTCAGCAGTTTGATCTAAGTCTTCGACCTCTGAGACTTGACCAAATTCTCTTGGCATTACTGACACCACATTTACCAGAATATCTAGGGAATCCGCTGACTCATTGTCAAAGTTATCAGTCATATTCTCATCCTCTTCGACCTTCTTTTCTGGCTGAACAGTGAACAACTTTCGTCGTATGGGCATCTTCTCCATTACCCCAGCTTGATTATCCACATTGGTGTTTGATTCTCCTTGCACTCGAGCCTCCCTGACAGCCTTTCGCCTGCGTTGCTCTCTTCGCCATTGTGATCTAGACATGGGGTTTTTACCCTTGTAGTTCTGAGAAATATACGCTGATTTGTTGCTGGTGTGGTTCTCTTTTCTATACTCGAACGAAGAACCTCTTTCCACATCAAATTTCTCCCACTTTTTCTTCTGTCCTCTCCCTTCGATAGGCTTGATCCAACTACCTGTTGGCACATTCGCAGCTGGTTTGAACGTACCTGGCCTAACTCCTGGTACTTGGTTTTTTAGCCCTGTCGAAAGTCGCCTATGGTCAAAACCTTTGTGCCCTTTGTTCACCTTCTGCCCTCAGCTTTCACCAGCCTTCTTGACACCTTCTAGCTTGTGGGCAGCTTTTTCATCAAAAATGGCGCTGCATCTGGGACATAGCATTACTCCAGAGCCTTTCTTCTGGCAACGATGCAAGAAATCCACAATTGTTTCTTCTTGCTTAGGATAATCCATTTTGTTGCGCTTCTCTTGCTCATTTGCCTTACTCACTTGTTCAGCTTTTCGATCCGTAATTTCGACCATGTTGACATCCATTTTGTCCTTTAAGTGCATCTTGGAGAAACGGGCTTCCAGACTTTCAGTGGTCTTTGTCAAGCAACCACCACCTGCTGCTGCTTTTGCAGCTCTTTGGGAAGCTTTTTGCCAAGCAGCTTTTTCAGCTTCAACCATCTCCTCAGCATTAACTCTCTCGACATCAGGAGATGTCTTGAAAAAATTTTCAGCAGCCATACATATCCAGTTTTCCACCAGACAGCCATCCATGTCTAGCATCTCTCCTACCAAGAGCATGTCATCTTCCAATTCCTTAACAACTTGGACTTTGGGGGCATTCCTGCCCATAGCCTCATTGGTGTTGATACTATCTGAGCTAGAATCAGATTCTTCAGCCAACTCGACCATGTTAATGCCTTCATTGGCATTTATCTTCCACCCACTCACGGTCATATCCAAAACCTTAGCAGCATTATCTATTTCAACAAACTTATCAGCAGTTTCTTTGGTCACCAACATTAGACTGGTACCATCAACATTTAGGCCACTTGCAGCCTTACTAGAACCTTCAATTATCACAGAACTGGTGGCGAAGTCTTCAGTAACCTCCACTATGTTGACTGACTCATCGAATCCCTATGTGGCTTCCACCATCTGAACCTCGTGAGGCTCTGTATAGTTAGCCTCTGCAACTTGCAATGGGTCAGAGTCAATCTTCATCTGGGCTTTGCCTTTGTCACCAAACTTCAGCCTTCCTTCTTGGATAGCATTTTGCACCAAATCCCTGAAAAGAAAACATTGAGAAGTTTTATAACCCAAAAAATTATGGTACTTACAAAAACCTCTTTTCTTTCTTTGTTCTAAAGGTGGCGTTTTAGCACCAGCAGGCACTATCATTTGCCCATCTTTAACTAACAAATCAAAAATTTCGTCACATTTAGTGACGTCGAAAGTATATGTTTTCTTAGGAAATTTGTCGTTAGATTTGACAAGACTTTTTCCTTCTGAAGGAGCTAACAATTTGTAGGCATAAGGTGGACCTTGCTTTAACTCAGCAACGTCAACCTCATTTTCGTCGAAATAAGACGTTTCACCATACAGATTCTCCACATCTTCATTGCATTCGACAAAGGCTACTTTTTTACCCCTGCTGAATTTAGCCTTTTCTTCTTTCAACCTCTCTAGCTGTCGAACCCTATAAGCCAACTGGGCCATATCTCTAAGATATTGGGTATCTAATTTTTTCCTAATGGAATAATCAAGACCCCCAGCAGCTATTTCGACCAACTCATGTTCTGGCACTTGTGTAAAGCACCTGGCTTTAAGAAGTCAAAACCTATTCAGGTAGTCATCAATTGGCTCAGTAACTTTGCGTTTGATGCTAGCTAATTCTTTTAAACTAATCTTAGTTTTCCCCATGTGTCATACCCCAAATTTTGACCACTAAGATTTCCCATCATTGTGCAAATCACCATCACAATATGGGGGAACCATTCTACTTCATCAGTCTCCCCAAAGATGGGTGAGCATTCCCTACAATCAAAATTAGGGTTTTAAGCCCTCTCTGAGTGTTTAGACAAGGGATCAATCAAGGAATGACATGATATTCAACTTGTATAACCTCTCAAGCATCCACAAAGGATCAAAAAGGCTCCCACTTCAAGGATCAAACACAAGGCTGCTCCCTTTTAGGTGGATTAAGTCTCAAGATCGACAGTGTCACCAAATTAGGGTTTTGGTCGACCAGGGCCTCCAGATGGAAATTTTTCATCTGGGCACAAGCCAATGATCCAAAACATAACCTAATATACTCCATGGAACCTCATGGACCCAATCATCAAGTCAATTTTGCCTCAGGGGATGCATACATCAAAAATCAGGAATTAGGGTTTCTTGACCTAATTCACCCCTAAGTTGACTTTTGGGACAAATCATGAACCAAAACCTCAAGAGAGGGTTTGAGGGTCTCAAATGAACTATATTTATCCATTTGGAACAATGGATTAATCCAAGAAGCTTGAGCAACAAGTCTCAATTTCATCTGCACCACAATTAGGGTTTCGCGAGGAAAGTCAACTGTAACTTTGACTTTTGACCAGGACATGCTCCCAAACCCTAGGACATGCCTCAATACACCCTATGACACCCATGTAACATGTCCATCAAGTTTGATTTAGGTCAAGGACATGATTTCCTGAAGAATTGCACAGTTTGGAATTCATCTAATAAAAAGTCAACTGTGCACAAAAGTCAACTTTGACTTTTTGAGATTTTTCACCAAAATGGATTTTTAACCCTAAAATGATGTTAATGTATGATTTGAATCATCATTCATCAAGAAAAACCAAAGAAAGTGGGATAACTTATAAAAGGGGTAACCATAAAACTTAGAAATTTTTCTAAGTTATGGAAAAAGTACCACTAATACACTAACTTTGGAGGGTCATAACTCCTAAACCACATGGCCATTTTTTCTCATCCAAAGATGGATTTGTAGCCCTCATTACCCTCTACAAAAACTTCAACTAGACCTAAGTCCAATTCATTAAGGATTTTGAGTTATGGAGTGATCAAAATCAAGAAATCACACTTTGTTAAAACACTAGGTGAAAATTTCACTAAGTCAGATTTGACCTCACTTTTTGCCAAATGTAGAGGGATTTTTCACTTGGAATCAAAAGAGATCAAAACCAAACTTGTTCAAACAGTTGTTGTATCATGTAAGGGCTTTCCAAAATGGCCAAGAACATGGCCAAATTCAACTTACACCATGAGATATGACATTGGCAAGTTGCCTTGCTGAAATCTGTCAAAGGCAAGGCAGAATTTGCAACTTTGCTCGATTTGCCAAAATCAGCCAAATTCAAATGCTCCTATCCACTTGGACACCTCAGAGGATTGAATCTAAAGGGGACAATCACTGAGCCAAGCCTCCAAAGTCCATGGAACAAGAAATAGCATGTTGAACCTAGAATGGCCAAAATAGGGACAAGACTCCAAATTTGGATTGAAGCATTCAATGGAACCATCAAGGTGGCATGGACTGAGCCATTCTCATCTGAAATCAGTCAAGACTTAACCAAGACCAAGGGAACCAAAGCTCTGTGCCCTAACCTCTAGTCAATGGCTAGAGGAGACTTGGATTTTCATTTGCCAACATTGGCCAAACCTACTTACCAGCTGCCATTCACTATTCCTTGCAAAACAAACTTGCTCTACTATAAATAGAGCTCAATTGTGATCAGTTTGAGTACACCAAAGCCATCTAACAGATGCTTTCCTCAAAATCTCTTTCTCTTGGCAAAAATGCCTTTCTTAGCAAGGTAGCTATCGGGTTTTGAGTTTGAGAGCAATTCCAATCAAACCAATCACTCACACACCTCACATACATCATATAGAAGTGATCCAAACACTTAGATCACTTCTGAAACACCAATTTCACAAAATCATCAGCTGGTTGCTCAAATTTTCAAACAAGTTGCAGCTGAGGTACCACAAAGTGATCCAGCCAATTTCAATCAAGTCCAACCATTCAAACACACTCCATAGGGTGTAGGGAATCTGTTCAGATCATCACCACTCATCTGTAACACCTCCAAATCAAAAATCACTTTGCACTTGCTGTCACGGCTTGGAGGTAAGCACATACTTGGTCATCTCTCAATCCATGCATATTTCCTCGCACAATAATTTGGCCATATGTTCATAATCATGTATGGAATGTTTTCCCTCAATTAATTACTTTGTTTGAATCGTGTATCAAAAATCCTAGCCTTCATGCAAAAATTAGGGTTCTTGAGGATTTTTCGTGATTACTTGTTGTATGTTTAATTTAAATGAAATTAATGGACATAGACATGATCGTGAGGTTGAGACGAGCATAATGATATGTGGATTGCATGATATGATTAAGTATTCAGTGAGATTGGAGAGAAAATGCAAATCTGAGAATCCAAGAACACGCGCGTGTTCTTCAGCTTGTTCTTGGCGCCTTTTTTCCAAATTCAAATATTTGAATTTTGTGATTTTGTTTAATTGATTCAAAAATTAATTTCTCTCTGAGTTTTAATGATTTTGAGTTGATTCTTTTTTTGATAATTCATAAAAATGTTAAAATATTTTATTTTATCAAAAAATCCCAAAAATATTATCTATTTTGTATAATTGATATTTTTGCAAAGAATTAATATTTTAATTGTTTTTGACATTTTAAATACTTTTTCTACATTGATTTTGCAACTTTTGATGCTTTCTAATTATTTTGTAGGTCAATACTTAATTTTTGAAGCATTAATCCAAAATCACAATTTGTTTTTCACATGTTAAACAATTTTGATCATTTTAATTGAATTTTTATTCAATTAAATACATTTTTTAAAACAAATTAGGGTTTTTGGATTAATTCAACCCTCATAAATCATTTTCAAAACACTTTTGGGCCTCTAATAGAGTGTAAGACCCAATCCTTTCTTGACCAAGACATTTTGGGCCTCAGTGTATTGTATAAGTCCCGATACCGTCAAAAACGAACGGCGCGATCGTCGCCTTTTCGAAAAATAACCTTGGGCCTCTCCTCGAGCTATAAGACCCATTCAAAACTTTTTGGGCCTCTAATAGAGTGTAAGACCCAACCCCCTTTTAACCAAAATCATTTGGGCCTCACTTATTGTATAAGTCCCTCTGCGTTAAAAGAAAACCTCGGCGCGATCGCCATTTTTAAACAAAAAAATCAACTGGGCCTACCTTCGTGTTATAAGCCCCACTCTTTCTTCTTTAAACTTTTTGGGCCTCTTGAGAGAGTGTAAGACCCATCCCTTTGTACAGAAAACCTTTTTGGGCCACAGTCACTTGTATAAGTCCCTCTGTACAAATTCAAACAGTGCGTTCACTGATAAAACCCTGGGCCTCTCCTTGAGCTGTAAGCCCCAAATCTTTTTATTTCAAAGCACTTTCTCCTTTGATTTTGAATATACTGTTGTTTTCAATCTTTCTTTGTTGAACAACTAACCAAACAGCATGGAAGCTCTACAACCGAGTAAGTGGTTATCGCTTTCATTTACCGCTTTCATATATATATATATATAACTGTATTGTGGGGCTGTTTCGCTGTAAGTCTCCTTTCATAAACTCATATCAACTGTGTAATAATAGTATAGAAATTTCGAGTTTCCCCGGCAACTACGTCTAGCACTAGGTAAAGCCTTGTTGATCACTCTGAACTTACAGTCAAAACTAGATCCACATAGGATTACCAGACACAGTCTTCCCTCCTCTTGGGGTTAAACAATATGGAGATGTGAAAGGCAGATTCTTTTTGAACCCTTTCTCAGACTGTCACTCTTAGAAATAGACTGAACTAGATCCCCAATAGGATTACCAGATACAGTCTTCTCTTCGTCTGTCCTCATTAGGAATTGTCAAGAAATTCTATTCCCCAGAGATGAATTATTCTCGGTGAAACTTCTCTTGAATTTCTTCAAACCTCAGAACTGTTCACTAAATGAATTATTCTCGGTGAAACTTTTCTTCAAACCTCATGAGAAAGTGTTTAGGTATTTAAAGAGTGCATTTGGTTGAGGTAGTCCAGAGTGTGGGTTATTTCATCATGTCATTCATTCGTGCTTGGATATGGAACTGCATTGGCTTCTTTTGTCAATTTTTGGCTAAAAAGGGGGAGAAAGGATGTGTGGGTGAGTCTTTCAACATACATCTCTGGTGGTGGTCTTGGAAGGATGATGGAAAGGATGTTCTGACATTCTGTCAGAATCTTTCCCTTTTGTACCTTGTGATCGGAGTTGCGAAACAGGTTGTGCCTTGTGACCGGGGTTACATTCCTTGTGAACTCTATGTTACAAATGATACAACTGTTTCTTCTTAAGCTCTTTCAGGATCTTCTTGTGAGTTCTCTTATGCCTCTCAAGAGGAAGATTCATCCTATCGTGGCAAGTACTGGTTTGAGGGGGAGAGAGTCATATACTCTTCCTCATGTACACTAACATACAGCTAGGAATTTTCAGGAGTAAAAAAGAGCCTCAGATGGGTTCCAATCATATCTACCAAACGCTGGACTTTCCGTTTCTACCTAAGAAGTTTTAACCAAAAATCTGTCAAAAGGGGGAGATTGAAAGCTCTGCTGATTTGAGCAAATTTTTGGGAAAAACAGAAAGTCAAAAGAGATGTTTAAACATGAAGAAGTCTGATAAAAGAAGACTGATCAGAGATGATGTCCTAACAGATGTCTCGACATCTGTATCTGATATTGCAGGATGTTTCTAAATCTATGGCAAGATTTACGGAAACAATCATTACATGGATCAAGGACTGAAGACTGAAGCCCAAGGAAGCAGAAGCCTATAAATAAAAGACTTAGACCTAGGTTTTTGTATGCCTTAGTACGCCTGTTGTAACCTTGTTTTCTTGCGTAAGAAACAAGGGTTTAGGGTTTTGAGAGTCGTTGGCTTTCTAGGTTGTAAGTCTCCCTTTGTATCAATTGATACACTGTGATAGATATAGGTGTCGCACAAATCCATAAGCCTTGAGGTATTGGATTATGTATTGTTCTTGGATGAAGCTTTTAAGGAAATCCGAGTTAGCTTGTTTGTCAAGTATGTTTGACAGATTTCTGTATTGATAGGGGTGATGTAGAAATCACAGTTGGTGATTAAGGGAAGTGAGTGGGGTATCTCATATCAGGGTTGTAAACGTTTAAGTTTAGCCTTGGTAAAGATGTTCATTGGGTAGATGTTAGGTATAAAGTTGTAAACGGGGGAGTTTAACTTTGTAACAGTCTACATATAGTGGAGTCTTCTTCCTGGATTGGTATCCCCCAAATGTAGGTGAGTTTGCACCGAACTAGGTTAACAATTACTGTGTTCTTTATCATTATGCAGATTTACGTTTTCTGTTAGGGTTCATGATAAACATGTTGGATCAGATATTGTGACATCTGTGATAGTGCAGTTTTGATATTCAACGTATCAGTCTGTTGTTGTGCCTCTGAGTTTAAATGATTATGTAGCACAATGTCTTGACATGTGTTAGGACATCTGCTGTCTGCATAGGCCAGAATTTCAAAATTTAATAACAAATCCAAAAAAAATAGTTTAATGACCGATTTTTTGATCAGTAAATCAATCCAAAGTTATGTGTCCGCAAAAAAGATAACACCATTAGTGAAATATAGATGGAAAAACTAACTTGATATATTTTAAAAATTTGAGAAATTAAAATAATTCTTTTGAAAATTAAAAAATTAAATTGGACTCGAATATAAAATAAGGGATATTTAGAACTTTTTACCCATATAACCATGTTTTACAAGAATATTATCCAATATACCCATGTTTCCAAAAAATATCCCAAAATATCCAACTTTCAAAAAAGCTTTGGGGTGTCAATAGCCCTGGAGTCCCCTTTAAAAGCTAATGAGGGGGCGTCAATATAGATAAAGCCACCTATATAATTTATGAGGGGCTCCAATAGCCCTGAAGTCTCCTCTTAAACGATTTTTTTTAAAATATTTTATAAATAATATATTATATAATAATGTATAATTAATAAATAATTTCATTTCATAACAAATTGATTACATTGGCAAAACATTGTACATTAATTTCTACGACTGAGTCAAAATAAATGTTCGTCGGTACCGCATCCTCGAGGACATATGTTTCTCGGTGCTCTTTGTGGTGGCGTCGGGTCCACAGGAGGTGTTTCATAGGAAATCGTCGGCGATGATTGTGTTGGCTCAGATTTAAGAAACTCGTGTATTTGGGCCCATGAAGATGAGGTTAACTCAGTAAAGTCATCCAGATTGAAGGGGTTGCCCATGCCTTCATAATTTTGTTGAGGTGGTTGGCTTGATGAGGCTATGTTAGAACGATAGCTGGCTTGGTTGAAAGGTGACATTGGTGTAAATGTTTGGGTGGGTAAGGTTTGATACTCCATGTTAATTTGTTCTGTAGTATCGTAGGAGTATGATTGGTAGGGTGGTTGGGTTTGTTGGTATTGGGACTGGAAAAAAACTCTGTTGGAATGGAGGGAGATTGGTAAGGGGTATGTTCATGGAATTGTGGTTGTGTGAGTGGGGGTTGGATTGGCAGTTAGGTTGGGGGTTGGGTTGGCGGTTGGGCATGTGATGATGAGTCTTGTTGGCGTGGGCCAACCAAATACCTTGGATGAGAAACGAAACTAATGGTAACCGATTTATACCAATTCCTGTATTGGATAGATGGTTTAGACTCGAATGGCAGCACAATGTCGACCAGGACAAAATGATGGTGATGTTTCCATTCACGAAACTCAGCTCTTGCATAGTGCGTCCAAGCAGGGTAGTCCCATTGGTCAGAGACTTTACTTTTGTGGTATTTGTTGGCGATGCATCTTGGTGGACTTGGAATATCCTGTAGCATTCCAAATTGAAGTTTCACGTGATCATTGTTATGCATTTCCACCGTAGTGAATGCAATAATCGGTGCCTTTGCACTCCATACCGTAGAGTGTTGTTGGTTAACTTCATGCATGCCTTCTAACTCAAGATATGGTCGTCAAATAAACTGTAGTAGAAAAAAATTTATATTTAGTATATGTTAATAATATGTTAATATTAAAGATGACTCTATTTTAAATAGGTAGGTTAGTGACGGTACATCATCTTAACCCAAATGATCCAAAAGGTTTTGGTATTGGGTGATGTTGTAATGGGGACAATTGTCATAATTCATCCCAAGTGCAGACCACCTACAAAATGAAAAGAAATTATTTGTTCTTAATAGTATAAACTAAATAAGAGGATACTTTTTTATCAAAGAACTGGTGTAGAAATTACCTTGTTGCGTATGGAAATCCGTAATTATTGTAGTTGATAGGCGCTAGATTGGTCATTCTCGACCAACCCCAAACTTGAAGAAGAACAACATATCCAGTAAAAGTAGAATAATTTGTTGTTGCATTTTTACACAAAGATCAATAGAGGTACGATAACGTGGCAGACCCCCAACTATATGTTTTTATTTTATCTATGTCCTCTAATAAAGGTAAATATATAATATGAACAACGTTACCACTTGCATCCAGACATAAAAATAAACCTATTAGTAGCATGATATAAAATCTAGGTTTTCTTATTTTCTAATTTTCAGGAGAGTCTTCGGTTAATGTTATTGCTCTATAATTTCTTTTGAGCCATGATAATAATAGTTTTTGACCCCTCACATCTCTAGGAGTCAAGGAGACCCCTAAAAGTTGTTCTGACACATTAGCGTTAATATTTGTGAGACCGTTTATTGCCTTACCATTAATTGGTAAACCCAACAACATGTATGTGTCTTCGAGGTAACAGTACATTCACTATTGGAAGATGAAATGTATGCGTCTCGGGTCACCACCTTTCTTGAAGAGATAGAATAAACTTTGTATCCACTGAATAAATTTTGATTTTTATGAGGTCTCCAAATCCGGCGCGCACCAAATAAGGTTCAATTAACTTGTCATGTGCGACATAATTATGCATACGAGCTCGAAAGTCATGAGGGTTATAAGAAAAAAAGAAATAGTTAGATACCATATAATGGAATATCGTGAGAGTTCGAAAATAGTATGATACAACATCTTAAAAAAATAGTTAGATACAACATAATGAAACATTATACTTACATAAGACACAATGTTGTTCGGTGTTCCTCTATGTTCTTCTCCCATTGTTAAAAGATACATTTTTCTACACTAAATATGAATGTGATTATATCAAGTTGGAGAGGGTAATGTATTTGTTGATGAGTATATGAATGTTACATTGACGGTAACATGTATTTATAGTAAAATTATGGAATGAGGTAGATGAACAAAATAAATATTACATTGATTGCATTGAAGAAGTTTAGTTGAGGTAGATGACATTGAAGAAGAAGAGTAACATTTGGCAGACTGCATGCTTGCATGCACGCATGCAAAATCTGACGCATTAAAGACAGACTGGCCTTTCATTGGCGCCATAGTTCTCTTTTAGATAGGGGCTGCCCTTACATTGGCACCCTAGTCTAAATTTTAATGAAGGGGCTGCCCTTACATTGACACCCTAGTGCAAATTTAATGAGGAGGCTGCCCTTACATTGGCGCCCCCTTTAGAGTAAAATTAATTTTTTTTATTCTGCATCGCTTATATGTATCAGTACACATTGAAGAGGGTAAACATCATCTAAACTACATTTCATTACATTAAAAAATGTCTAGACCAACAAATTATATAGTTCATGCTCACATTAATGGAGAGACGTGCGTCTCTGATATTTCTGGATTCGTATTTCAAAATACTGATGTTACCCGATTTACAATAAGCAGGAAATCAAATTTCTTGCATTTCAAAAAGCGAATAGAGTCAAAGATATTGTCTGGTCCAATCTCTCAAATTATATATAAAAATCCTTTTATTTTTGAAAATAGGCAGGTCAAGTATGTTCAGCAGAATGTACGAGACGATGATGATGTTCAACGCATGTTTGATAGCCATGAACACTCTGGGTTCGACTATATCGAGTTGTATCTATTACTTAGTCAGCCTCAACAATCCTAAATTTTTGGTGAATCTCAAGTAATAGATCAATCACAAGTACTTAATCAATCGCAGTCATTAGAACAAGATGAAGTTGATGTAGTCAACGAGGAGGAATAAGAAACATAGGCCATGGTTGATCAAATGGTGAATTTGTTTTTGGACTGGGGACTACACCGCAATCACTCCACTTAAAGATGTAGATCAAGAAAAATTACCATTAAGTCATGTCTATTGTCCTCCCCAACACATGACTAACTTGCATTTGAATGGAGATGAGACATCCTCAGATTTGTTCTATAATCCTTCTCAACAAATCGAAGGTGTTTTAAAAATGGGGAACCAGTACCGCACAAAAGCAGAATGCACGCAAGCTATAATAAGGTTTCACATGGATAATTTTGTTGATTTTGAAGTAGACCGCAATGATGCAAAACGCTATGTCATAGTATGTCGTAACAAACTTTGCAAGTTTCGGTTAGCAGCGTCCTATCGGAAGAGAAGTGATTGTTGGGAGATAGGTTCGATTGATCCACCTCACAATTGCACAACCACCATTCTTTGACAAGATCATGGTAAATTAAGTTCTCAATTAACGTGCCAAGAGATTTTGCATCTTTTGGGTGTAGATCTATCTAGGAAGGTGAGCACGATTATCTCTCATGACGTTGCACGGTTCAATTATACTCCATCATACAGGAAAACTTGTATTGTAAGAATTAAAGCAGTTGAACATGTATATGGTAATTAGGAAAAATATTAAAATCGACTTCCACAGTATTTGCTAGCACTTCAAAAATATGTTCCTGGAACGGTTGTAATATTGGAGTCACTGTCAGCATACACACCTGATGGAACTTGTGTAGATGGAAGTAGGATATTCTCTCGTCTCTTATGGGCATTTCAATAGTGTATCAAAGGTTTTGCATTCTGCAAACCTGTTATTTAAGTTGATGGAACATGGTTGTATGGAAAATATAAAGGAACATTACTGACAGCGGTTGCATAAGACGGAAACAATAATATATTTTCAATTGCCTTTGCTCTAGTCGAAGGAGATGCCTCTATTGTGAGCGCTTACAATAATCCTACTAATGGTTGGGACAATCCTCTTTCTGTCCATGTCTATTGCATAAGATACATTGCTCAAAATTTTATGCGAAAAATCAAAGATAGGAACCTCCATAAAAAGGTTGTGAACGCGGGGTATGCCTTAAACCAACCATCATTCATGTACTACTGCAAAGAATAAGATTGTCAAATGCGGATGCATTAAGATGAGTGGATAGCATTCCAGTGGAGAAGTGGACAAGGGCATTTGATGGAGGATGCCAATGGGGTCACATGATAACAAATCTTGTGGAATCCCTGAACGACGTATTTAAGGGAATTAGAAACCTACCCATCACTGTGTTGGTGAGAGAAACATATTATAGGTTGGGATCACTATTTGCGGCAAGAAGCAAAAAATGGAGCGCTGTTTTAGAATCAGGGCAATTATTCAGCGAAACCTGCATGAAATATATGAAGGAGGAAACTGTTAAAGCGGCCTCACATTGAGTTAGAGCATTTCACCGTCACGATTACAACTTCTGTTAGTTCTTGGATTGGCTGGAATTTTGGTAAAACAAAGTATATTCAATGTTGATGTCAAGGTGTTGATGTTGTAACATTGAAGTCTTAACACTGGGCTGTGTTAAGTAATTAATTGCTGAAGTTGGATGTCTGATGTCACATGGCGATGTTGTGACATTAGATCTGCAGAACTGATAACATCAGGTTGTGATGTTATTAGGGTTTGCGTATTAGCTGGAATTGTGGAGAGTGGTTGACTCATTGGATGAGAATATCTTGGGATAGATATTTTCTGTTACATGGGAGATTTGATTGCAGGTCTGTTGGAGAATTAAAAGGTTGAAGATTTAAAAAGATTTTGTGGATAAAATCTATTTTGAAGATTCAGTTTTAATTAACAAATCTGATCAAATATTGTGACAAGTCCAAGACCAATTCAAGGAGCTATATAAAGCGCACAAGACCAGAGGAAAAGGTACAGAAATACATAGAGAAGATCAAGAGCATAGGCTGAGTGTCTTGAGTATTTTGTACGAGTTGTATTTACACTATTCTAGGGTTTGAATAGGTGTTAAGTTTTTGTCCTCTCTAGAAGCTGTGAAGCAATAGAGAGTGGTTGTTTGATCGAAGCTGTGAAGTAAGATCAAGGGTACTCAAAGTGGTCTCTTTGAGTGTTTGTAAGGGATTGAGTGGTGTTCTCATACCTAAGTGGTTTCTTAGGTAGGAAGTCATTAGTAGAGTATAAGTTTAGGAGATTGTCAACGGGTTGTTGAGTCTGTAAATTATATCTACAAGTAGTGAATTCCATCCCTGGCTTGGTAGCCCCCAGAGTAGGTTGGTTGGAACCGAACTAGGTCAACAATTCTTGGTGTTATTTTACTGTTATCGCTGTCCATTGTGCAGAGTGTGTTATTGTGATATCACACCTTAACATCACACGTCTGATACCAGAATTTCAATTGGTATCAGAGCAGGCATCCTGTCTGTCTCTAGGTGAGTTCTAGGGAAGTTACTTTCTGGTGTAAAGATGAACAAAGAAGTTGGAGGATTCGTCAACAGACCCCCTATTTTGGATGGATCCAATTATGACTATTGGAAGCCAAGGATGACCACCTTCTTAAAATCCTTGGACAGTAGGGCTTGGAAGGCTGTTATTAAAGAATGGAAAACCCCTGTCATGTGTGAGAAGGACGATGCTGGTAAAGATAAAGAAGGCACCTCTAAGCTAAAGCCTGAAGAAGAATGGACCAAGGAGGAAGATGAGCTCGCCCTTGGAAATTCCAAAGCTCTAAATGCCATCTTCAATGAAGTGGATAAGAATATCTTCAGGTTAATCAATACCTGTGAAGTTGCTAAGGAAGCGTGGGATATCTTGCAGGCTACTCATGAAGGAACATCTAGAGTCAAGATGTCACGACTTCAGATTTTAACATCAAAATTTGAAAGCCTGAAGATGAAGGATGATGAGACTATTCATGATTTCCACATGAGTGTTCTTGAGCTGGCCAATGCATCTAGTGCTCTTGGAGAGAAGATGTTTGATGAAAAGCTTGTGAGGAAGATCCTCAGGTCCCTACCTAAGAAGTATAAGATGAAGGTTACTGCCATTGAAGAATCACAAGACATCAGCAAGATGAGAGTTGATGAGCTCATTGGATCTCTTCAAACCTTTGAGCTTGGGTTGAATGAGGAAGAACCAGAAAAGAAGCCAAGGAGTATAGCCCTGGTGACAAATGGTGAAGAAGAGAAAGGGAAGAAATCTGAATCCCAGGAGGATCTATCTCAGGCCATAGTGATGTTGGGAAGACAGTTCACCAAAGTATTCAGGAGAATGAATAATAACTCCAGGCCCAATGTTAAGAACATGACTTCTGACACCAGCAAGAAAGATGAAGAGAAAACTGCCCAAGATAAAGGAGTGCAGTGCTTTGAGTGTGAAGGGTATGGACATGTCAAGAAAGAATGTCCCACCTTCTTGAAAAAGGAGAAGAAAGGCATGACAGTTTCCTGGTCTGACTCTGATAGTGAAAGTGGAAGCGAGTCAGCAAAGCATGTGAGAGCTTTAACAAGAGCTGTGGTTTCTGATGATGATTCTAGTGATGGAGAAGTAACTTATGAGGAGTTGGCATCTACCTATCAAGAGTTGTGTTTAAAGAGTGCTGAAATTTATCAAGAAAACAAGTGCCACAAGCAACAGATTGCTCAGCTTGAGAATGAAAAGACAGATCTGGAAAATGAAGTGGTGCTAGTTAGAGCTCACCTTGATCAAATGACCAAGTCTGTTAGGATGCTGAGCTGTGGTACAGACACACTTGACAAGATACTTCAGTCAGAAAAAGCTGCTGGAGACAAAGCTGGGATAGGTTATGTGGCTGAGGACAAGGGAACTTCAGGTTCAAAGAAGGAAGTGTCACAACTTTTATCTCAACATCAGCCAAAGAAGCAGGATCCTACCCCTAAGAAAGCTGATGTTTCACAACCTAAGAAGATTGAGAAGAAGACTGGTCCCTATCAGAAGAGAAAGCAGCCACAGGGAGCTAGTCAGTATATGCCCCCAAAATACCACGAGAGCATGCAAGCTGCTCAGTTCAAACAGCACATGTCTCATCAGGTGTCTCAACATCAGGATAACTGGTATGGTTATGGATATGGATACACCAATGTTGTTCCTTATATCTATGGAAGAAGAAAGCCACACCATCATGGGAGACAATCTAGGAAACAGCATTCTCAGCCGTCTTATGGGAGAAGATATCAACATAATAGATGGCAGGGCAGTTATGGTAGGAGGAGATCACATTATGGATGGCAACATAAGCAATCTCATCATGGCAGAAGATTCAGAGATGAAAGGGTGAGATGTTATTACTGTGTAAGGTTTGGACATATGCAGTACTCTTGCCACAAGCTGCATGGATACCCTCAACCTCAAAACAGATGGAGAGAGCACAGGTCCAAAGTTGTTAAACAATGGGTACCCAAGGAGAAGGTGAAGTGCTTATTGGCTCACATGGGGGATAAAGAAGGAACATGGTATTTTGACAGTGGGTGTTCCAAGCACATGTCTGGATGTAGATCCATGTTTGATGATCTTAGACCTTGCCCCTCTCATGAGGTCATATTTGGCAATGGAGGAAAAGGTGTTGTTGCAGGAGTTGGGAAAGTGCAAGGTAATGGTAAACCTAAACTTGACAATGTTCTGTTTGTCAGTGGCTTAAGTGCAAATTTGATCAGCATAAGCCAGTTGTGTGATGAAGGGTACAAGGTAAACTACACTAAGCATGAGTGTGTGGTTTCTGATGAGCATAATCATATTGTTATGAAGGGTACCAGAACCAAGGATAACTGCTATCAGTGGACCTCTCTTGAAGGAGATTCAACTAGTGATGTTCAAGTTGATGTTATAACATCAGACTATGACTCAGAGTTAATGAGTCCTGGTGTGAATTCTTGTTTAAAAGGAAAGTCTTTATGGAGGGGAGAATATTAGTAATTGGTCTTTAAAGAGTACACAAAATCTGGCGCCTTACCTCAGACCCTCATTTCCCAATATAGCAAAATCACGGTTCATCAAAACTCATATCTCTCTTCTGTTCGTCCCCCTCAACAAGAAGAATCATCTTACTCTGTACTCCTTCAAAGGAACCATGTCAAAGAAAATAACTTCTCCTTCTAAAAGTTCTTCGCGGAATAACGCTAGGGTTTCTACAAATGAGTAATCTGAAGACGAAGCTCTGAATATTCAACCCATCCCCGTAATGTTACCGGAATCAGGTAAACCTAAACCTTCTAAACTTGCTTCAAAAAGGGCTGCAACTACTTTTAAAAATAGTGAAACAAAGAAGCTAGTTACCAGTGTCCTATTTAGTGATAAATCATCACCTAGGTCATCCGCGTCTCAAACTGTGGTGGAAAAGTTTGATGTTGATAAGAGTATGGGTAATCTGGCAACCAAAATACTGGACAAAGGAATACCTGTGAAAGGAATTTCTGTACCGTTGAATTAGATGCCAGCAGAAAAGGTAGACATGCAAGGAGAAGAATCTGATCTTCATAGACTTGTCGTGTCTGTCATTGAGGATTCTGAAAGAGGAGGAGAAGAAGAAGATGTGCATGAGGAAATTAATGATAGAACTACTCTTGAAAAAGAAAAGAGTGAGGAGGTGATCAATGTGGATGACTTATCTGACAATGAAGTCATTGGAAATGTTGTTCCAAGTATTGCCAAGAGATTACAGACAAGGAAAGGAAAGGCCGTTGAGTCCTCTCCAAAGAAGTTTGAAGGCAAGAAGAAAACTGTTGTTGGTCCAACCAAGCCATGGAGCAAAGTGGCTGTGAAATCCAAAAAGAGGAAAATAAGGGAAGACTCTAATTGTGACCGTGATGATGAGGATGATGTTCATGACATCACACCTATCAGAAGGACAATTTTGAAGAGAATCTCTGACAAAGTCCCTGAAGTTCCAGTCGACAACATTTCCTTTCATTATGCCAGCAGTGTATCATTATGGAAAATTTGTATGTCAGAGAAGACTGGCCCTAGAGAGGGAGCTTGGGAAAGAAGCTTTAGAAATGAAGGATATCATGGTGCTGATTAATGAGGCTGGATTGGTATAGACTGTGACCAAGTTTCCTAAGTGCTATGTAAGTCTTGTCAAAGAATTTGTTGTCAACATTTCTAGAGATATTACTGATAAAAAAAGCATTGATTTCATGAAAGTTTATGTGAGAGGAAAGTGCATTAATTTCTCTCCTAGTACTATCAATAAGTATCTAAGAAGAGATGATGAAGAGTATAGTGAACTTGAGATGACTGATAATGATATATGTAAAGAGATTACAGCTGGTCAGATAAGGGTTTGGCCACTGAAAGGGAAGTTGCCATCTAGTAAACTTAGCATCAAGTATGCAATTCTTCACAGAATTGGTGCTGCCAACTGGGTGCCAACAAACCACAAGACAACAATCGATGTTGGATTGGGCAGGTTTATCTGTACTATTGGGAAGAAGATTAAGTTTGACTATGGCAGCTACATCTTTGAGCAAGTGGTGAAACATGCTGAAACAAACACTATCAAGTTACCCATAGCATTCCCATCTCTTGTGTGTGGTATCATCTTGGAGCAACATCCTGAAACTTTAACAAGTTCAGACATAGCCTGCCAGAGGAAGACAGCCTTGTCCCTACACCCTAAACTATTTTCAGGACATCATGTTCCAGACATTGCTCTAACTTCAACTGCTGAAGTCAAGAAGAAGACTACAAAGGCTGAACTGATCGGAGAATTGAAGACCATATGCAAAGACCTTGATGCAGTCATCAGTACCAGTTTGGTTAGAAAAGAGAGACTTGAAAAGCTGATCCAGCAGTTAGAACTGAACAGTGGTGATGATGTTGATGTTGATGGCTCTGAGAAAGATGAAGTTGATGCCAAGTGGGGATAGCTCTGAGGAGGAGGAAGAGAATCCTGGAGAACAATCCAGTTTAGAAGAAGACTAGTTTATCTTCTCTTGCCTTCAGTAGTTTTTAGTTTAGTTTTTTTATGGTGGTTTTGTAATTTGAATATTGTGTTGTTTTATGCACTGTTTTTGTTTTAGTTTCCTTCTATGATTTATTTTGCCTGGTTGCTAACTGAGAGGCTAACAATGAGAGCTAGGGTATACTGACAATAGTTAATAGGGCTTCTAACTGAAGTTTGCCTAATTGTGGCTAAAAAGGGGGAGAAAATAGCCAAGATAGTCAAGAGTTATTATTGCCATATGCTGCAAGTGTGATGTAGATATTAAGGGGGAGTTATTGACAGTTGCTATGCTGATCAACATTGCTGCAGTAAGGAGGAGTTTTGACTGAAGATATCATAGAAATTGAAGAGTGCAGCCAAGCAGACATCAAAGGGGAGAAAAGTGCTGCACATTGTGAGCTACTGAACAGCTGTGATGCTGGTTCATGTTCTTGAGGGGGAGCACCAATTGGCTGTTGTCAATAATGAAGATGGTGCTACAGCAGATCGAGTGATGAAGACTATGAAGATTGTCAATTGTTAAACTGCTGCTAATGTGTTTCAAAACTTTTGAAGATTATTCCGCTGCTGAAATCTCTGAAGGTGCAGAGAGCAGAAGTTGATTGCAGAGTGCAAAGATTGTTTTAGCCAAAATTAGCCAAAGGGGAGATTGTTAGTTCTTGGATTGGATGGAATTTTGGTAAAACAAAGTATATTCAATGTTGATGTCAAGGTGCTGATGTTGTAACATTGAAGTCTTAACACTGGGCTGTGTTAAGTAATTAATTGCTGAAGTTGGATGTCTGATGTCACATGGCGATGTTGTGACATTAGATCTGCAGAACTGATAACATCAGGTTGTGATGTTATTAGGGTTTGCGTATTAGCTGGAATTGTGGAGAGTGGTTGACTCATTGGATGAGAATATCTTGGGATAGATATTTTCTGTTACATGGGAGATTTGATTGCAGGTCTGTTGGAGAATTAAAAGGTTGAAGATTTAAAAAGATTTTGTGGATAAAATCTGTTTTGAAGATTCAGTTTTAATTAACAAATCTGATCAAATATTGTGACAAGTCCAAGACCAATTCAAGGAGCTATATAAAGCACACAAGACCAAAGGAAAAGGTACAGAAATACAGAGAGAAGATCAAGAGCATAGGCTGAGTGTCTTGAGTATTTTGTACGAGTTGTATTTACACTATTCTAGGGTTTGAATAGGTGTTAAGTTTCTGTCCTCTCTAGAAGCTGTGAAGCAATAGAGAGTGGTTGTTTGATCGAAGCTGTGAAGTAAGATCAAGGGTACTCAAAGTGGTCTCTTTGAGTGTTTGTAAGGGATTGAGTGGTGTTCTCATACCTAAGTGGTTTCTTAGGTAGGAAGTCATTAGTAGAGTATAAGTTTAGGAGATTGTCAACGGGTTGTTGAGTCTGTAAATTATATCTACAAGTAGTGAATTCCATCCCTGGCTTGGTAGCCCCCAGAGTAGGTTGGTTGGAACCGAACTGGGTCAACAATTCTTGGTGTTATTTTACTGTTATTGTTGTCCATTGTGCAGAGTGTGTTGTTGTGACATCACACCTTAACATCACACGTCTGATACCAGAATTTCAACTTCATTGTTGACGAGAAAAAGGATCACAATGAGGGTCCGACCAATGGGATACTACAGGGTGGAAATTCATAAAAATTGGTGCGACTGCGGAAAGTTTCAAACCTTCCATATGCCTTGTTCACATGTCATTGCGGCATGTTCCAGTGTTCGTCAGGATCCATTCTTGCAACTATCAAAAGTTTACAAGGTCGTGAACTTATTCGTTATCTACAATAATAACTTTCTAGTGGTAGCTAGTGAGGACTATTGGCCAACCTATCATGGGGACACAATTTACCACAACGAAAACATGAGAAGAAACAAAAAGGGCGACCCCAAAAGCACGCGAATTAGAACCGAAATGGATACAACTGAGGAAATGGAAAGATTGTGTGGAATATGTCGTCTTCTCGGTCATACAAGGAAACGTTGTCCCAATGTTGAAACAAGTTCTAGATAGATTTACTTATGTCATTAAAAAATTTGTAACCTTCGAATTTAATATTTATAACAACTTCTGGTTACAAGAAAACAAACTAAAATACTTCTAAAACAACAACACAAACCATTAAAAATATAGAGATTAATACTACACAAAAACTAAGATATAACAACAATCAAAACACTATCATCAGTTCCAAACATCAAATCCGTAACGTCGTTGTCATCTTTAATTCGCACCCACTCACGTTGTATATTGCCATTTGCAACCGAGAAATACGAAACAAGTCTTTCAATACTTCTAATTCTTTCACCATCTGAAATGTCTCCTTCTAACCAACGATTCAAATTCCTTTGTAGTTGATCTAAACTTTATATGTTCCAAAATAGCATCCTTATCGGAGACTTGGTTTGTGAAAAAATAACATGCCCATATCTTCTAAGATACATGATTGAATTTGCAGGAAAAATGTTGTTACAGGAAAAGCAAAATCTGGTTCTGTTCATCAACTATATGGCACAAAAGTGGTATATGTAGTGCAATTAGTGTAGTCGTGTTGCAATCAGACTAGAATCATGTTGAATTTAGTTGCATTTAGACACAAATTGCCCCTAAAATGGCGAGTTGGGCATAACTAGAGAGAAGGTTATTGTGGTGATTTCCTGAACAATATTTCTTATATATATATATATATATATATGATCGTACCTGGATCAGACAGTTAGATAGTGGCCAACAGCGTCGTGAAACCTTCAGCTCCGGTGGTGGTGAAACGGCGGGGGGGGGGGGGGGGGGGGGGGGGGGGGGGGGGGGGGGGTGTAGCTGCAAGGTACTCCGACGCTCAAGTCAGGAAAGGTCAGAGAAAAGCAAGTACAGAAAATAGGTGTGAGTTTGGAATGTGTCGTAACCTGACCCTCTCAAGTGAGAGGGTATTTATAGAGAGCCCCCAGCGCGGGACCAACGGTTACCTGCACTAGGCTGGATTGCAAGGCCCAATCCAAGTAACTGTCAGGGCTTACGTGGCATAGTGAAGACCAGCACGTGGTCTTCTCCCTGGGGTGACGGTCCCAAAATCTCCGGAAGTAGGGCATACCGATTCCTTCGGGAGCGGGAGGTTACAAGAGTGTCCTCGCGGGGAGGCTCATGGGTGTCGAGGAGAACCGAGGCCTACAGGACTTGGTGCCTCTGCTCGACGGATTCAGGTGTATGCGTGCTCGGCCATACTGATGGTCGTTACGTGCTTGACGTGGACTGTTTACATGGACCTTGTTGGGCTGACCGAGGTAGTGCGGGTTGGGCCTGCCCGTGTGCAGGGCATGCGCTGGCCCAGTCCAGAACAGGAGCCCCCCAAGTCGTTGCTCTGATGTGTCAGAGTAATGACTTAAGGGTCAGCAACTGCGTCGAGGACGCGCTGCGTCGGGGAAAGTCCTCTATGCGGGGAGCGATTGGTCTGCTCGAGTTTGGCAGGCCGTGCTGGGCGACGCCACGGGGATACGAGAAGTTTGAAGTCGAGCAGCAAAGCAACGAAAGGATGCGTGAGGTGAAACGAAGGGACGTGTATGGGGAAACGTGTGCCACGTGTCACACGCCATCATTACCTAGGGCGGCTAAGCTAGGGTAGCATAATCGAGTGCCTAGGAAAACCCTCGAGACCCGTGAGGGCCTTATAAATAGGGGTCATCCCATTTCATTTGCACTTTTGGCTCCCCCCTTGGTCAGACTCTCTCTCTATTCCTTCCCTGTTTTTACCGCCGTTCTCCGTCGCAGACCGTCGCTTTCCACCACAGACTGCCATGCCGAAACCCTATCAGAACTGTATTTCAAGTAAGTTTTTTTATCTTTCTCTTTTCGTTCGCATTTTGTACGGTGGCCCTATGGTGAACTGACGAAGTTCCCATGGGAACTGTGAAATCTCTAGTGAATACGGCGGAGCTTCTTTGTTTTCTTGTTGAATCTCACGGGGAGAAGGTACGAGAATTACGGGGACAAGAAGAGCGTCCCGAGGACACGGGATGAGTATCTCGGGGTCTTTGACAGTATCCTTAATTGCGGGACGAGTCCTCGGGGGGTCGAAGCACCGGTGGCCTGAGGACGGTCATGGGGTCGCTCATTGGATACCCCGAGGGTGTTGTGCGAGCACGGCAGTCGCTTGATCCCGACGCTCCTTCTTCGCCCTTTCACTTGATCAGCGGTGGAGGGGTGAATTTGATATGGGTCATCGAATTCACCGTTTCCTTCTGGTTTTCAGGTAAATGGACGTATTGGCCATGGCCGTGGGAACCTTAGATGTCGACGACCAACCGGACTCTCCGATGGCGGAGATCATTAGTGCTGAGGAACGACCGCTCGACGAGTGAGTCAGCAATGAGCCCTTAAATATGATCTCCCAGTTTGTTGACGGAGACGAAGACGACATATTTTGCACTGTCGAGCACCGCCTGGTAGGCTCTGCGAAGACGTGGAAAGTGTTCCGGCCACTGGAGCACCACCGTATTTTCTCGACGTACAGACGGATGAGGTTTCCCCTGTACAAATTTATACTCGATGAGGCGGGATGACGTCTGCCCTTCACGGATTTCCAACAGTCGGTGTTTGTCTGGCTGCGCTTGGCACCGTCGCAGCTCCATCCTAACTCCCTTGCCTTTATCCGCACTTTCGAGCTTGTTTGTAAATACCTCCAGATCGGGGCAACCGTGCCCCTTTTCTTCCGTATTTTTCACCTCCAGAGACAGGCGGCCAAAGGCAGACACGGCTGGGTGTCCTTCAAGCAAGTGAGCAGCCTGTTCCATACCTACATAGATTCTATTCGTGACTTCAAGTATCGGTACTACATCGTGAGGCCGGTCTCGCTGGAAACTGTAAATTCGGTGTATCATCGGGTCTCCCGAGAAGTAGATGGGCGGGAGGAAGAACCCCTCGTACCGAGGTTCCCCTTGTTTTGGACGGAAGAACATTTCAAAAGGGGGACGGACAACTACATCTTCAGTCCTGGCCGACTCTGCGAGGGGGACCGACTGGCACACGAGGCAATAGTCAACTTTGTTGCCGGTTTTAGCAAAGCCAAGCTCGTGACGCCGGACGGAGAATTCGTCCGGGGGTGACGACGAGCAGGTCTTAACGAAGCACCGGTTAATCAATATGAGGGCCCTCCTCGAGACGTTTTCTGACGAGGATGCCCTCGAGCTGTTAGGTGGCTTCCTTGACCTACCTTTCCCTTGTGCTCTCAGTTTCGATTTACTGATACATTTCATTTCTTTTCAGGCAAGATGTCGAGTGCTGAGGAACACTTCAAGAAGCTGAAGGCCTCCCGAAATGCGAAGAAGGGTCGGGTTGAACAACTTCGTTCACAGCCTCTCGCCTCTACTTCAATACTTGTGGACTCCTCCGGCTTTAGTCAAGGGAGTCAGTCTCCTGGTAGCCAAGGATCCTTGAAGCCACAACACACAGACAGGCAGGTTGATGTTGACTTGATGGTGGTGGCCGACAGTCCTCCCTCCGAGAAGTTTGTACTTCCCCCTTGTCATTCGAGGCCTCATTTCTTCTCGGATGGCAACTCTCCGGGCATCGTAGCTGCCGAGGTCCAGGTCGTCCTAGGTGCTGCTCAGTCTTCGAGGAGGAAGGCTCTGCTCGAGGACTTATCCGCGGTGATGCGATTCTATTCGAAGACTTTGATCTTGAACAAAAAAACTTGACCGAAAGCTGAACTAACCAAGCTGCAAGAGAAATTCAAGTCCAGTGTTGCCGAGATAGAGAAAACAAGCAAGGAGTTGAACGAGTGTAAAGAGCAGAACAGGGCACAGGCCAAACTTCAGAGGCAGCTGGAGGAGAGGTTGAAGAAAGCTGATGAGGAGAGAAAGGGTTTCTTGGAGAGGATTGTCGGGTTGGAGGACGTTGTTCACCCCGCTGAAGAGGAAACTGAGAAGGACAAGTTGTTAACCTCGCGGGCGGCGCTGATAGCGAAACTCAGGGAGACCGAGCAGGATAACCTCGTGGCGGCTGACATAGGTTTCAAGAATGTTGTACAGTAGCTTTGGGTCCTCAACCCCGACCTTATCACTGAAGGGGCTGACCCCGACTACGACGTGGTCGATGACCAGATCGTGCAGCCGATGCAAGAGGATAAGGTTGGCGGAGGGGCAAATGAACACGAGCAGCCAGAGGGGACCGTCGTCGACTAGTTTTTACTGTCTTATTTTGTTTGGCTTGCGAGCCATTTTATTTTGTTGCCTTTTGCCCGGCCTGCGTGCCAGGGGCTCCTGACATGTTTTTAACACTTGTACAATGGCTTTTGCTCGGCTTTAATACTTTTCCTTTTGCTTATCCATGTGTGTGATGCTTGTATATTTGCTATACTTTATTTATTTTTGTCTAAGTAATAGAGATTTTGGGAATTTACTCGACTTCGATGATCCTCGACTGCGTGGAGAGCTGGCCGAGTGGTCGGAGGTGTATTCCGACCTTCAACGAGGCTAAGAGCTCGGTCGAGGTCTTAGCTTCGTGGCATGAACTTCCCATCGTGAGCTGGGTGTTCTTCCTAATTGGTACAACGACGATGGAGCTCGATCGAGGTTTCCTCGTCGGATCAAAAGTCCTTGCGCACACACAACGCGGCCCTTGATCATCGTGTTTCGTATAAGGATATCGCGCTTGTACCCTAGTGCGTCCCCGTAACCGTGACGCTAGTGTGTCATGGGCAGTGCTTAATTGTAGTACTGTTTAAGCTTCTCAGCGTTCCATGGTCGAGCAAGTTCTTCCCCGTGCAGATTTTTGAGGAAGTAGGCTCCTGTCCCCGTTTTCGCGCGGACGCGGTACGGGCCCTCCCAATTCACGGTGAGTTTTCCTTCTCGCGAATCTTTCTGGTTCCTTCGTAGGACGAGGGTGCCTACCTGAAAATCGTGTTTGATAACTTTGTCATTATAACGTAAAGTAATTCTCTGTTTAAGTGAGGCTTCCAGGAGGGATGCACCCGACCTTATCTCCTCGACAAAGTCGAGCTCTTCTCTCAGGGCTTCATTATTTGCGTCCTCGTAGAGAGGGGCCTCTGTCCTCCTCGAGGGTTCCCTGATCTCCACGGGGATCACCGCTTGCATTTCGTAGGTCAGACGAAATAGGGTCTCCCCGGTCGTGGAATGTGGGGTTGTTCGGTATGCCCAGAGGACGCTGTGTAGCTCCTCGACCCACCGTTGTTTGGCGTCGCCTAGTCGACATTTCAATCCTCGGAGGATCACTCTGTTCGCTACTTTGGCCTACCCGTTTGTTTGAAGATGCTCGACCGACGTGAAGTGCTGCTTCGTGCCCAGTTTGGTGACGAAGTCTTGGAAATTCTTGTCGGTGAATTGTGTCCCGTTGTCGGTGACGATCTCTTGGGGTACACCGAGCCGAGAGAGGATGTTCCTTTTGTAGAAGCGGAGTATGTTGAAGGCCGTGATTATGGCCAGGGCTCCCGCCTCGATCCACTTCGTGAAATAATCCACGCCGATGATGAGGTATTTATTTTGGTATGATCCCATAACGAAAGGTCCGAGGATATCCATTCCCCACCACGCAAATGGCCACGGGGACGACAGTGTTTTGAGCTTGTTAGGGGGAGTGAGGTGCATGTCCCCGTGTCGCTGGCATCTATCGCACTTCTTGACATGCTCCTTGGCGTCCTGTTGCATGGTGGGCCAGTAATACCTTGCTCGGAGAGCCTTACGGGCTAAGGATCGCCCGCCGAGGTGTTGTGCATTGATTCCCTCGTGGATTTCCTGGAGTATACCAGGGACCCTGGTCTCCTCGACGCACCTGAGGAGGGTGATAGAAAACCCACGGCAATATAGCTTGTCCTCGACTATCGTGTACGAGCACGCCCGCCGCTTGACCATCCCTGCTTCCTTGGGATCTTTGGACAGTTTACCCGTCGTAAGGTACTCGTATACCGGGGTCATCCAGCAATTGCTGTCCCCAATGGCGTTCACGTCTGCCGCCGGAACGGGTTTGTCGATGCTCGGGTGGGAAAGCACTTCTTGTATGACAGATTTGTTTCCACCTTTCCTCTTTGTGCTCGCCAATTTGGACAAGACATCCGCTCGGGTATTGTGCTCGCAAGGGATGTGGGTTACTTCTGCGGAGGTGAATTTTTTCATCTTTTCTTTCACCAAGGTCAAGTATTCGATGAGGCCGTCGTTCTTGGCCTGGTACTCTCCTCGGACTTGCGAGGCTACGAGTTGGGAGTCGGTGAAGATTTTGATCTCTTTGGCGCCCATGTCCCCAGCCAATCGTAGCCCGGCGAGGAAGGCCTCGTACTCTGCCTGGTTGTTTGATGTCGGGAAGGATAACTCGAAGGAGACCTCGATTAGGATGCCTTCCTCGTTCTCGAGGATAATGCCTGCCCCACTCCCTTTCGTGCTGGATACCCCGTCGACGTAGATTGTCCATTTCTGGGATCCGTTGGATGAAGGTTCTGGGACGGTCATTTCTGCCACAAAGTCGGCCAGTACCTGAGCCTTCAGGGTTTTCCTTCCCTCGTACAGGATGTCGAACTCAGCGAGTTCGAGCGACCATCTGAGCATCCTTCCCGCCATGTCTGGCCGACCGAGGAGTTGCCTTATTGGTTGCTCGGTTCGTACAACGACCGTGTGGGCTAGGAAGTAATGGCATAATCTCCTGGCTGCGGTGACGAGGGACAGGGCGACTTTCTCGATTTGCTGATACCTGAGCTCGGGACCTTGGAGGGCGTTGCTCGTGAAGTAAATCGGCTTCTGCCCGTCCAGGGTTTCCCAGTTGAGGACAACGCTGACCGCTTCACTCGTGATTGCGAGATATAAGAACAGTGTCTCCCCGTTCTCAGGCCGTGAGAGGACCTGGGGCTGTGACAGGACTCGTTTGAGATGGAGGAGCGCTTGCTCGCACTCCTCGCTCCATTCAAATGTCGCTTTTTGTCTAAGAAGTTTGAAAAACGGGAGCGCGTATTGTGCAGACTTGGCGACGAAGCGGGAGAGGGCGGTCATCATCCTGTTCAATAATTGTATTGACTTCTTCGAGTTCGGGGTGGGGATCTTGGAGAAAGCCCGACATTTGTCGGGGTTGGCCTCGATTCCTCGCTCTGTGAGGTAGAAACCGAGGAACTTACCCGCCTGAACGCCGAAGGTACATTTGTCGGGATTGAACCTCATACGGCATCTCCTCGCCGTGTCGAACACCTTCGCGAGATGGGCCGCGTGGTCAACTTCCTCTGTGGATTTCACGATCATGTCGTCCATATAGACCTCGAGCATATCATCAATCTCTTCCCGGAAGACTTTGTTCATCATCCGTTGGTAGGTCGCGTCGGCGTTCTTCAAGCCGAAGAGCATTACGTTGTAGTAGTAATTGCCTGACTCGGTCATGAAGGCTGTGTGCTGTTTGTCGGCCTTATCCGTGGGGATTTGGTTGTACCCCGAGTAGGCGTCCATGAAGGATAATAGCTTGTAACCTGCATAATTGTCGACCAACTGGTCGATGTTAGGCAAAGGATAACAGTCTTTCGGGCATGTCCGGTTAAGGTCGGTATAGTCAACACACATCCTCCATTTTCCATTATTCTTTTTGATAAGTACAACGTTGGACAACCAGGTCGTGTATCTGGCCTCCGAAATAAAATTTGCCTCTAGGAGGTCTTTTACAGCTTTTTCAGTAGCCTCCACATTTTTGGGAGACTGCCTACGCCTACGTTGAACTATGGCCCTAGCGGCCGGATCTACTGCGAGCTGATGGCAAGCCACCTCGGGTCAAGGCCAGGCATCTCGGAGGCGCTCCATGTGAACAGATCAGCGTTCTCCCGGAGACACGCCTTCAGGTTCTTCTTCGCTAGGTCGGGGATCCCGGTGCCAATCTTCATGTTCCGATCTGGATCGTCCCCGAGGGCGATGATCTCGAAGTCTCCGTCTGGGATGGGGCGCGTTGGGTGGAGAGGTTGCCCATTATTTTCCTCCTGGAGGTCGAGGTCCGCTGCTCCGCCCTCTTCGTGCTCGCCCAGGAGCCTGCTGTCGAGGTCGACCGCGTTGACGCCCGGGAGAGGCCTCTGTACGGTGTCTGGGGATGACTTTGCTCCGGTCTTGGGCTTGGTGCCAATGGAACTCATGCCTTTGATTGCAGCGTCGAAGCACCTCCTGGCCACGTCTATGTCCCCGTGCATCGTAACCACCTGTCCCCTGGCCGTGTAGTACTTCATCTTGAGGTGGACCGTTGATGGCACTGCTGAGAGTTCGACCAGGGTGGTCCTCCCGAGGATGCAGTTGTAGAGGGATGAACATTCGACCACTAGGAAGTGGGTCTTCACTTGACGGGCAGTGTCTTCGGCCCCGAACGTGACCATCAGTTCAACGTACCCCCATGGTCTGGTGGTGGTGCCGTTGAACCCATGCAGATCTGAACCAAAATACGGGGTCAGATGTCTCTCGTCGAGTTGGAGGGTCCTGAACAGGTGAGCGTACATGATGTCGACTGAACTTCCCTGGTCGACCAGGATCCTGCGAACGTCAAAGTTCGCCATCTGTGCCCTGACCAAGAGGGGGATGGCGGCGTTGGGCGCTCCGCCTGGCAACTCTTCGAGATAGAAGGTGATAGGGTTTGATTTCCCTTGCATCTTCTCGAGAGTGGTGGTCTTCGCCGAGGTTACGGACTCCGGTTCGTCAAATTTCCGCTTGATCGACCCGACGGACACCTTCTCGTAACCACCTCCGGATATGACCTTCGTCTTGGGGAAACCTTCCCACGTGCTGCGGGCAGCGACGGGGTCTTCGTGGGGGAAGTTTGCCCACATGCTGTGAACTGCCTCTTGGCCCTCGATGCCTTCGGGGACAAAGAAGTCTTCGGGTCAAGTGACGCTGAGGGCCACCTGCAGCCAACTCTCGTCGGGAGGAGGTGTCGTCTCCTCGACGTTCTGGGCTTCCTGGGCACTGGGACGAGGGGCGTCATTCTTCTGGGCGTACTTCTTTAGGTGCCCTTCCTTGATCAGGATCTCAATTGCATCTTTGAGATGGATGCAGTCCTCCGTGACATGTCCGTGGCTCCGGTGGAACCTGCAGTACTTGGACTTGTTCGTGTTTGATTTGGGGGTTGTTGGCTTCGGAAAGCGGATGCCTCCTTTCAGAAATTCCGAGTTGGAGCACTCGGAGAGGATCCGCGCGCGGGGAGCGTTGAGCGGCGTGTATTCCGTGAACCGGCCAGCTGGTCCTCTCGGTTCGAGAGAGTCCCGGGGGCGGCCTTCCTTCTTTCTTTCTCCTTCACGTCGGGGAGAAGAGTCTTCTTCTCTGCGGTCGCAGGGGCCTTCCTTCCGCCTCGAGTCGAGGGCGATCTGTGCTGCCTCCGACTCTTTGAATTCGATGTATGACTGAGCTCGCTGGAGGAGGTCCTCAAAACGGCGACGTCTGCAGAGGCCCACGGACTTGGCGAAATCGGATCCAAGTCGCAGTCTCCGGATGATTAAAAACTTCTTCATGTCGTCGGTCGTGTGGACCTCGACAGCCTCCCTGGTGAACCTCTCAATGTAGTTTCTGAGAGACTCGTTCTTCCTCTGGAAGATGCTCTCCAGCGCGGCCTCCGTCTTCGAGTGTCGGCGAGATGCTGTGAAGTGTTTGGTAAAGTGTTCTCTTAGTTTCTTCCAGGACGTGATCGACCCGGGTGCTAGACTTTTGTACCAGGTCATGGCACCCTTCCACACGGTGGTGGGGAAAAGTCTGTACTTAATGGCTCCCCTGACATTTCTGAAGTTGAGCATGGCTTCAAAACTTTTGACGTGATTGTCGGGGTCGGCCAGGCCATCGTAGGTCCCCAGTGGCGGGGGTTTCTCCATGCCCGCAGGGATTGGGGCGTCCATGATCTCCCATGACAGCGGGGTCATCTGGTCATTGTCTTCGTTTCTGGCTGGGGACCTTGATGGGGATCGGTGGTGTCGACCAGGTCCTTGTCGCAGAGGGGAGTTCCTAGAATGGTTCCTGGGCCTCTCTTCGGCGGTCTTGCTCCTCTTGGTAGTCGAGGAGTGCCTGGGTTCCTTCCGAGGCGGGGAACGATGGCGCTTCTGGGAGGTTTCTGGCTGGGTACACTCGAGGCGCGGCCGGCGGTCCTCGCACATCGGTGAGGGGGTCCGAGATTCTTCCAGAGGGGTCCTTCGCGGGGAAGGAGAACGACGAGGTGAAGGTGGACGACGATGTCTTCGCGGGGAAGATCGTCGTGTTCGCCCTCGCTCGAGTGCTTCAATTCTGAGATTCTGGTGCATGATCAGCTGGTTGGTCTGGTTGACCAAGGCGAATAGGGCTACGGTGCTCGGATCTGCATTAGGCGGAGGAGCAATTGGCTGAAAGGCGGCTTGCTGGTCGTCCTACTGGGCGGCGCCGTAATCCGTGTCTTCGGAGTTCGGGGAGGCGGTCTGCCCGTCTCTTACGTCGCCTTCTTCGACGTTGAGGGCAGCATTGTCCTCGCGGTGGTTTCCATTCTCGAGTTGCGCGAGGACGGTGTCCAGAGCTTTGTTCGCAGACGGGTTGTTATGCTGGTGATGAACGGAGAAATTGCTTTGGTTTATCGTTGAAGGAAAAACGGGGGAAGCAATGGTTCCCACAGATGGCGCCACTGATCGTACCTGGATCAGACAGTTAGATAGTGGCCAACAGCGCCGTGAAACCTTCAGCTCCGGTGGTGGTGAAACGGCGGGGGGGGGGGGGGGGGGGGTGTACTTGCAAGGTACTCCGACGCTTAAGTCAGGAAAGGTCAGAGAAAAGCAAGTACAGAAAATAGGTGTGAGTTTGGAATGTGTCATAACCTGCCCCTCTCAAGTGAGAGGGTATTTATAGAGAGCCCCCAGCGCGGGGCCAACGGTTACCTACACTGGGCTGCATTGCAAGGCCCAATCCAAGTAACTGCCAGAGCTTACGTGGCGTAGTGAAGACCAGCACGTGGTCTTCTCCCTGGGGTAACGGTCCCGAAATCTCCGGAAGTAGGGAAGACCGATTCCTTCGGGAGCGGGAGGTTACAAGAGAACGTGTCCTCGCGGGGAGGCTTATGGGTGTCGAGGAGAACCGAGACCTGCAGGACTTGGTGCCTCTACTCGAAGGATTCAGGTGTATGCGTGCCCGGCCATACTGATGGTTGTTACGTGCTCGACGTGGGCGGTTTACATGGGCCTTTTGGGCCGGCCGAGGTCGTGCGGGTTGGGCCTGCCCGTGTGAAGGGCATGCGCTGGCCTAGTCCAGAACAATATATATATATATATATATATATATATATATATATATAATCCTGTTGAATTTAGTTGCATTTAGACACAAATTGCACTTAAAATGGTGAGTTGGCACTCCGATGCTAAAGTAAGAATCGAGAGAGGAAAAAGGCAAGTTCAAAAGTATGTATTTTGTAGGATGATTTTGAATACCTGACCCTCTCATATGAGAGGGTTTTTATAATGCCCCCAGCGCGTGGCCAACGGTCCCTATTTTCGGGGCGAAATAAACGTTTCCCAAAGAATAGGTAACTGCAAAAAACTAGCCGTTATGACGGGCAGAGGTGCCCGAAACTAGCCGTTGCCATTGACAAAGATGTAGTTACGGGCACGAGCGTCGTGACTGTTTCTGGATGGTAGAGTCGTGCATGACGGGCAGGAATGCTGAGGAGGAGCAGGTGACCCTGTGGGTCATCAGACCATATTTGTCCAGTAAAGGGGCAGAAAGGTAAATGCTGCCCCACATTAGTTGAAGTTAGGCAATTAAAACGTTCCGAGAGCAGAAGTAGATTGTGTCATGCCTAACTATTGGTCCAGTCCAGAACTATATATATGTATATATATATATATATATATATATATATATATATATATATATATATATATATATCGAGATCCTATATTGAAAAGTAGAAAGTAATTTCATAATCTATTTCTTATTTTCCAAATATATATATATATATATATATATATATATCGAGATCCTATATTGAAAAGTAGAAAGTAATTTCATAATCTATTTCTTATTTTCCAAAAATAAAAACAACTTATTAGAAAGAAAAAAAGATTGGTTACGGAAGAAAAACTTCATTCTTGTTAATGTTTATGCCAACCTTTTAGAAAGCCACGTCTATAGAAAAAGGACCACTAGTAAGTCAGCTTGAAAAAAGGACCACTAGTACATAGAAAAAAATTTGGCTATCACAATCAGGAGGTGAAAATAGGCTGGACCGAGGTAGGCTTTGTCAAACTTAAGCTTGACCTATCAAAATAACTGAAATCTAAGTCTGGACTGTGGCCTGTCATAGGCTTATTTTTAGGTCTGAGCCTGACATTTTCTAAGGCCTGGTTAACCTACATAAAAGTCTATTATTTTATAAATATATAAATACGCAATTAAAATAATGTTTAAATAAACTAACAAACTAAAAAATCAATGAGACTAAAAGTTTGTTTGCATTAACTTTTTTTAACATATCTATTAACATAAGTTTTGTGAGACTATTTGTTAAGATAACTTATGAAAACAACTTATAACATTGTTCATACGGTGTTTTCATCTTATTTTCATATGTTCTCCAAAATAACCAATTTTTATTTATATATTTTAACTCAAAGTACAAAATATAACATAAGATAGTAAAAAAATTATTCATATTTATTTAAATAGGCCGGTCTATTAGCTTAAAATGCTTTTGGCTAAAATACAGTTTTGGTCTCCCTGTTTGTTAAAATTCACGGTTTTGGTCCCCTTGTTTTTTTTTAACAGTTTTGGCCCCCACCCCTCACTGTTCATGTACGGACGTGTACTGTTCATGTACGGACAAATTACTGTTCATCACTTTTTTTGGGCCAAAATTGGAGTGGGGGACCAAAACTGTTAAAAAAAAAATAGAGGGACCAAAACTGTATTTTAGCCAATGTTTTTTTTATGGCCTGAGACTTAGCCTTTTTATTTAAATAGTCTTATAAAAAAATTTAAACATTTTCTATTTATAAAAATAACTTAATCTGATCTGAGTCTGCATAAATTAGTATGTAGACTCCTATTATCAGGCTGGCCTACTTGCCCCCTAATCCCAAGAACTACTTGTAAGTCGGCTTAAAAAACACCAAACATACAAAGTATATGGAAAACAATCTGGCTATCACACCAGGGATGCCTAATTAGTTAATATTAGGGGCTTTGGCGCCTTTGTATTTTCTCTTTCCGCCAAATATTCTCATTTATCTTATTATTTTTTTTTCTTCATAAAAATTAACTTCAATATCACCCAAAGGCACGTTAAGGTGTTATGGCACTTAAGAGTGTTTTTAAATGAGATAATCGGAAATTTTTAAGAAATTTAAAATTTAAAATAATTTAAATAAGTCAATTGAAATTTATTTATTTTTAAAGTATTTTGTTTCTATGAAATATTAAAATGATTATTGTTAAATATTAAGGTTATTTTCATAAATTTTAAAACTTTTAGTTTAAATTTTAAATATGGAAAATATGGACTAATTTGCAATTTTTGAAAATTTAAAGAGACAAATTTGTAAAATTTGAAAATTATTAAGGATTCATTTGTAATTTTTTGAAACTTTGGGAATGAATTTGAAATTTTCATAAAATATGAGAACTATCTTGTAAAATTTTGAAAATTAATAACCAACAATTTAACATTTGCATTATATAGAGTGAAGAAACAATTTGAAATTCTTTACTTTTTGGTGGCATTTTAAATTTTTTAAATTTAACATTAATAAATTACTCCATAAATTTAAATCATTTTAACAATTTTTCATATTTTTTATTCAAACAATAAATTTTGACTAAATTATTTTAAATTCTCTCAAAAAATTATTTTTTCTCATTAAAATGATTCATTCAAACTCATTCTAAAGGTATGAAAACGCTAATATTAGTCATTTTCCCATTTTAAATATTGTTGTATCAATTTTATTCGAATGTATCTAAACAAATTTTATCAATGAGATTGAAGTAACAAGGAATAAGATTGTATCATTTGTAACTTGGTATGAGCGTCGAGTTTAGATCCTTGAGATTTGTGGGTTATGGTATCATTTGTACTAGATTTTTTTTTTTTTGTGTAAGCAAGATATATTAAAACGGGTGAACTAAGGGTTCTCCAACCTGTTTACACGAGAGCAGGAAAAAACCCGACAAAAGAAAAAATTACTAACCAATTAAACTACGAAATAAAAAGCAAAGGATCTTTGCTAAATTCGTAGAAACTACAATTGAGATGAGTAATTTGACCATAAAAAGTCCACGTCCAAACCAAAAATTTTATACCCCACACCATATTGTAGTTACTGTTGTGAAATCTAGCAAGGAAAGATTTGCCTACAAAAAGAATAATACAATTAACCAGCACATAAAAAAATAAATGACTAGAACATTCTATTGTTTGGAAGAAAAAAGTCACAAACAGATACAATATCGTTGAAGGATAATGTAAGTCTAAAAAGTGCTATTTAATTTGTGAAGTAACTAATTAACAAAGTTGATTAAATTGTTTTGCCTAGCTAATAGATTTCATAGAGAGAGTATGCAATTTTCAATTGAGTATGCAATTTAAGGTGGATATATCCAAGGGAGTTTATTTAAAGTACATCACAAAAGAAGCTGTTGAGTTCCGTTCAAACTATTTGTCAGAAGCAAAGTCTATAGAAATTCCAAAGTCTCGTCATGCTGAAAATAGATGAGAATATTTGGCAGAAAGAAACATTGGTTATACATCCACCTCAATTGCTCAAATATGCTGAAAACTGTTTCTTTCCGGCAAATATTCTCATTTATCCAGTTTCTTTTGTTCAACCAATGTATAAAATAAACTCCCTTGGAGAACTTACAATTCTATAAATCCAGAATTACAAAATCATCACTTGCAAACAGACTTTCTCGGAAAGCACTTAGGCTAAATTTTTAGTGATAGAATGTAAATAAAAGAGAAGTTTAGAGAGAGAGAGAGAGAGAGAGAGAGAGAGAGAGAGAAATGTGAATTGAAACACGATTCTGGAGTGATTTAAAATGAGGGAAGGGATGTAATATCACAGATTATTCAAAGTATCTAACCATTTTAATTAAAGAGAATTATGTTAAACATTAGACTTAGAATGGTAAATTGGGATTATATTCTTAATTAAGAAACTTAAGCGAAGTAAAAGGTATTTTGGTATTTTCTTTCGAAAGCTATTTAAACCCAAAATTTCCTAGAAGCCTCGTTCTTTCCTTTTCTTCATCTCACTAAAACCGGAAATCAAGAGAGCTCCAGAGAGGGAGAAAGAAAAACACGAAAAAGAAAGAAGAAAAGAGAAGGAGAAGGAGTTACATGCAAGTGGGATTGAACTTAAAAGAGGAAGATTGAAGCCTTAGCACTATCAACCATTACCATATCTATATCAATTTAGGATCTTTGCAAGGCGGGGTTCATAGTTAGGGGTTTAGGTTTCTATAGAATTGGGATTTTTATGCATGTGGGATTGGGTTCAATGTTACTTGATCATTCTTTTGGATGCATGCTGAAAATCCTACTTTTGATATGCTTGTTCTTGATGTTATTATGTTCATAATGCCTATATGAATGATAACATGTGAAATAACATGATGATATTAGTATAACATGTTTATGTTTATGTTTTCTGTTGTTATCTATCTGTGGTGTTTTCTTGTATTATATGTCTTTATCATGTATTTGTACTGCTTTGTACTTGTTTATTACATGTACTGGACGTCATTTAGATGTTTTTCATTATGCTCAATACAACTTTAACATTTCAGATAATATAATTCTAGACTCATTTTGGGGTGTTACAAAAGGGACCTCTATTTATAGGCTAGAGGTTGACTAAAAAAGGAGATAGTTTTAACGACATTTTATGACTTTCCAATCGACTCGCAAAGATATCTAGCCGTTACCAGTCATTAAAGAGACGTCTTAATCAATCAGGGCGCATTTTTGAACTAACCCAATTGATTAGCAAAGACAAAAATTTGCCTAAATCTTTTTTGATAGCTACTAACATGTGTGGCACGACTTTAAAACATTTTTGAAAATATTATCTTTCGAAAAATAGTTTGAAAAACATTTGTACGCGTGTGTGATTTAGCCATGTACTTTTACAAAAACGCCCTTATGCATTACAAAGTTTTCACTCATGCTAATTGAGGTAAGGTTTTCTTGTACTTTTAGACTTTGTCGGGGGCTTTATTTCTTGTAGACATGTGATTGAGTTTACATGAGATGTGGCTTGAGTTAAAATCTAGTTAATTTCCATCATCAGATAGTTAGATCCTACAAACCCTAATATCCTGGTTTGCATCTTTAACCGCTTAACTGCTTAAACTTGACTTTTCATTAAGGACCAGTTGTCATCATTAGTCGTCATCATCAAAAGTTATAGTCCTTATGAAAGGAATGTCACATAGAAGTGACCTACAAAACAAGGTTCCACATTCTCTCTTTTTTTTTATGATGACAACGCATTTCTCAGGGGAGTGATAAAAGAAACAAATGAAAGCATTTGGAATAATAAAACTCCCCATAAATTAATTAGAGAGTATACTCTACTCCCCTTTAGAGTATACTTCTCCCCCTTTGTCGAAATAAAAAAGGCGGGTAAAGATGCATTGCGAGAAATACAAATATACATTCAGGAAAAACATTACTTGAAATTGGAAGTACAAAAAGGAAGTTTTGCAGAATTAAAAGCACAATAGGGAAATGGAAAACATAAGCAACTAAGAACCAATTAGTTTATCTCATCATCATCATCATCATTATCTCTTGAAGCCAATGGTGAAATGAGTTTTCTTCTCTCCTTTCTTTCAATGAGCTTGTTAATATTTGCATTTATTTCCCTTTGCTCATCACATATTTCATTGAGGGTATTTGAGGAGGATGAAGGAAGGTCATTGTTTCCTCGCAGCCTTGCACTTCTTGGCGGTATTGGAACTAGTTCTTTTCCTTAAATAGCATATCCCATTTTTATCACAAGCGCTTGCCCTATCTTTGTGTGGACGAATTCCGGCTCTTCCTCTTTGAAATCATATCCGGTGTAGGTTAATATTTTTGGGATTAGTTAGGCATAGGGTAAGGTGATGTTTTCCTTTTTTCTATCTAGCATGTAGTGAAGTATGGCGTCTTCCTAATTTTTCTCAACTTGGTTTTACAAAAATAAGACTGCAGGGACGTATGACTTTTTGATGGTGCAATAATTACTTTTCTTTAGGAAAATCACATGATTCATTGTATAATGAATCAATCTACAATCAAGAAGGATAAGGCTAATAGTGAAAGGAAATGGGATTCCAGAAGAGGGATTAATGAGAAGAGTGTGATTATAAATATTAAATCTAAACACATTACCTTCAAGATCAATTTGATCATAATCTTGCTCAATGAAGGTTAGGTTGCAAACTCTTGCAAAGTCTTCTACAGATAGAAGGATATGGTGTTTCTTGACTTTGGAATTTATGATACCATCTTTGTAGTTGAGATTTTCATAAAACAATCTTACCCATTCAGGGTACTTTTCTTAGGGTATTTAAAAAATGTAGTCCTTCAAACTAGTGAAGTTGATGTCTTCAATGAAAGCGCGGTTCTTGAAAAGATCTTCAACCAAATAATGTGAGATATACAATTCTTTATCGGCATAGTACCAATTGAAGTTGCTTACTTAAGTATGATTGGATAAGTCTTCAAAGAAGTAGGATGAAGATGGTTGGGAGGAATGGGTTCTTTTTTAGGCCGTTTGACGTGATGATGGATGATTGAAAGGACTAAGGTACTTCTAATGTAATAAACAAGTGAGAGTATGATGAGATGAAATGATGATAAAGTTACATCTATTTATAGTCTCTGGCAAATTGATTGTGCCAATCGGCTGATAGCTTTGAATATTTGAATTATCCTTTGCATATGAAGTTATATTTATTGCTCACTCAACTATTCGTTGTGGAAAATTCCAATGTTTGAATTTCTCATTTTTTGAAATCTCTAATCGGTTGGACCATAGTGCTAATCGATTGGTTGGCTCATGCTTGGCCTTATTTATACCTCCTTTATAAAACACTTAAAAACTCATTTTTTGGGTTAGAAAATTGTTTTATTGAGATGAGTAAAAATTAAATTCACTATTTTAAAGGATTAATCAGAGTTATTTGATTTATTTACCCTTAAAATAGTGCATACCTCTTTTATCAAGAATTTTTTATAAACACTTCCCTTAAAGGGAAACATCAATCATATTATGGTGTATCCTTCTCTACACATCGTTGGATGCAAAAGTTGGTAAAAACAAGAAAATAAACAAGTCCGTTACAGACATATACATTAAATTGATCACTAAGGATCATAAAGTTGAGATATTCTCAAACATTTTGCTTTGATCACAATGGTTGATATTTTCCATCATCGTTTACCCTTGGATCAAGAATTCATAAGGATTGTATACTTAGAAGTACACTTTTGCTTTGCACAACTCCATTGATAATTATTTAGAACTTTGAACTGTATAGAACTGTAAGCCTTAGTATATCACCGCGCTTATTAGTATGGACCATAGTGAAAAGTCTTTTAATAAAATTAAAAAAAGATGTAGGCACCTAAATAAAAGCTATTACTTCAGTTGATTGAATAGTCGAGGTAATAACATGTTACGATAGGTGTATTTTGTAGTAATGGTGGGGTCTAGAGTCTCAAGCTCCTTAGTATATAAGTGTTTGAGATTTGGTGTCTATTTTACTTGTTCCTAAAGAGGACACGAAAATTTCTTTGAAGACTCTTGGAAACAATTTTAGTGTAAACTGTGAGGGAAGTTTCTCTCTATGTACTTGATTTTAATGATGTCAAAACTATCATGCTTTGCACATATAGATTTCACATGAATGCACATTAGGTGTTCTAAGGATGTTTGATCATATTGGCAATGTTCTAGGTGCATTAGATATGGTTAAACACCTTTAGGAAAGTCAAAAATGTGATTTTTACATGTTTTAATGGTGTGAGTCGACTCATAACCTTGTTCAGGTCGACTCATACGTGCTGGATTTGTGTCTGTTAAAACTGTGTGCTGCAGGTATGCTCAGTGTCGCGGCCGGCAAAAATATTCGAGTCGCCACCATATTTTTTAAAAGAAAATAATGATAAACCTAAATATCCTTTTCCTAAGGTAGAGATTCCTACGGTTCAGGAGTCATTTAAGTGAAGGGAAGGTGTTAGGCACCCTTCACTTCATTGTACTTAATGGGATCCACCTTTGAGTTTAGGGTATGTTTGTTTGTCTAAATGAAAAGAAAACCTAAGTTTTTTTCTAATTATACTCGCTAGGGTTGGTTTGCAACCCTATGCCTACGTACCCTCAAAATGAAGGATCAGAGTAACCGTAGTTCACCTCCCCTATTCCTACCCCCTAATCCTATTCCTAAATCCCAAAACCTAACCCTAAACCCCAATCCACTATTTATACTCTTAGATAAAGAGTTATATCCCTTAAATCTAGTGTTTATACTCCTATATAAGGAGTTATATCCCTTAAATCTCTTAAATCCCTATCCATTATTTAGACTCTCGGAGGAAGAGTTTTATCCCTTAATCCTTTTATTTATACTCTCGGATACCAAGAGTGTTATCCCTAAATCCTTATCCCCTATCCCTTATTTAGGCTCTCAGACCAAGAGCTTTGTCCCTTAATCCTTTTATTTATACTCTCGGATATCAAGAGTTCTATCCCTTATCCCATCCTTGATTTAGGCTCTCGGACTAAGAGCTTTATCCCTTAATCCTTTTATTTATACTCTTGGATATCAAGAGTTCTATCCCTTATCCCATCCTTTATTTAGGCTCTCGGACCAAGAGCTTTATCCCTTAATTTAAATCCTTTAAAAAAGAAATCCCTTAAACAACCTTTTAAAAACCAATTTCTAAATACTAAAAAGGGTCAAATAATTCATTATGACAAAAGCAAAATTAATCCAAAATAATGCCCGAATTCCAAATAGTTCCTAAAAACAATATTTATATCCCAAGAATAATTTATTCTTTAGCACAATCCCATATTTATCCTTTTTTAAAAAAACAATTTTCCTAAGAAACAAATCCTTTATAAAATTTTATTTACATAAGTTATAAAAACTTAATTACCCCCACATCTAAATGAAAATTAAGAATTTAAATTAAATAATAAAAGAACAAAAAACCTAAATTAACAAATTAAACAAAAAATATTTTTCACAACTTAAATCAAGGAATTGATTCAATTGTGATTTTTTTAATAAAAGAGATAAAAAAAAGTTTAACAAAATAAAAAAAAAAACAAAAATCCCAAAATAATCCCTAAACCCTCAATTTTATCCTAAATTCCTATTTTTTAAAATCTCCTAATTAAATATAAAAATCCAATTAATAATTAAATTAAATTATGAAAAATAATTTAAATAATTAAATTAAACCCTGGGGGTGCCACTTACACTAAATTAGTAATTGGGCTTATAGGGGTGGGGTGCAGAGAGCAAAGGGCGCAAGGCCCAGTAATTATAATCCAGACAAAAAAACCAAAAATGTGAGGGAGAGAGTCCATTCGTTGATCCTCCCATCACCGTTTGATCACAAACCTACGGACGCTGATCAAAGCAATCTCAACCCTTGATCTCAGCGTATGCGCAATGGAGGATCATGATGAGAAGTCAAACGAGTGCACACGGAACGCACGCGCTCCCTGGATCAGTCAAAGTCCCCTGATCGCACGGCCACGGAGGAGACCACGCGTCTCTAATCCGGCAGTGGAGAGGAGGAGTATAAATGTGAGTTCTCTTCAGAGTTCTCTCATTTTTTCCTCCTCTTTCTCTCTCTTCGCTCACTCTCTCAGAGCTCTCTCACTTCTCTCTTCCTTTCCGTCGCCGGTGAGCCTCCGGCCACCGTGCGACACCCCAAAACCCACCGTCCTTCCCATATTTCGGTTGAAGTTCAACCGGGAAATTCAAAACCCATAAACCCTAACCCAGTTTCCCCAGAAAAATCCCAGAAATCACATGGTTCTTTAGGGTTCATGAAGAACCCTAACCCTAAAACCCTCAATCAAACCCCTGAAACGTGTAAACCTCAAGAACCCTAACCTGCCCAGATGAACCCTAACCCCTTTTGATGAACCCTAACCCTAAACCTTCATTAAAATCCAGAATTCAATCAAACCCCCAAGAACCCTAACTTGGTTCGAAGAACCCTAACCCCCAAACCTAAAGAACCCTAACCCTAAACCTACTACCAACCTAGAAACCCCTCAACCCTCAACAGATAATAAACCAACAATCTAAAAGCTAAGTTGTTTTTGCATTTACCTTCCTGGCCGTGATTCTCGTAGTAAATTGCTTATTTTTTCCTCGTCTAATCCTTCTCTAATCTCCTTCTCTGGGTTTTTTTTTGCAAGTGAACAAGAATACTCAAAGTTCGTGTTCGGTCCTCCCTCTCCCGGAATCCAACCCCCTCTATTTTCTTTTTAGGTTTTTTTTTATAGGCTAGAAATTTAGGTTTAGAACTTAAATGCTTAGATCTGTTTTAGGAATTATTTGATGTATTTTATTCGATTCAATTTCCCTTCATTTTTAGAATTAGGGTTCTATTCTTATCTTTGTAACTTTGGATCTCATTTGGACTTAATGTACACGTTTTGATTTTGTATTGATATGTGAATTAATGAAAATGATTTTGCTTGATACGATCTCAAATGGCCTCCCCAATCTGCGCAGCTTAGGGTTTGAGATGGGAAGGAGATGACTTCTCTCGGTCAACAATTTTGACCGTAAAAAAAAAAAGATAGAAATAAAAATAAAATAAATAATAAAAAGATAATGTAATACCCCCAATAAAATATAACCGGTTTCTCTCCCTAATAATAACCTTAATAATCCATCTTAACACATAATTAATGCTAAAAATTTCAAATGCTAATATTAGTAATAGTACAAAACCTATTAAGCCAACCTTAACGTAATAATCAGATTAATATAATCAAGACTTAACATTTTAACTAAAAACCCTAAATAATAATTAATCTTAAATGACCAAACCTAAACCTATAATTTAACCCTAATGGCCTTTAACTTAAAATAAATCAAAGCAAATAATTATTTGACTAAAACCAATAATAATATTCAAAACATTTTATCTTTTTATATATAATTAACTCTAAAATAGATATCTCTACAATAAATAAAAACTGACACATTATTAAAAAAATGAACTAGTCCCCCCGCTAAATAAAACAAACAATAAAAACCCTCTATACTAGCCCAATTCCAAAGTGGACCCAAGAATATTAGCAATTTCAGGAGCCCATTAACATCCAACTGACACCCTTGGCAGTACAGAAAAATCTAAAAATAGTAACAAACCCCTGGTCAAAATTTAGGGTACTACAGCTGCCCCTATTTAATCGTCTTCGAATCAGAAGGATGATGTCAATGAGCCTTCCTCCTTTTGAGGAGGAGACGATTAAATACAAGAAGGACCCTAATTTTGACCGCAGAACCCGATAGGTGCTAAGTTGATACCCTAAAATCCCTGGTAATAAACCCTTGGGGAAATATCCAATTGAACCCCTTGAAAAACTTTTTAGATAAAAAATCCCTGGATAGGAATTTTGTAGAATCCCTGATAAATCCCTTAATGAAAAATCCAATAAACCCCCTTGAAATTTGAATAAAGTCCCTTGGTGAAATCCCTAATGATGATTATGCACGTATGCATGTTTGCGTGTATGAGTGCATGCTAGAGCGTAGCGACATGACTAATGCATGACGTGGGCTGACGCCTCTTTTATGATATGCAATGCATGCACTTGTCTGGAAAAACTATTCATAACTCCCTGACCCTTGAAACTTTGATAATTATAGTAAGCCATGATACCCTTGATTCCTGTGACGTGCCATTACAGAACCTCCCATGTTGGTTAGATTGTAACGTATATTCCTGTCAGTGAATAAACCCTATATCCCGTTTTGGAAGAATATGATCCCTTTGATGATTCCAAAAACCGAAGTAAAATCCATTTTCCCTTTTTAAAGCTTTTATTTATACCTGATATTCCAATGCATTATCTCACAATTAATCGACATCTTGTAATCAAGCGGAATAATTTAGGAGGCAAAGAAAATGAATTTGAAAAGCAAATTTACTGAGAATTGGCCCGCAAATTGGCAATGATAAGCAAGGAGGGTAATTCTCATAAGGAGATATTACCGAAAATCCATAAAAATGTAAAATGGCAATAAGAAAAACAAATTTATTTATGATCCTGTTAAATTCAACACCAGCTAATATCCCTAAGACTCCAAGATCACGACACTTCGCTTATGAAGATGACGGCTGGAATGATCGCTCCCTTCTGAATTCCTGTTACGGGGTGACTTGAGTGTTTTCAGTCATATGCCTTTTGGATATCCCTAAATTTTGCCTGAACCGCTCTTTTTAGAGTCTTAGTCCACCGGGATGATATACCATTTCTTTCGACTAAGCCGCCCTTTAGGGTTTTCGACTTGTCGGGTATCATCTTTATCCAAATCCCTAATTTTTGCCTGGATTGCTCTTTCGAGTTTTCAATCCACTGGGACGCCCTAATTTTTGCCTAAGTCACCCTTTAGGGTTTTCGACTTAACGGGCTTTTATCCTCTTTTTCTAGGCATAGTATTTTTGACCAAATCGGAGTTCACCGGTCGCGGTAAATCTGCTCCATCCACGGTTGTTACTATTAGTGCTCCGCCAGAGGAGGCACTCTTCATGACATATGGCCCTTCATAGGGTGGGGTCCATTTGACGTGGTGGTCTTTATGGATGAGTAATATTTTCCTTAACCCCAAGTCTCCCCCTTCGCGTAGGCGAGGACGAATTTCTTTGTCAGACGCTCTCTTAATTCCATGTGGATATAACTGCCCATAACCACACGTTTCCCTTATACGAGGTTAGCTGATCGAGCCTAGTTTGCACCCATTCTGCCTTATCCAGATAAGCTTCCTTCATGATCCTAAATTCCTATTGATTGCCCCTGTCCTTATGCAAATATAAGTTTCCCTCGAGATCCAGGTCTAGGTCCTTCATAGGAGTCCAAAGTTTCACAATCCATGGAATTCTCAAATTTTGTTAAGTACATTATGAGGGGTCTCCTTGGGACTGGTGGCACCAATATAGGTGGTTTTCATTTTGTCCTTTCTCCCTTTTGACTGACCATGGACCCTGATATTTTCCAGATCTGATTCCATAGGTACACCTTGTGGGCTTTAGTCGTAACATGAATTTCCTTAACTGATCCAACAACTTTTGCAAGTTTGTTATGTGATCTTCTTCCTTTTGCGACTTGGTAGTCGTATCGCCCATATGACCCTCTATCTCCTTATGCCCCATATTACCATAGTCCTTTGATAAGTTACTCCTACGTTCTTTAACCCAATAGGCGTTACCTTGTGACAAAAAGTCGAATTGCTTCTTGACTTCTTCCCTGATCTGGAGGATCATATCTGATCTAGTCCTCCTCAGCTTTTGCTTGATTGGCGTGCATTCTAGTTTGAGTAGTGGTTTGTGCTCGACGATGCTTGTATCATGCCCTGGCGTATCTTGGTATGACCCTGCAAACACGTCAGAGTGTCCTTGCAATAGCTCGATCAGTCTTTCCTTTATATCCTTATCCGGAGAAGCACGACTTTGACCTCTTTCCTATCTTCCTCAGTTCCCAGATTGATCACATCCACTGGTTCCTAGTGAGGTTGTATTTCCTTATCCTCTTGCCTCAACAGTCTGGCTAACTCTTCGGGAAGCTCACACTCGTCCTCATCACCCTCTTCCGCTTGGTTAATCGGTAATCCGAAGTCATTCGAGATTATAGTGGTGTCATTTTTAATAGGTTCATTTTTAAATTTGCACGAGGACGAAGATTTTTCTTTTTCCTTTTTTCTTTTTGGAATGAAGTGCTAGAAATGAAAGTATTGAAAGAAAGTATATTGCCATTTTGAACAAAACAGAAAATGAAAGAAAAAGATCTTGATTGAAAACAAAATGCAATTTTATTGATAGAAATAATCCAAAGAAATAAAAGGTGGCCCTAGAAAGCTTTGTCCACTTGCCTTGGGCATAGCAAGGGACTTATTATTATTTTAAGAAAAGGTAAATTACTTCGAAACAAAAATCATCTCAGAAATCACAATGGTTCTCCAATTGTCGGAATTAGGCATTCTTTCCTTCCTCTTCCACTAAGGTCACATGATCCCGACTTCAAAATCCCACGCCATGGGAATCACCTTCTAATCTTTCATTAGCTGGTTTGTAACCCAGCCCGAACAAATCCTTCTCCTCAGGTGACTCCCATTGTTTTCCCCAATTTGTTATGTCTCCCTTATTAATAAGGAATTCACCCTCCATCCCTTCCATAGCGTTGACTGTTGCCCCAATGTGCCCCAGTAACACATTATCTCCTAGATTTGGATCTTCAGGGTCTATAACACTGACATCATTTTCCTTTGAGTTGTTTTCGGGGCACCCCTTATTGTTATGTTGGTCGGAGGATGACTGCCCAATCTTTCCTGTCTTTAAACCGTTCTCAATCCTCCTCCAATGATAACCAAGTCAGTGAATCCCGTTGAGACTGCCCCAATCATCCTTTCATAGTATAGTCCTTGCAGAGTCCCCATGAATGTATCTACTAGCTCGCTTTCCCGCAATGAAGGTTGAACACGAGAAGCTAGCTCCCTCCATCTCTGGGCATACTCCTTAAAAGATTCGTTCTCTTTTTGAGACATGTTTTGTAATTCTATGCGATTAGGGGCCATGTCTACATTATATTGGTATTGCCTCATGAAGGCACTTGCCAGATCCTCCTAGTTCTTGATGTGAGTCTTTTCCAGTTGTACGTACCAATCCAAGCATGCCCCACTAAGGCTGTCTTGGAAAACATGCATCATCAGCTTTTCATTTTTAGCATGAGCCCCCATCTTTCGGGAAAACATCCGGATGTGATTTTTGGGACAACTAACTCCTTTATACATCTCAAAGTTAGGTGCCTTAAACTTAGGAGGTATGACCACATCGGGCACCAGACACATTTCCAAGGCATCTACTCCAAGAACATTGAGCCCCTCCACGACATTTAGCCTTTCCTCAAGTGCTTTGTACTTATCATCAATCCTTCTCCTTTCCCTAACAGTGGTTCCTTTATTTTCGAAGGCCACTTGTCTCGGATTTTCACCCTCGTAGTTCTCACGTGGGGTAGGTCTGTAAGTAGTACGAGGTGCCCCATTGTAAATAGGTGGAGAGACGGTTCCCTCGAGAGGTTGGTCAACAGTTTTGTGCTTAGTAGTTGCAGTCTCCTCACGTTCCAGATCATGGACAAACCCTAGTAGGGTGTTATTGTCTTCAACATAGGAGGTAGGAGTAGGAACCTTCCTTTGCTGGCTTGACTTGGTTCTTCTGGCTATCAAATTCTGGATGGCAAGTGTCAGTTGATCAATCTGGCTTTTCATTTCTTCCACATTCTCCTTGACAGTATCCATTTCTCCTCTTAGAGTAACCATATCCTTCTCCATCTGATCCATAGCTTTCCTTTGGTACGCTCGAGTGCGAGGTCGGGAAGTCAGATTGTTATGCCTGAGACGAAGTTTGAAAGAAAAAAAATGATTTTTTCCTTTTTCCTTATGCTGAATGCATGTTGGTGATGAATGTATGAATATGCATGATGTATGCTAAATAATTTTTAAAATTTTTATTTGGGGGGAATTTCAAAATCCATTGTAGTCATAGATGAAATATCAAATCCAAATCCAGTAGCCAATCCCAAATCCAAAATGCCTTATAACAATAATTCCTCGGGAACAACCCAAAACAATAATCCCAAGATGGAAGCTCCTGAACTTAAGAAGGCGTAAACTAAGTGGATGCCCCCAATGCCTTCTTCAAATGAGCTTTAAACTCTTCCAAGTATCCTTTCTTAAGCCCTTGTACTTCCCTATCCTCCTTGTAGTGAGATAATGGATCTTCAAGGGGTACAGCTGAGTTTTTTTTAAAGCTTGACCATTTTTCTTTTTATATTTTTTTTTGTTGCTTTTTCTTTCCCTTTTTTTTTCATGCCCCTTGTAAGTTTTTTTCCTTTGTAAATCCAAGTATAGCGTAAGAGCTAGTTGAAAATCCTTGAAGGGGAAGTCACGTAGAGGAAGATTGTGCAAGAGTAGTTATGGCCTCTACCTTTCTAGGAGTCCCTAAGAGATTGAGGATCCTTCCATGCTTGTGTATAACCATCCCTTGGGCAGATTTGGCATTAAGTCTTAAAGGCCTTTGAGACTTTGTAAATCAGCACTTAGCATTCTGATGCGTAGGGTAGCCCTTTTATTTGAATCAATCTTTCCCATATTCCTACAACACATCTTGAAATTCCCCACAAAAATGCATATATGCAAAAAAAAATTTAAATGCATGATGACATGGACACCTTGTTCTTTGGTTAAATGTTCTTTGGGTTAGGGTAAGGTGAAAATGCAAGCATGACCCTAACTAGGTAGGCTCCCTATAATAGGTTTAGATCTAAAGCTTGTCTACCCAATCCCCTCACATGTAGGTTATAAAAATTTGGCCAGCATAACGACCCCAAAATGTTTAGGCTATACCCTTGCTTTACCATGAGAAGGAGCAAGCCTTCCTACGGTAATCCTTCGGGATAACTCTCATTTGGGATAGGACCCTAGTAATAACCCTTGAGGGTTGAATACATAAGGTCCATGATTGGTGTGGGGTAGGTTAAGGTTCTCAAAGTCTCGGACCACATCCAAATCATTCCACTACGAGAGGGGCTAGCCCTTTCGTGATGACGACTTTGGAAGGATCTACTCTGAGTGTGGCATCAATGCATTTTAGGGGACGTTGCGTCCCCCGCAAAAACATTTTCGTTCCACTTTAGGTTCTAGGGTTATCCTCCAAGCTTTGGGTTTTAGCTTCACTCCTTTTTTTATGTCCCAATCCCTTGCATGATAATACAAAAAACAAAATGTTAAATAAATAAATATATGAAATAAAAATAAATAAACAACAATAAAAAAATAAAAAAAACCAAAATAAAATCCAAGACAAACAAATCCCTAAATCCTAAGGCTAAGATTGACTCTCGCTAGGAAGGAGTCCCCAGCAGAGTCGTCAGCTATCGCGGCCGGCAAAAATATTCGAGTCGCCACCATATTTTTTAAAGGAAAATAATGATAAACCTAAATATCCTTATCCTAAGGTAGAGATTCCTACGGTTCGGGAGTCATTTAAGTGAAGGGAAGGTGTTAGGCACCCTTCACTTCCATTGTACTCAATGGGATCCACCTTTAAGTTTAGGGTATGTTTGTTTGTCTAAATGAAAAGAAAACCTAAGTTTTTTTCTAATTATACTCGCTAGGGTTGGTTTGCAACCCTATGCCTACGTACCCTCAAAATGAAGGATCAGAGTAACCATAGTTCACCTCCCCTATTCCTACCCCCTAATCCTATTCCTAAATCCCAAAACCTAACCCTAAACCCCAATCCACTATTTATACTCTTAGATAAAGAGTTATATCCCATAAATCTAGTGTTTATACTCCTAGATAAGGAGTTATATCCCTTAAATCTCTTAAATCCCTATCCATTATTTAGACTCTCGGAGGAAGAGTTTTATCCCTTAATCCTTTTATTTATACTCTCGGATACCAAGAGTGCTATCCCTAAATCCTTATCCCCTATCCCTTATTTAGGCTCTCGGACCAAGAGCTTTGTCCCTTAATCCTTTTATTTATACTCTCGGATATCAAGAGTTCTATCCCTTATCCCATCCTTTATTTAGGCTCTCGGACCAAGAGCTTTATCCCTTAATCCTTTCATTTATACTCTCGGATATAAAGAGTTCTATCCCTTATCCCATCCTTTATTTACGCTCTCGGACCAAGAGCTTTATCCCTTAATTTAAATCCTTTGAAAAAGAAATCCCTTAAACAACCTTTTAAAAACCAATTTCTAAATACTAAAAAGGGTCAAATAATTCATTATGACAAAAGCAAAATTAATCCAAAATAATGCCCGAATTCCAAACAGTTCCTAAAAACAATATTTATACCCCAAGAATAATTTATTCTTTATCACAATCCCATATTTATCCTTTTTTTAAAAAACAATTTTCCTAAGAAACAAATCCTTTATAAAATTTTATTTACATAAGTTATAAAAACTTAATTACCACCACATCTAAATGAAAATTAAGAATTTAAATTAAATAATAAAAGAACAAAAAACCTAAATTAACAAATTAAGCAAAAAATATTTTTCACAACTTAAATCAAGGAATTGATTCAATTGTGATTTTTTTAATAAAAGAGATAAAAATAAGTTTAACAAAATAAAAAAAAAACAAAAATCCCAAAATAATCCCTAAACCCTCAATTTTATCCTAAATTCCTATTTTTTAAAATCTCCTAATTAAATATAAAAACCCAATTAATAATTAAATTAAATTATGTAAAATAATTTAAATAATTAAATTAAACCCTGGGGGTGCCACTTACACTAAATTAGTAATTGGGCTTATGGGGGTGGGGTGCAGAGAGCAAAGGGCGCAAGGCCCAGTAATTATAATCCAGTCAAAAAAACCAAAAATGTGAGGGAGAGAGTCCATTCGTTGACCCTCCCATCACCATTTGATCACAAACCTACGGACGTTGATCAAAGTAATCTCAACCCTTGATCTCAGCGTATGCGCAATGGACGATCATGATGAGAAGTCAAACGAGTGCACACGGAAGGCACGCGCTCCCTGGATCAGTCAAAGTCCCCTGATCGCACGGCCACGGAGGAGACCACGCGTCTCTAATCCGGCAGTGGAGAGGAGGAGTATAAATGCGAGTTCTCTTCAGAGTTCTCTCATTTTTTCCTCCTCTTTCTCTCTCTTCGCTCACTCTCTCAGAGCTCTCTCACTTCTCTCTTCCTTTCCGTCGCCGGTGAGCCTCCGGCCACCGTGCGACACCCCAAAACCCACCGACCTTCCCAGATTCTGGTTGAAGTTCAACCGGGAAATTCAAACCCCATAAACCCTAACCCTGTTTCCCTAGAAAAATCCCAGAAATCACTTGGTTCTTTAGGGTTCGTGAAGAACCCTAAGAACCCTAACCCTAAAACCCTCAATCAAAACCCAGAAACGTGTAAACCTCAAGAATCCTAACCTACCCAGATGAACCCTACCCCCTTTTGATGAACCCTAACCCTAAACCTTCATTAAAATCCAGAATTCAATCAAACACCCAAGAACCCTAACTTGGTTCGAAGAACCCTAACCCCAAACCTAAAGAACCCTAACCCTAAACCTAATACCAACCCAGAAACCCCTCAACCCTCAACAGATAATAAACCAACAATCTAAAAGCTAAGTTGTTTTTGCATTTACCTTCCTGGCCGTGATTCTCGTAGTAAATTGCTTATTTTTTCCTCGTCTAATCCTTCTCTAATCTCTTTCTCTGGGTTTTTTTTGCAGGTTGTCGCTCCCGGGATTTTCATCCTAGTACAACCGCGAAAGTGGCACCGAAACAGAGTCGCCAGCAATGTGTATTTATCCCAAGAGAGGGAAAGGAAACACTGCGTAAACCTGAAGGAAAAGGAAAGAGCATGGTCTCACGACCAAGAGAAACGGGTTCGGGAGTCGGTTACGCGTGAGGAAGGTATTAGCACTCCCACGCGTCCATCGTACCCGATGGGATCCACGCTTGTTGTCTGCATCAAAGGGTGTCGTCAACTGGAGCTTCGCTGCTGCTGGAAAGGAAAAGGGACTGCTAGCTGGAGAACCGGAAAAGGAAGGGAGAGAGAAAGAGAAACAAATGTAGGGAAAATAAAAGAAGTGCTCGCATGGGCCCTACCCTACTACCTATGTATCTCATCGGGAGCATGAGAATCAGAGCGACGTAGTTCCCCTCACTAGGGGTGGATTGTGTTTTTTAATGGAACAGCTAACGTTCTAGCTCAGGTGTTGCAGCTCGCTGTATGGAGACTTAGGCGTTACCGTCTTGCGAGAGAACGAGAAGAAGCACGTTCGTACGTTGAGAGTGAGTGAGATGAGAGAAGAATTCCCGAAGGAAAGACGTTATTGTTTGTTTGGAGTTTTTTAGGCAAGAAGTGTTTTTTACAGTCATTTGTAACTTGCATTGAACCAAAGTCTTAAACACATGAACAAATACTTCGTACATCATCCCCAATAGGACGTACACTAGGTATCCTAGAAGAATGAGAGGAAGCCCCTCATTCCCCACTTCCCACATAGAAGGCTCAAGCGCAATACACGTTAACCTTTATTACGTGTTTTGAAGAAGTTTTTAGATGAGAAGAGAGACGACACAAAGGAAACTCTAAAGGGAAACTAAGAGTCCTGATGTTATCATGCATGAATGTCCTATGGTTAGTGAGGCTTAGGAGGAATAGCTACCTAAAACCTAATGCTAATCCTACTCCAAGCTTAATCAAAAATTAAGTTGGACTAGGTAGCTCTAAAGGGAAAGAATCCAAGACTTAAACAAGTCTTGAGATTCATGGGATGAGAAAGAGTGAAAGAGAAGAAAAGAGAAGAAGAAGAAGGAAAAGATGAGATACAATAAATGGCATCAAGCACATCATATCATAAATGTCCAACTCATATCAACAAACATGTTTCAAAGATCAATGCAAAATAATTCAAGTAAGCATGCAAAGATAAACATGAAAGAATGCAAGCATACTTGTATGAAATGCACAATTAAGCATACATGGACTTCATATCAAAATGAAATGAGAAAGGAAAAAAGAAGATGAAGACAAGTCAGAACCAAGATCATATTATCATCAACAATTCATGTGCAAAAGGAAATCATATCATGAAGCATTATAATCCAAAGAAGTTCACAAAAGGAAAGGTAATAATATTCATCATACAATTCAAACCAAATGCATTCAACTATGCTTAAGTAACATGAAAACCAAGTATAGAACTCAATAGGCAGTATCATATGCATCAATATCATATCAAAACCAAACTCAAGTCATACAAGTCCAAACATCAAGCAACAACTTCAAGACATGCATCAAAGTAATCCACAAATGGAAACTCAAAGTTCAAGCCCTTAAAACATACCCAAACATGATCCACAAATTGCAAAATTTAGTCTCAAAGGACCTCAACCAGGGGTAAACATCATATCAAAATCTCATTCAAAGAATCACAAAGGAACCCAATCAATTAAGCATGGCAAATCAACTTGTGTAAAGAGATGTCAAGAGATGATCATGCATAAGTCACTTAAGCACAAATAAGCAAACATGTATCATATGACATTCAGAAATTGTAAAATTAAAACTCCAATGATCTAGGTCAGAAGACAATCACATGATAAAAGATCTCACAAAAAATCACAAGTTAAGCAACTCAAACAATTAAACAAAGATCAAGTAAGCATCATGAGTCAATATGCAAAAGAGAGGGACCAAAATGCAATATGAAATGATTTTAAAAATATGACAAAAATGTTTTTATGCACTTCAATATGTCATCTAACAAATGCAAAAAGAATGAGTTGAAAATGTGTTATAGATGAAGAGAAATAAAATCTACAATGCAAAGTATGCTCATGTGAGACAATTCAAAAAGAAAATCAATTAAACAATTAATTAAGACACCAAAAATAAAATAAAATAAGAAAATAAAATTTGGAAAAATTTTATAAAATGCTAAACATGCTTCATGATTTTTTTTTTATGATTTTTGGATGCATAAAAATGATTTTAAAAAATAAAATGCAAATGCAACAATTAATGAAAATAAAATGAAAGAAAATAAACATGGAGGTGCAATCAGCAAGAAAACACGTTGAAAAGTGAAAGTGGGCTCAGACTGGGGGTGGGAATAACAAAGCCCAAGCCAAAGGTCCACTAGCGAAGTCAAATAATCTCATGGAATTCAGTCAAACATTCAGATTCAATAACAACCCCAGGATCCATCTAACGCTCACCATCAACCAATGCAATCAACATAGTAGTCATGATAAGCAGCTCAGATCTACACGCACACCACAATTAATATACACACGCGCACACACAATTACCCAGACACAATACAAACTCACGTGAGCAGCACATGCACATTTTAATTCATTGTCACAATCTTAACCACATGATCTATCCTACGCATCAGATTAGTCAAACATTTCAACAAGTAAGCAAGATGTGAGGCTGTGATTGAGTGTACACAATAATAACCAAAGGAAGCCACACATGCAATCCATGAAATAAAAATCAGAAAATAAGAAACGTGGCACGCTGATGACCGTAGGATCCAAGCAACGGACGACTAAGATTGTGTCTTCCTCCTCCAACCCCTTCGCCGGACTGAACAAGACCAGGTGCCAGAGCCCTATCTCCGGTGAGCTTCAACGTGAAAATCTCCAGAAATTGCTCATGAGTATATCAAATTGACCAGAAAATCATGAGGATCACAAATATCATGCTCATTTCAACAAACAATCAACATACAATGCAAATCGAAGGAAAGAAAGTTTAGATCCAAAACTTCAAACTCAAAATACACACAATCCACACGTCCAAATTTCAAACAAAACACATCATCATGCTCAGTGAACCTCATAGATCATTATGCACACTTAAAATTCAAGTTCTAAGAGCATGAAAAGTTCACCAACCTGAGATCTTGAAGAGCTTAAAATACTCCTAGAAAACCATAGATAAGCTGCAGATCTAGCCTTAGGAACCTCTAATTGCAAAATAAATGCAATTAGAGCTTGAATATGGTCTGGATCTTGAGATTGAACTTGAATCCTCTTGAAATGAACTTGGTGAAAGCCTTGCTCTCAACTCAAAATGGCAGTTGATTCTTGTTCTACTCTCTTCACTGATCAAGAATATGAAAGAATTTCTCAAGAAAACCTTGTGGAGAGGGAGAATCGAAAAAGAGAAAGTGAGGAGTGAAAAATGGATTATCAGCCAAAATGAATGCATGACCTATTTTTGGAGGCATGAGTTAGCTTATATACTCTCCATTAGTCCACTGATTGTGATTAGCCATTAGTTAAACCCTTGATTAAGGAGTTTGGAGTGATTTTGCAATTTTGCATTTTGTGTTTAAGCCACTAATCCACACGTGCATTCCCTTGCCTCTCATGATAAACCACTCACACTTTCCATGCTGATCACAAATGAAATGGAATTGGGCCTTGAAATGTCTTGGTTGGTGAGTTTTGAATCAATTTGCATAATTGTACTTTGTGAAAATAATGAGAAATATGGCATGAAATAACTTGATTCAAAAGACAAACTTGTGCCAAATGAAGTGTACTTTGATGTTGCAATGTGACATGAACCAATAAAACCAATTGCAAGTCCATTTGTGCCAAAATGCCAAAGGTGGAAAAAAGTGATATATGGAAAACCTCAAAATGCACCTTGTATTGTTTTGGCCATAACTAGAGTTCCACAAATGATATGGAGATGTTCTAGTACTTTTTGGAAATGGGAGAGAGATATCTTAAACTTTCATGTTGGAGGAAAATTTATTTGGAGCTTCCTTGATGATGAAAAGTCAAGTTGAATGTGGCGGAAAAATTGCCAAAAAAGGAAAGTTCTCATTATAGGTCATTTTCCAAATTTAGTAACTTTTGCACAAACTCTTGATTCTTGATGAATGGCATGAATCTTGACAATTGAAGACCATATGAGGATGTGAGACCTTGAAAACCATGAAAAGAACCTCAAAATTTCACAGTTGACTTTCTCCTTTACAGTTGACTTTTCTTGGTTCACAAGCAACTGCTCCACTGAACATTCTTCACCATGAATTATCAACCAAACCCTCATCCTATGGATACCTGTGAGCATATAGACCTCATAGCATCACGCTTGAACATACAAAGCTCTCCAAGAAGTCCTTTTGATTCCCAAACCCTAATTGGTCTCTCTAGTGAGGAGGGAGAGATCCACTTGCAATCTTTTGCCATGCTTGATCTTGTGATGATGTGATGAACTCCTCAAACCACCTTGAGGCTTGAGACTCCTCCGAGGCTTGTGAAAAACCCTTGCCCCTTATTCTCTTCCTTTGGATGATCCACACCTTTGAACACCACTTGATCCCATGCCCTATGCTGAATGCCATGCTATGCAATCTATGACCTACTATGGAATGCAAAAAGAGTAAAGCATAGACCAGTTTATTGAGAAAACATGAAGGTAAATTTTGGGGTATTACAGCTGCCCATATTCAATCAACTGTGAATCTGAATGGATGAAAGCAATGGCTATCAGGAATTCAAGATACATAGGGATTGAATACAAAAATACCCGAGAAAATTTTGCGTTGTATGGATAGAGAAAATGTTGTAAATGAAGTAAGGGTAAGGAAGAAAAGTTGTGAGAGAGAAATTGGAACCATTGGACCCCATAGGAAACCTGTCTGGAACTGGTGAACTACCTGTCGGGAACGGTCAATGTGCTTGTTGGGAACGGTCAATGTGCCTATCGGGAACGGTCAATGAACCTGTCGGGAACGGTCAATGTGCCTGTCGGGAATGGTTCCGGTTTGCCTGTCGGGAATGGCTAAAGTTGAAAACCTATGGCTTACCTATCGGGAATGGTAAATGGGCCTGTCGGGAACGGTCAGGTTTAAAACTCAAAGGGCGCCTGTCGGGAACGACCAAGGGAATCCTATCGGGAATGGTTCCGGTTTGCCTGTCGGGAACGGCTAAAGTGCCTGTCGGGAACGGCTAAAGTTGAAAACCTATGGCTTACCTATCGGGAATGGTAAATGGGCCTGTCAGGAACGGTCAGGTTTAAAACTTAAAGGGCGCCTGTCGGGAACGACCAAGGGAATCCTATCGGGAATGGTTCCTGTTTGCCTGTCGGGAACGGCTGCAGTTTATAACCAAAGTTTACCTATCGGGAATGGGTAACGGGACCTGTCAGGAACTGGTATGGTTAAAACTCAAAGGTGCCTATCGGGAACGGCTAAAGGAATCCTATCGGAAATGGTTCCGGTTTGCCTGTCGGGAACGGCTGCAGTTTATAACCAAAGTTTACCTATCGGGAATGGGTAACGGGACCTGTCAGGAACTGGTATGGTTAAAACTCAAAGGTGTCTGTTGGGAACGGCTAAAGGAATCCTATCGGGAATGGTTCCGGTTTGCCTGTCGGGAACTGGCATGGTTAAAACTCAAAGGGAGCGGTCGGGAACGGCTGCAGTTTATAACCAAGGCTTACCTATCGGGAATGGGTAACGGGGCCTGTCGGAAACTGGCATGGTTAAAACTCAAAGGAGCGGTCGGGAACGGCTGCAGGAATCCTATCAGGGATGGTTCCAAGAGACTTGTAAGCTGAGAGACTCTGTGGGGAGCAAAACTAATGAAACCCTTGTACTGCTTTGAAATGTCTGTTGAGGAATGGACGAGGCATTCTTTCTGGCTTTGCCAATAACATAAGGAGCAAAGTTTTGGGCTCTCGCACGAGTTATCAAAACTGGCCTATGCTTCACATGCATATGTTTGAATTTTTCCATGGCGTAATGCTCAATCTCAATGGAAATGCTACGCGTTTGAGGATGCTATGCATACTATATGCAAAATACAAAGAGGTCCTCAGCAAAATAAATGTTGAGGAAAGGCAAGCAACTCCGCTGGGGATAACTAGCTGGATTGACTTCGCGGTTGCAAACAGTACTGGGGAAGACAAATTGGCCTGACCTCCTGATCTGGGCACTGACCTGACAAACCTGTTAAGGCTGCTGTAGGAAATGATAACTTTGCTGGGGAGGCATCATCTGAACCAGTCTGCTTAGGGAATAACTACAACCAAGGAACTCCGCTGGGGATTAATGAGCTTACAACAAACTCTGCTGGGGAGATGTCCCTTGAGAGGATTTTACAGAAGACCACGCCTCTTCAAACTCTACTGGTGAAATAAGCTTACAACAAACTCTGCTGGGGACAATCACCTCAAAGTGTCTCATGCCAGGGAATGTTTCTTAAGAGAATTTTACAGAAGATCCAACATCTTCCAACTCTTAAACTAATACCGAGACTTGAGATAGGATGCAGTAGTTGGGAGTCCACTCTGTTGGGGATAACAGATCTGGAATACTCCTGCCTGGGAATTTCATGATGCTCCATGCTTGAAATGGTCAACCACTTGATTTTGCCCCAAGATACAAGTCTGATCTGGGGAAAACGTCCCAAGAGGATTTTACAGAAGATTCGACATCTCCAAACTCCTGGACACTTACTGAGTCTTGAACATCAGCTGCAAGGCATGTGAAGCAACTCTACTGGGGAGTTTACAACCGTTATCGACACAGAAAAAACTGGTAGCTGTTGGAAGTGCTGAATGAGAATCAATTTAACAAGATACAATACTACCCATTTGACAACGCTGTTGGGGATCATGAAGCTCTGTAAATATGCTGGGGATGGCCCTCTCCAGAATAACTTTCCTGCTGAGAAGCTGTCTGCTTGGGGAGGAACGATCATTTGCACTTCGTAAAGGATTTTGGCTTGAAGACGTCATACATCTTTGCATAGCTATCCAGTGAAATCTCCACACCTGCAAAAACAAAAGAATGCGCATATATGCCCCCAGGGTATTCAAACTCTCGAAGAGGTTTCTAGATCTTGACATAACTGCCCCAGACTGCATAGTGTACGAAAGAATTTGCCTCGACAAGATTCGTAGAGATTTGTAACACTCTTCCCCAGTATACTGAATCTTGAAGAGGTGCCTTTGATTAACCGTCCTTTGAAGTAGGATAGCTTCTCGTGCTCTTGAGGTGGCCTGCCTCAATATAATCCTTGCAGTGATTTTGCCCTTGACTGATTGATCTTCGAGAGATTTACCGAATCTCGACGCGATTGCCCCAGTTTACACGCTTGTGGAGAGATTTACCGGATCTCGACATAATTGCCCCAGTTCGAAGAAATTTTCTCAACATGAATGCCCCAGTTGATTGTACTCTGAAAAGACCTTCTCAACTTGAATGCCCCAGCTTGGCTACATTTTGAAGATATTTTCTGGTGTGATTGTCCCAGATTGGTTACATCTCAACACAAATGGCTGGGAACGCCTTTTTCCCACATAATCTTTCAACAGCAAGTCTCTGGAATCTCAGGCACCTCAACTTGGCCAGTTTAAGCTTCTCGACTGATGTTCATCGTGTAAGCTTCTTTGATGTCAAACACATGCAAGCAGAAAATGTTTATTATGAGAATGAAAAATCTAATGCAACACTCATGTTATCCTTGAAGTCCTTATTGAACATATGTCGCACAACCGAGTTGCGACACTTATTTTTTAAAGGAAAGCAATACGCTCATGCAACACCAACAAAAATCTTATTAGCACAACTCATGGGAGTCAGGAACGTTGTCTTGTTGAAGTACGCCTTCAGACTAAACCCTGTTTCAATTAGGACTTTTAAGGGTTGTAACGTGGTCTGGTTCACGGTTTTGAGAAAAAAGGATTTATGGCTCAAAGTTTATTGGTACCCACCCACTCTTCATGATATTCTCCAGTCCTATGTTCAGCTAATTTGACACAAGCGCTCGTCTCTCAAAAGGTTTCCCGATTTCTAGGGAATTCATGCAACTGGTGATTCGAGACCTGACGAGGTTTTGGAGCAACAATCACCCCTTTTGTCCTTTGGTGTCTTTAGTCACACGACTTTGTTCTGCTCAAGGATTTTTCATTTTGTCGTCCTTTTGGCTTTTCGCTTTCTCATTCTTTTGCTTTTTGTTCCCTAATTTTTGCCTGGACTGACTCTTTTGAGTTTTTAATTTTGAAGTCCAGCGGGATGCCTTAACTTTTGCCTAAGCCACTTGCTTTCAAGTTTTTCGACTTAGCAGGCTTTTTCTTTTTCTCTTTTTTTTTTCTTTCTCTTTTTTTTTTGAACAAGTCGTGTGACACCGTTTTGCCTGACTTGTTTGAAAGGGCTGTGACTGTTTCACTCTTCGGTTGGTGAGGAGTAACCATTGTGGTTCTACACCTCTTAACCTCTTGATAATGGAATGGAAGGTAATGGATCCTCAGATGTACACTCCTTCTGAAAGTTGAACACTTGGTCAAACTAACTGACGCCTACCCTGCCCCTGGGTTAAAATTGAGGGTTTTTTGTTTTCAGAAAGAACTCCTACTACTAGGCTCAAAGGGGTTGACAAAGTTTTATCTCCTTATCTCTCCAGTGTTTGTGAATTGGAAACAATGCCTGTACATCCTTAACAGGGTTTTATCCGAAAGCGTACCATTAGAAGTCTGTGTTCTTATTTCGTCATCCTCCCTCCAAGAGTCTAGACAAGAAAGGTTGGTATTGCAGTGCATATAAACATGACATGAGTGCATAAAAGTAAGATACTTCAGGAACAACACATCATTGCATTAAAATCCACATTCAAACACAAACAAATTTTTACATGCAGACAAATGTTTAAATAAACAAAGGAAAGCTACGTATGAAAATGCAGTAAAGAAACTAATGATTGCCATTGCTGAGGAGGCTTGGCTCCGAATGGACTGATTGCTTCAGGGGATGTCTTTGTGGTCTCAAGTGCTCACTTGGGGATCTTCAGTTAATGTACAGACCCTCTTCAGTGAAAATGATAAACCCCACGTCAATGAGATCTTGCACATTGTGTCTAAACACCTTGCAATCTTCAATGGTATGCCCCTGTGTCCCCGAGTGATACTCGCATCTAGCACTCTTGTCATAATTTGGAGGAATAGGATACGGAACAGGAGAAGCTTCCTTTAGTTCGATCAAAGAGTCTTGAAGTAAACGGGCAAGCAGATAACTGTAAGGAACAGTAACGGGATCAAACTTCCTCTCCTGCCTTCTGGGCTTTTGTTGACTCTTTATATGATAGCTCTGTTGCCGATACCTACTTGTGCCTTCCTCTCGTTCGGGCTCTTTCCTCCTTAAACTTGGCTTAGGAACAGGAAACAGTTGAGGACGAGAGGATTCCAAGACCACCGGTTGCGAGAAATGCCCCTGACTTGGTGCAACTTCATGAGGGCAAACCGGGATATTCACTTCTTTCGCAGCAACAGGAGTAAGACCACCTTGTACGCTTACGCTAAATTCAATTGTTTTCAAGTCAATCAGATCCTGAACCACATGATGAAAGGCTTTACATTTTTCCACATCATGCCCCGGTGCGCCAGAGTGAAAATCACAATGGGAATTTGCATTGTAATAGAATGGGAGCTTTCCACGAGGAGGATTTACCGTCCGAAGTTCAACCAATTGGAGCTGAAGTAAATACCTCAACAACTGAGCAGAAGACATAGGAATTGGATCAAAGATTCTGTCAGCTTTCTTCGACTTTGGTGGGTACCTATTAGCCTTGGGGTTGTCTTGGTAGACGAGAGGTAGCTGCTGACGAGGAAATTCCGGAAACCCAGGTTGTGCAGAAAACATGTGAGGCACATCATCCTTTGGGAGGGATCCCTCAAACAATGAAGAAGAGACAATTCCAGCCACGACCTCAGGCCTGGGAGTATTATCTTTGCTTAACACACCTCTTACAACTTCCATAACCAGACTCATCTGAATCTTCATTTGGTTGACCTCCTCCTTCAACATTTTCTGGTCTTGAATCAAGGCTTGCATGTCGCCCATAAACTGCCCCATTCGGCTTCGCATTTCCCTCAACTCTGCCTGGACTTGATCCATGGTCAACTTCCAGCTTCCTTGAAAAGTTAAGACTGAAATTCTGAAGAGAAGTAGATCAGGATGAGAACAACCAGCTTCAAACACCTGTTATGCAAATGAGCATGAGAATGCAATGTAGAATGCCATGTTCAAATATTTCCAAGGAATCCTTATGCTTTGATTCAAAATTCCCTTACGCTAACCACAAGAAATAGATGGAAATGCTCAGTAGCAAGTCTCAAAGTCAATATCCCTTGGAAATACAAGAACACGTATGCAAAAATGATGATGCAGATGCAACAGACATGGGATCAAGGTATCCGGCATCTGTGCTGAACTGGCTGGACAATCTTGAGGCTCTGTACAAACTCTTGAATCAAACCGGGATAACAGAATAACCACACTGATACGGCTGTAGAGACAAAGAATCCAAAGATACCGGGTAAGTAGAAGGTCACGGTTACCTGCAAACCTGTAAACAACCCGCCCTTCTCACATGTGGGTACTAGGATCCTCAATATCCCGGGCTCTCAGGTCGAGAAATGATGATACGTTCACCACTTCTGGTTTGGCATCATCACCAATCGAGGAGGCCTCAAGTGATTCACAAAAACGAAAGGTCCTCAGCTTCAGAGGTTTGAGAAGCAATAACACATTCAGCCCGAAGGATACAATGCTACCGCCAATCAAAGAGGTCGTCCGCTGATTCACTTCAAAAGGGAAGTCCTATAGCAAGTTCCCAGCATTGGGTCCTCGGATCGAGAATGTGCAATGGGTTTGCCACAGAACGTGGTCTGCCACTGTCACATCCCGGGAGGAGTGTCGTTACTGAGTCCTCGGGAATGGTCATCAGAGTCGACAATTCCTCAAGAGAATAACTACTGGCCTGTATCAACATACAGTAGCAGAAAGCTCCTGATAGAACCTCGTCTGATTGTGGGGATTGTGATCACCCGCACGTGGCCAACACCACGGGAGCGTCACGCCTGCCCACGCTAAAACCTAGGTGTATGCTCGAGCCTGGGTAGTGGGCTCATCTCTCAGAACATCCCAACCCGCCAAACAGAAAACCAGCCAGCATAGCACAGTAATATCCAATATGACAGTAATAAAATGCGATGTAATGCAATAAAAACTATAAATACAATAAAACAAATAAAACAGCAAATACAGTAATATACAACAAAACAAAGCACCACAAAAACACCCAATGAAAAGAAACAGACAAGCGTTAGGATTGACTCGCTAAAGGGGATAGACCAGCAAGAGGTCAACCAGAGTCCCTAGCAGAGTCGCCAGCCGTCGCTCCCGGGATTTTCATCCTAGTACAAACGCGAAAGTGGCACCGAAACAGAGTCGCCAGCAATGTGTATTTATCCCAAGAGAGGGAAAGGAAACACTGCGTAAACCTGAAGGAAAAGGAAAGAGCATGGTCTCACGACCAAGAGAAACAGTTTCGGGAGTCGGTTACACGTGAGGAAGGTATTAGCACCCCCACGCGTCCATCGTACCCGATGGGATCCACGCTTGTTGTCTGCATCAAAGGGTGTCGTCAACTGGAGCTTCGCTGCTGCTGGAAAGGAAAAGGGACTGCTAGCTGGAGAACCGGAAAAGGAAGGGAGAGAGAAAGAGAAACAAATGTAGGGAATATAAAAGAAGTGCTCGCATGGGCCCTACCCCACTACCTACGTATCTCATCGGGAGCATGAGAATCAGAGCGACGTAGTTCCCCTCACTAGGGGTGGATTGTGTTTTTTAATGGAACGACTAACGTTCTAGCTCAGGTGTTGCAGCTCGCTGTATGGAGACTTAGGCGTTACCGTTTTGCGAGAGAACGAGAAGAAGCACGTTCGTACGTCGAGAGTGAGTGAGATGAGAGAAGAATTCCCGAAGGAAAGACGTTATTGTTTGTTTGGAGCTTTTTAGGCAAGAAGTGTTTTTTACAGTCATTTGTAACTTGCATTGAACCAAAGTCTTAAACACAGGAACGAATACTTCGCGCATCGTCCCCAACAGGACGTAAACTAGGTATCCTAGAAGAATGAGAGGAAGCCCCTCATTCCCCACTTCCCACATAGAAGGCTCAAGCGCAATACACGTTAACCTTTATTACGTGTTTTGAAGAAGTTTTGAGATGAGAAGAGAGACGACACAAAGGAAACTCTAAAGGGAAACTAGAGTCCTGATGTTATCATGCATGGATGTCCTGTGGTTAGTGAGGCTTAGGAGGAATAGCTACCTAAAACCTAATGCTAATCCTACTCCATGCTTAATCAAAAATTAAGTTGGACTAGGTAGCTCTAAAGGGAAAGAATCCAAGACTTAAACAAGTCTTGAGATTCATGGGATGAGAAAGAGTGAAAGAGAAGAAAAGAGAAGAAGAAGAAGGAAAAGATGAGATACAATAAATGTCAGAAAGCACATCATATCATAAATGTCCAACTCATATCAACAAACATGTTTCAAAGATCAATGCAAAACAATTCAAGTAAGCATGCAAAGATAAACATGAAAGAATGCAAGCATACTTGTATGAAATGCACAATTATGCATACATGGACTTCATATCAAAATGAAATGAGAAAGGCAAAATGAAGATGAAGACAAGTCAGAACCAAGATCATATTATCATCAATAATTCATGTGCAAAAGGAAATCATATCATGAAGCATTATAATCTAAAGAAGTTCACAAAAGGAAAGGTAATGATATTCATCATACAATTCAAACCAAATGAATTCAACTATGCTCAAGTAACATGAAAACCAAGTATAGAACTCAAGAGGCAGTAGCATATGCATCAATATCATATCAAAACCAAACTCAAGTCATACAAGTCCAAACATCAAGCAACAACTTCAAGACATGCATCAAAGTAATCCACAAATGGAAACTCAAAGTTCAAGCCCTTAAAACATACCCAAACATGATCCACAAATTGCAAAATTTAGTCTCAAAGGACCTCAACCAGGGGTAAACATCATATCAAAAGCTCATTCAAAGAATCACAAAGGAACCCAATCAATTAAGCATGGTAAATCAACTTGTGTAAAGAGATGTCAAGAGATGATCATGCATAAGTCACTTAAGCACAAATAAGCAAACATGTATCATATGAAATTCAGAAATTGTGAAATTAAAACTCCAATGATCTAGGTCAGAAGACAATCACATGATAAAAGATCTCACAAAAAATCACAAGTTAAGCAACTCAAACAATTAAGCAAAGATCAAGTAAGCACCATGAGTCAATATGCAAAAGAGAGGGACCAAAATGCAATATGAAATGATTTTAAAAATATGACAAAAAATTTTTTATGCACTTCAATATGTCATCTAACAAATGCAAAAAGACTGAGTTGAAAATGTGTTATAGATGAAGAGAAATAAAATCTACAATGCAAAGTATGCACATGTGAGACAATTCAAAAAGAAAATCAATTAAACAATTAATTAAGACACCAAAAATAAAATAAAATAATAAAATAAAATTTGGAAAAATTTTATAAAATGTTAAACATGCTTCATGATTTTTTTTTATGATTTTTGGATGCATAAAAATGATTTTAAAAAATAAAATGCAAATGCAACAATTAATGAAAATAAAATGAAAGAAAATAAACATGGAGGTGCAATCAGCAAGAAAACACGTTAAAAAGTGAAAGTGGGCTCAGACTGGGGGTGGGAATAACAAAGCCCAAGCCAAAGGTCCACTAGCGAAGTCAAATAATCTCATGGAATTCAGTCAAACATTCAGATTCAATAACAACCCCAGGATCCATCTAACGCTCACCATCAGCCAATGCAATCAACATAGTAGTCATGATAAGCAGCTCAGATCTACACGCACACCACAATTAATATACACACGCGCACACACAATTACCCAGACAAAATACAAACTCACGTGAGTAGTACATGCACATTTTAATTCGTTGTCACAATCTTAACCACATGATCTATCCTACGCATCAGATTAGTCAAACATTTCAACAAGTAAGCAAGATGTGAGGCTGTGATTGAGTGTACACAATAATAACCAAAGGAAGCCACACATGCAATCCATGAAATAAAAATCAGAAAATAAGAAACATGGCACGCTGATGACCGTAGGATCCAAGCAACGGACGACTAAGATTGTGTCTTCCTCCTCCAACCCCTTCGCTGGACTGAACAAGACCAGGTGTCGGAGCCCTAACTCCGGTCACCTTCTCCGGTGAGCTTCAACGTGAAAATCTCCAGAAATTGCTCATGAGTATATCAAATTGACCAGAAAATCATGAGGATCACAAATATCATGCTCATTTCAACAAACAATCAACATACAATGCAAATCGAAGGAAAGAAAGTTTAGATCCAAAACTTCAAACTCAAAATACACACAATCCACACGTCCAAATTTCAAACAAAACACATCATCATGCTCAGTGAACCTCATAGATCATTATGCACACTTAAAATTCAAGTTCTAAGAGCATGAAAAGTTCACCAACCTGAGATCTTGAAGAGCTTAAAATACTCCTAGAAAACCAGAGATAAGCTGCAGATCTAGCCTTAGGAACCTCTAATTGCAAAATAAATGCAATTAGAGCTTGAATATGGTCTGGATCTTGAGATTGAACTTGAATCCTCTTGAAATGAACTTGGTGAAAACCTTGTTCTCAGCTCAAAATGACATTTGATTCTTGTTTTACTCTCTTCACTGATCAAGAATATGAAAGAATTTCTCAAGAAAACCTTGTGGAGAGGGAGAATCAAAAAAGAGAAAGTGAGGAGTGAAAAATGGATTCTCAGCCAAAATGAATGCATGACCTAATTTTGGAGGCATGAGTTAGCTTATATACTCTCCATTAGTCCACTGATTGTGATTAGCCATTGGTTAAACCCTTGATTAAGGAGTTTGGAGTGATTTTGCAATTTTGCATTTTGTGTTTAAGCCACTAATCCACACGTGCATTCCCTTGCCTCTCATGATAAACCACTCACACTTTCCATGCTGATCACAAATGAAATGGAATTGGGCCTTGAAATGTCTTGGTTGGTGAGTTTTGAATCAATTTGCATAATTGTACTTTGTGAAAATAATGAGAAATATGGCATGAAATAACTTGATTCAAAAGCCAAACTTGTGCCAAATGAAGTGTACTTTGATGTTGCAATGTGACATGAACCAATAAAACCAATTGCAAGTCCATTTGTGCCAAAATGCCAAAGGTGGAAAAAAGTGATATATGGAAAACCTCAAAATGCACCTTGCATTGTTTTGGCCATAACTAGAGTTCCACAAATGATATGGAGATGTTCTAGTACTTTTTGGAAATGAGAGAGAGAGATCTTCAACTTTCATGTTGGAGTAAAATTCATTTGGAGTTTCCTTGATGATGAAAAGTCAAGTTGAATGTGGCATAAAAATTGCCAAAAAAGGAAAGTTCTCATTATAGGTCATTTTCCAAATTTAGTAACTTTTGCACAAACTCTTGATTCTTGATGAATGGAATGAATCTTGACAATTGAAGACCATATGAGGATGTGAGACCTTTAAAACCATGAAAAGAACCTCAAAATTCCACAATTGACTTTCTCCTTTACAGTTGACTTTTCTTGGTTCACAAGCAACTGATCCACTGAACATTCTTCACCATGAATTATCAACCAAACCCTCATCCTATGGATACCTGTGAGCATATAGACCTCATAGCATCATGCTTGAACACACAAAGCTCTCCAAGAAGTCCTTTTGATTCCCAAACCCTAATTGGTCTCTCTGGTTAGGAGGGAGAGATCCATTTGCAATCTTTTGCCATGCTTGATCTTGTGATGATGTGATGAACTCCTTAAACCACCTTGAGGCTTGAGACTCCTCTGAGGCTTGTGAAAAACCCTTGGCCCTTATTCTCTTGCTTTGGATGATCCACACCTTTGAAAACCACTTGATCCCATGCCCTATGCTGAATGTCATGCTATGCAATCTATGACCTACTATGGAATGCAAAAAGAGTAAAGCATAGACCAATTTATTGAGAAAACATGAAGGTAAATTTTGGGGTATTACACAGGTGAACAAGAATACTCAAAGTTCGTGTTCGGTCCCCCCTCTCCCGGAATCCAACCCCTTCTATTTTCTTTTTAGGTTTTTTTTATAGGCTAGAAATTTAGGTTTAGAACTTAAATGCTTAGATCTGTTTTAGGAATTATTTGATGTATTTTATTCGATTCAATTTCCCTTCATTTTTAGAATAAAGGTTCTATTATGATCTTTGTAACTTTGGATCTCATTTGGACTTAATGTACACGTTTTGATTTTGTATTGATATGTGAATTAATGAAAATGATTTTGCTTGATACGATCTCAAATGGCCTCCCCAATCTGCGCAGCTTAGGGTTTGAGATGGGAAGGAGATGAGTTCTCTCGGTCAACAATTTTGACCGTAAAAAAAAAAAGTTAAAAATAAAAATAAAAAAAATAATAAAAAGATAATGTAATACCCCCAATGAAATATAACCGGTCCCTCTCCCTAATAATAACCTTAATAATCCATCTTAACACATAATTAATGCTAAAAATTTCAAATGCTAATATTAGTAATAGTACAAAACCTATTAAGCCAACCTTAACGTAATAATCAGATTAATATAATCAAGACTTAACATTTTAACTAAAAACCCTAAATAATAATTAATCTTAAATGACCAAACCTAAACCTATAATTTAACCCCTAATGACCTTTAACTTAAAATAAATCAAAGCAAACAATTATTTGACTAAAACAATAATAATATTCAAAACATTTTATCTTTTTATATATAATTAACTCTAAAATAGATATCTCTACAATAAATAAAAACTGACACATTATTAAAAAAAATGAACTAGCCCCCCACTAAATAAAACAAACAATAAAAACCCTCTATACTAGCCCAATTCCAAAGTGGACCCAAGAGTATTAGCAATTTCAGGAGCCCATTAACATCCAACTGACACCCCTGGCAGTACAGAAAAATCTAAAAATAGTAACAAACCCCTGGTCAAAATTTAGGGTACTACACTCAGGTCGACTCTTCAGGTCGACACATACATCCTGCATTTGTGTATGTCAAAAACTGGGTGTTATGAGTCGACGCATAAGACCTGTTTAGGTCGACCGGTCGCTATTTTGCACAAATTTTTTGCTGTGTTATTTACTCTAAAATTCTGTTTCTCTCTTATATTTTTCTAGGATAATATATATATCATTTTAGCTCATTTTTCATATGGACAACAAGAAACGTGAAAGATTTATGCCATTTTTCTCATCAACTTCATCTTCTTCTTTGAGTATACAAACAACTACACATAACCATTTTTGTTTGTTGTGTTCATTGATTTGAAGTGATAAGGTTCAGATTTCAGGAAGTGTTATCTTCATTTCTGAGTTGAGATTTGTGGTAGGTGTTTCTTGAATAAAACCTTAGGGTTTTCTCCTCCAAGAATCAAAGGGATTTTGGGGGTTTTGCACAAGCCGTTTCGTTCTACAAGGATTCAGCCGGGCGAAGGTAACCGAAGATATCAGTTTAGTAGCTGTAATCGGAGGATCGTAGAAGAGAGGTTTGGGTTCGAATCTTTGGTAGATTACAATTGATCGAGTGAAGGTAACCGAAGAACGGTGTTTTATTTTGGTTTAGTAGCGTGGGATGATAATTGGATCAACCATATTCGAAGCACTTGATTCATCTTGAATCAAGGGAAGAGAAGGCTCTACATCAACAATTCGAAGACGTTCGAAGATTTGATTGTTCATCAGTTTTCTCTTGTATAAACATACAATTGCAACGATAATATATATATCTCAATTCCATGTTCAGAATTGGGGGCAGAGGTACCCATAGCGAGGACGATTGGGGAACTGCCTAATCAAATTGCGTTTGTTCTCTTTCTCCTTTAACTCTTTAGATTTTCTGCATTGTTTGAATTTGCCAAGTTTTCAATTTGTCTAAATTTCTGAGGTGTTGTAATCTAGAGCTGTAAAATCATTTTTTTAAAGTGATACAATTCCTTGAATTGTATCTAGGAGCAGCTTGAACTTACCAACCATAGAAATTCTGCACTTAGTGTGTTTGTACACACCAAGTGTTTGATAACTTGTCTCAAAGCAAATTCAAACATTGTTTGTGTTTCATTGTTTATCATTTGCCTCATTGGTTTGGATTATACATAAACACGCTATAATTTGTTGATTGTGTTTGATTACATTAATAAAACTGAATTTTTCTCTTCCATACTCATTCACAATATATACGTGCATATCCGATCCTTTTGGTAGAAGGTTCGTTGTAGACTTTTGATCCAGTGGTAGCTTCCGTTCAAACAATTTTTTTTTTAAATTCAATTTTGCGTGTAAAACTTGAAGGATCTATTCAACCCCATCTTCTAGATCCATAGCCATAGTCTAACAAGTGGTATCAAGAGCTCTGGTTAATTCTGGTGCTTCGGTAAAACTTCTTGGATCATGGCGAACGAACCTAAGGGGGCTTATAATAGAGCTCCAGTTTTTACAGGTGAAAACTACAGCTACTGGAAGGATTGTATGCGCGTCCATATTAATTCCATAGATCGGAAGGTTTGGAACGTTATTTTAAATGGTCCCATGGAAATTACTATGACTAACGCGGAAGGCGTTGTCGTTCCTAAACCCGAAGCTCAATGGACTGAGGAGGACAAGAAAAAGTACAGCTATGATTGGAAGGCTTGTAATATGATCATCTCCTCCTTGGTAGTTGATGAGTATTATCGAGTCTCCCATTGTGAAACGGCCAAAGCTATGTGGGATGCGTTACAAGTAGCCCACGAAGGCACTAATGATGTTAAGATGGCTCGTATTAATACACTAACGCAAGAGTTTGATTTGTTTTACATGAAGCAAGGGGAAACCATTGCGGATATGCAAAAATGATTTACTCACGTTATCAACAAATTGCATGTTCTTGGTAAACCAATTCCAAATGAGGTTTCTACTAACAAAATTCTGAGGTGTCTTAACAGGGAATGGCAACCGAAGGTCACCGCCATCTAGGAGGCCAATGATCTTGCTACACTAGACCTCACAACACTCTTTGGTAAACTCGATGAGCATGAGCAAGTGCTCATTAGCTTGGATAAACATGAAAAGAGTATCAAGAAAGAGAAGGCAAAAGATACGGAGAAGAAGTCGATAGCTCTTAAGGCTTCTTGTTCAAAGTCCACACATCAAGATCTAAGTGATGATGAAGCCAAAGATGACAAAGATGAAGAATCCGGTGATGATATGAGCTTATTTGTGAAGAGGTACAATAGATATGTTCGTAAGAACGATATTCAACACTCGGATAGGAATCTAGTCAAATTCAGGAAGTAATCTAGAAGCGAAGGAAATAGAAATGGCAAGATAAAAGGGACGTGCTACAACTGTGGAAAATCCGGGCACTACAAGCCGGATTGTCCATCCCTAAAGAAAGACAAAGATAAGGATAATGACAAGAGTCGCTCAAACAAAAAGTCCAACAAGTCTCGACGAGCATACATTGCTTGGGAAAGTGATAGTGAGTCGGGAAAAGATGATTCCTCAAGTGACGAAAGCGAATCCGTTAATTTTTGTCTTATGGCATGCCACAACAAAGCAAAAGAGGTAAAACACTCTAAATATGAAAATTCTCAAAGTATGTCTCATGCTGAATTAAAAAGAGCTTTTGATACATTGTACCATGAAGCTAAGGAAGCATTTCAACGCTTAGCTTCAAATAAAAATATTTTTTTCCTATTTGGAGAAAAAGGTTTCCGATTCTAAAAAGGAATTGGAAGCGCTTAAAAACTCCATGGTGAATGTATCAAAAACTAAGATTGATGAGAATAAATATCCATGGTTTAAGTTTGGGGGCTGTGATACTTGTCATATTTGGCAAAGAGAGGTGAGAATCCTCAAAGCCAAGTTATACAAGGCTCTCAAGCTTAAGATTACGTTTGCTATTGATCGATCACATTATCGTGAAACAATGAATAATCCGTATCAACAATACACGTATGTGATTCGAGATAGTGATAGCAAAGGTAAACTCCAAATGAATCGTGATTGCTTATACTATTGTAAGCCCGGTCATACTATAGCTAAGTGCCGCTTTCGAAGATTTCTTGTTCCAAACGGCATTTATCAATGGTTGCCCAAGGGCAATCTTGGTTTCACTTACCATAAAGGACCCAATGAGAATTGGGTACCTACTCTCCCTTGATTATTTTTGTAGGTACAAAGTCTTGAGACCACCGAAGGAAGATGGGTTCTGGATAGTGGCTGCTCAAGACATATGACCAGAGACATATCTCTTTTCATCGACTTTGTGGCGAAGAAAAAGGGGTTTATCACCTACGGAGATAACAATAAGGGACAGATTCTCGGTAAAGGTAGTATAGGTAACCCCTCATCTACTACTATCTCTGATGTACTTCTTGTGGAAGGCCTTAGACACAACCTTTTAAGCATTAGTCAACTATGTGACAAGAATTATAAAGTCTCTTTTTCAAAGGATTGTTGCGTAGTTGAAGATAGCGACAAAAAGAATGTGTTTAAGGGCTTGCGGGTGAACAACGTCTATATGCTAGACTTAAACGAGGTATCATTGGATGGAGACAAGTGTTTAGTCACTATGAATGAAGATTCATGGTTGTGGCATAGACGCTTGGCTCATATCAACTTTGATTTGCTTAACAAAATTGTCTCTAAAGACCTAGTCATCGGTTTGCCCAAAATCAAATTCACAAAGGATCATCTTTGTGATGCGTGCCAAATGGGGAAGCAAACAAGGATCTCTTTTAAATCTAAAAACATTGTTTCAACTATGAGAGCCCTTGAGCTCCTCCATATGGACCTCTTTGGACCATCTAGGGTTAAAAGCCTAGGTGGTAACTATTATGGGTTTGTTATAGTCGATGATTTTTCTAGGTTTTGCTGGACAATTTTCTTAGCAAATAAGAGTGATACCTTCTCGGCCTTTGAACGGTTTGCTAAGTTATCTCAGAACAAGTTAAACACAAACATTGGGTCAATCAGAAGTGATCATGGGGGTAAGTTTGAAAATCATTTATTTGAAGCATTTTGTGATTCCAACGGAATTGATCATAATTTTTCCGCACCACGTACCCCTCAACAAAATGGGGTAGTGGAACGTAAAAATAGAGTTTTTGAAGAACTTGGAAGGACTATGATCAATGATAGTGGATTACCAAAATACTTTTGGGCCGACGCCATAATTACGGCTTGTTATGTTTTGAATAGGGTGCTCATCCGGCCTATTCTAAACAAGACACCGTATGAGCTTTTAAAAAGGTGTAAGCCAAATATCTCTCATCTTCATGTATTTGGTTGTAAATGCTTTGTGTTAAAAAATGGGAAAGAGACTCTTGGTAAATTTGATGCCAAGGCCGACGAAGGTATTTTTCTTGGATACTCTCAGTCAAGTAAAGCGTATAGAATTTATAATAAGAGGTTACGTGTAGTTGAAGAGTTAGTTCATGTTACCTTTGACGAGTCTTATCCGAGAAATGTCGGAGAAGGTAGTTCTTTTCATGGTGCAGGTGTACCTACTGAAGACATACTCAAGGACACTGATAAGGGAATTGATCAGCCTGAAGCAGTGCGTATTGAGGAGGAAAAGGATCACCAACCAGTGAAAAATGAGGATGATAATCATGATGATAAAGATGAACTTCCTCCAGCTTGGAAGTCTTCAAAAGACCATCCAATTGATAACATTCTCGGTGATATCTCTAAGGGAGTAACTACTCGCTCTAAACTTAGTAATTTTTGCTATTACTCTGCTTTTGTGTCACAAGTTGAACCTAAAAACTCTAAGGAGGCGTTACTCGATGAACATTGGTTTCTATCAATACAAGATGAACTAAACCAATTCAGGAGAAATGAGGTTTGGGACCTTGTCCCTCCTCTGCGAGATCATCGAGTAATCGGCACCCGATGGGTGTTTAGGAATAAACTTGATGAAAATGGAGTAATAACACGTAACAAAGCGCGGCTGGTAGCGCAAGGCTATAACCAAGAGGAAGGAATCGACTATGAGGAAACTTATGCGCCGGTTGCCCGACTCGAGGCTATACGCCTTCTACTTGCCTATGCTTGCACAAAGAACTTTAAACTATTCCAAATGGATGTTAAAAGTGTGTTCCTTAACGGATACATAAATGAAGAGGTCTATGTAGCCCAACCTCCGGGTTTTGAATCCCATGAATATCCTGATCATGTTTATAAACTTAAACGCGCTTTGTACGGACTCAAGCAAGCCCCTAGGGCTTGGTATGAACGTCTAAGCAAATTTTTACTTGATCAAGGATATTCAAGAGGTAAGGTTGACACAACTCTCTTTATTAAACGTCAAGGAAAACACTTAATTTTGGTACAGATTTATGTTGACGATATCATATTTGGGTCTACTAACATGACTTTGGTCAAGGAGTTTTCTAGTTTGATGCAGGGGGAGTTTGAAATGAGCATGATGGGGGAGCTCAACTATTTCCTCGGATTGCTGATCAAACAACTTGAAGAGGGCATATTCGTGAGTCAAACGAAATATTGTCTTGAGTTACTAAAACGTTTTGATATGCTGAACTGCAAAGCAATAGATACTCATATGCCTACAAGTGCTAATCTTGATCGCGACGAAAAGGGTAAGGATGTTGAGGTAAAGAAGTATCGAGGTATGATAGGGTCTCTTCTTTATCTTACCGCATCACGTCCCGATATAATGTTTAGTGTATGCATGTGTGCGAGGTATCAGGCACATCCCAAGGAATCCCACCTAAAAGTTGTTAAACGCATACTTAGGTATCTCTCAGGTACTCCAAAGTATGGTCTGTGGTATTCCAAAGGTAGTGCTTGTTCCTTAGTTGGTTATTCCGATTCCGATTTTTCCGGGTGCAAATTGGATAGGAAAAGTACTAGTGGTACGTGTCACTTTTTCGCAAATTCCTTGGTGAGTTGGCATAGCAAGAAACAGGTTTCCGTTGCTTTGTCAACAGCTGAGGCGGAATATGTTACCGCCGGTAGTTGTTGTGCTCAAGTCCTATGGCTTAAACAACAATTGCTTGATTTCAGTTTAAAACTTGAACGTATTCCGATTTTATGCGATAACACTAGTGCAATCAACCTAACTAAGAACCCCGTATTACATTCACGCACCAAGCATATCGAAATACGTCATCATTTTCTTAGGGATCGTGTAGAGAAAGGTGATGCAATTTTTGAGCACGTTGACACTAAAAATCAACTTGCTGATATTTTTACAAAACCATTAGCTACAGAGCCTTTCTTTCACATCCGTAGGGAACTTGGCATTCTCGATATCTCGGATCGTGTTTAATAATCCCTTAAGATAGTGATCTTCACACACATATATATATATATATATATATATATATATATATATATATATATATACACATTTTTTTTAACTAACAATGCAAAGAAATATTTAGCTATATGTGAGGGCTCTCATCGTCAATAGTTATCAAGGTAATATCGTTCCATTTCAAAAAAATTCTCTAATAAAATGTACCATATTAAGTGATAACAATGATGTTTATCGCACTTATTAAGCCCACTTTATCCATTTAGATGTTTGATGTTTGTGTTGGCTTTCTATTTATTTAATATCATGACCTAAATAACACAAAAATACAATTTTTCAAAAATTTCACTGTTTGAGTCGACTCACAAATGCTTCAGGTCGACTCACTTTGGTTGCCTTGTTTACGTGTTTAGCCGGGGAATGCTCAGGTCGACTATTAGGTCGACTCATAGCTACTTTTTTCAAGATTATAGAAAAAGTTACAGTGTGCGTCGACGCACACAGACCTAACGGTCGACCGCTCGCTGAAAAATTGCGAAAAATTCCTTGAGTCTTGTGCGGTTTTGACCCATTTAATCTCTTTTTATGCTTTTTCTGATTTTCTATGTGGCATTAACATAACATATCAAGTCATTCTCTCATTTCCTCCTCTTCCCTAATTTCATCTCCACCAAAAACCTAACTTCATCAATCTCACCCAAAATTCTTGGGGTCTATAACTAGTTGGGAAATTCGGAGAATCACGGAGAATCACCCGTAAAAGAGTCCAAGAGAATCATCTGTTCAAGAGGGTCCTTCTCAACCACCTCTAGATCAACCGATAACTCTTTCTTCTCTACTTTCTCTTGAGAATGCTGATTTATTTGAGAAAACAATGAAGAAAAGGTCTGTGGTCAAGCAATTTGTGTATTATCGTCGTACGGAAGAACGCATGCACTTGGAAGAAGTCATGGATTTATTGGATTTTCAAATTTTAAATGGGTTTTTAGAATGTGATGTCAAATACAATGAGGATCTGGTAAGACTGTTCTATACTGGTCTAGTTGGAAAGTTTGATGATTTTATGTTCAATTGCAAACTAGGGAATAAGACCCTTACTATCCAAAACACCACTTGGCGAGATTTATTCCGTTTGTCTGTGACCAATGAGAGTCCTATCCAGCACATAACTGATATCAAGCATGTTAATGATTATGAGTATAAGACAACCTTGAATTCTATGCTCAGAAGACCATATCCTGATGCAGTTGTGGCGAGTAATCACTTCCCTAGGGCAGTAACAACGGGAAAACTATCTCCTATTCCTAGGATTTTGCGGTGGATCGTTGCCCATATTCTTAGACCCAAGCTTGGAGGTTATTCTAGGGTGGATCAACCTGAGGTTCAGTTAATGTACATTTTGATGAACAAGATACAAATCAGTTGGCCTTACTACTTTGCAAGTAGAATGTATGCTCTTCGTGAATCCGGTAGAGGGACTGCACTTGGGTATGCATCCGTTATTCAAAAGTTTTTCAATAATGCTACAATAGTTGTTCCTGGTATTCCTTATAAGTCCATTACTATAAATCAAGAGTTCTGCCAGAAAACTATGACTATGATGTGCCATATGTGGGATGTTGTAGAGAAAAAGTATAAGTATATTGTGAAAGCCAACACGGCTGTTCTGGAAGATTCTAGTGAAGAAGATGACGAAGAAGAAGAAGAAGAAAGGGAAAATGAAGAAGGCGAGAATGAACAAAATGATGCTAAGGAGAACCAAAATGACAATACTCAATGGCACCAAATGGATACGGGGGCTGATGATAATGCTGCATGGATGTATCAAGGATCTGAAGAAAATCAAGGTTGGAATTCATGGCAATCTCCAATGGAAACTGAAGTTGACCAAGGATGGGGTCAATGGCAATATAATAGTTGGACCAATCTTGGTTCCAATTATAGGCCATCAACTCACGGGCTGAACTACCAAAAGTCATATTACACTCCTCCTTCACCTCCGCGTCCTCAACAAAACAATTAGGATATTCTTGAACTTATGAGGACGATGCAACTTGATCAACAGCGGTTTGCCACAACTCAAGAGGAACGGTTCAAGTCTTTGCAAGAAGAAATTCAAACTCACGCCAACAACTTTGACTCTTTTGCCACAAATGTGATGGGAAGATTCAACACTATGGCCGAAACCTCTGCTAATCAGCACCGTGCTCTTACAAACAGCTTCAACATTCTGAATCGTACCGTGTTGGAGATGACCGAGCAGTTGGATGTGCAACCTCCACCACCTCATCATACTCAACCGTTTCGTGGAAGAGGCCATTCATTTAGGGGGAGGAGGCCATGAGGATCAACATTGCATCTTGCATCATGTCTCTTCATGCTTTATTCTTGCTTTGTTTATGTTTATGACTCTGCTATGTTTCCGTTTGCTATATGCACTTTATTTTAGTGACTTTGTATTGCTACTATTTTGGCTTCTCTATGTAGTGACAATATTTGTGTTCCTTAAGCATTATGGTTTGGTTTAAATAGTTTGTTTGTATTTATCATTATTATGTTCGTTAACTTGCATTATATGTGAATGTATATTAATGATTATTCGTTGCAATTCGTTAAAAAAAATGCAGCTATTCTTGATACTTTCTCTTTCTCTCTTTTTGATGTTGTCAAAGGGGGAGAAGAAATGGGAAATAACAGGTATTGAGATTATCAAACAATGGTGGATGCATAAAGTCAGGGGGAGGATACTACCTCAGTTTGACCATTTTGCCATCATAAAAAAGGGGGAGTATGTGAGGGAAGTTTCTCTCTATGTACTTGATTTTAATGATGTCAAAACTATCATGCTTTGCACATATAGATTTCACATGAATGCACATTAGGTGTTCTAAGGATGTTTGATCATGTTGGCAATGTTCTAGGTGCATTAGATATGGTTAAACACCTTTAGGAAAGTCAAAAATATGATTTTTACATGTTTGAATAGTGTGAGTCGACTCATAACCTTGTTCAGGTCGACTCATACATGTTGGATCTGTGTCTGTTAAAACTGTGTGCTGCAGGTATGCTCAGGTCGACTTTTCAGGTCGACGCATACATCCTGCATTTGTGTAAGTCAAAAACTGGGTGTTATGAGTCGACGCATAAGACCTGTTTAGGTCGACCGGTCGCTATTTTGCACAAATTTTTTGCTGTGTTATTCACTCTAAAATTCTGTTTCTCTTATATTTTTCTAGGATAATATATATATCATTTTAGCTCATTTTTCATATGGACAACAAGAAACGTGAAAGATTTATGCCATTTTTCTCATCAACTTCATCTTCTTCTTTGAGTATACAAACAACTACACATAACCATTTTTGTTTGTTATGTTCATTGATTTGAAGTGATAAGGTTTAGATTTCAGGAAGTGTTATCTTCATTTCTGAGTTGAGATTTGTGGTAGGTGTTTCTTGAATAAAACCTTAGGGTTTTCTCCTCCAAGAATCAAAGGGATTTTGGGGGTTTTGCACAAGTCGTTTCGTTCTACAAGGATTCAGCCGGGCGAAGGTAACCGAAGAGATCGGTTTAGTAGTTGTAATCGGAGGATCGTAGAAGAGAGGTTTGGGTTCGAATCTTTGGTAGATTGCAATTGATCGAGTAAAGGTAACCGAAGAACGATGTTTTCTTTCGGTTTAGTAGCGTGGGACGATAATTGGATCAACCATATTCGAAGCACTTGATTCGTCTTGAATCAAGGGAAGAGAAGGCTCTACATCAACAATTTGAAGACGTTCGAAGATTTGATTGTTCATCAGTTTTCTCTTGTATAAACATACAATTGCAACGATAATATATATATCTCAATTCCATGTTCGGAATTGGGGGCAGAGGTACCCATAGCGAGGACGATTGGGGAACTGCCTAATCAAATCGCGTTTGTTCTCTTTCTCCTTTAACTCTTTAGATTTTCTGCATTGTTTGAATTTGCCAAGTTTTCAATTTGTCTAAATTTCTGAGGTGTTGTAATCTAGAGCTGTAAAATCATTTTGTTAAAGTGATACAATTCCTTGAATTGTATCTAGGAGCAACTTGAACTTACCAACCATAGAAATTCTGCACTTAGTGTGTTTGTACACACCAAGTGTTTGATAACTTGTCTAAAACAAATTCAAACATTGTTTGTGTTTCATTGTTTATCATTTGCCTAATTGGTTTGGATTATACATAAACACGCTATAATTTGTTGATTGCGTTTAATTACATTAATAAAACTGAATTTTTCTCTTCCATACTCATTCACAATATATACGTGCATATCCGATCCTTTTGGTAGAAGGTTCGTTGTAGACTTTTGATCCAGTGGTAGCTTCCGTTCAAACAATTTTTTTTTAAATTCAATTTTGCGTGTAAAACTCGAAGGATCTATTCAACCCCCCCCCCCCCCCCCCCACCCCCTCTAGATCCATAGCCATAGTCTAACATAAACTCCTTGTTCTTGACAACAAGAATTAGGATATATGGAGCAAGCAAATGAATGCAATCTCATGGCTCTAACATGCGATGGAAATAATGCAAAAATTATGTAAGGTCTTCCTAATGATGCAACAAATGTTTTTCTTGTCATTGCCCATAAATAATTAAAGAAGAAAGGGTTTAAGGTGATATTTTTCATTCATCAATGTGTTGATATTGTCAATTTTCAAAGAAAATAAGAATGATACTTTAGGAAGCACAAGACATTCTTGATAAAATTCATGAAGGTGATGAGAAACTCAAGAATGTTTGTTTTCAAACATTAAGAAGACATTTCAAGTTGTTGGAGATGGATAACAATGAAAAGGTTGTTGAGTATTTCTATGGTCACCAATTAGATAAATATATATCGTGAAGTTGTTTATGATCAAACCATTGTGAAAAAGTGATTCACACACTTTCCTCTAAGGTTAATCACATTGTGATGGAAATTGAGGAATAAAATGATCTTTTTGTAACGAAGGTTGAGAAAATATAGTGTTCCTTGGATGTGTATGAACACGAGGTGCTTAAAAGAATGAGTGATTGAGCAGACTCTACATGATTAAACATCTAATAAAGGTAGCGATTAAAAATGGAATGGAAAGAGAAATTTAAGAAAAAGTTATCTCAACAAGATATCTTCAAGCACAATGATAAATCTGAATCTTCTTCAAGAAACAATAATACTTACAAAGATAAGAAAGGAAATAAACCAATTAACAAGAAGAATATTAAGTGTTATAATTTCTAATGATTTAAAAAAATTAGCAGATGAGTGTAAAAGAAAATTGGCTCTTAGATTTAGAGGTGTTGCACATAATATGGCACACTTAGCTCATGGTTATAGTGACATAAACTGAGACCCTGTCATCTTGATGGAAATAACCAATAATGAACTTCAAAGCATATATTTGAACATGGACTGTTCAAATCACATGAAAAGTCATCTTGAATGGCTAGTCAATTTCGGTGATTTAAGAAATACAAAGATAAGATTTGTTGATTAACCATTCCACTAAAATAACTTGCTGAACATGAGTAAATTGCTTTAGAAGAAGTTTACCATTAAACATGCCAACATCTAGATGAAGGTAATTATGCACATCACAAAACAAATTTAAGATATCTTCTCTATCAAAATAGAACCTTTTAGGTCCATATAAATTCAACATATTCTCATTGTCTTGCTTTTAATATGATTGGAGATGATGCCTTATGGAACCTCAGGTATGTACACATTAATTTTAAGAGTCTCTTTACCTTAAAGTCAAAAGAAATGGTATATGATTTTCCCATTATCATGTTGCATGTAGATGTGTGCAAGATTTATTTGATAGGAACGTACCCAAAAATATTTTGTGTCTCATATATGAATGAGGGATCAAGGTACATTTGATGTGGTACATACTGATAATTATGGTCCCTTTAACATAGCGTCATTGTGAAGGAATTGATAATTTGTTCCCTTTATAGACGAGCTTTGTAAAATAATGTGTTTATCTGATTAAAACTAAAGATATAATGTTGCAAGCTTTTAAGAGACTTAAAGTGATAGCAAAAATAAATAACATGAAATAAACTTAAAACTTTCTAGAGTGATGGATATGGTGAGTAGACTTCAAGAGGATTTATATCTTTTTAAGAAGATATGATGATTTATTATGTGAGCACACACCATACATCTCTCAATATAATGGTATTCTTGGGATAAAGAATAGGACTGTAATGAGCATGATCAGATGCATGTTGAAGGAAATGAAAATTATAAGTGATTTTTAGGAAGAAGTTGTCATAATTACCTATTATGTGTTAAACACGATTCTAACAAAGAGATTAGACAAGATTCCATATGAAATCTGGCCAGGTCACACTCAATTTGTCAATTACACGAGGATCTCTGAATCTTTATGTTTTGAGAAATCCCATCCAAATAAGGAAGAAGCCTGAAGATAAAAGTGGGTAACGGTTCTTGTAGGCCACCACAGTGAAGGTTCTTACAAGTTATACAACATAGTCAAAGTTAAGATGTTGAATCATCTTCAAGTGTGCAGTTTGTATTCCATTATGACCAGAGTGGGTGTCATATACCTAAAAAAGGTGATTTACAAGTAGATTCCAAAGGAGTAAATTCCCAACTAGAAGTCACTAACAATATGATACCATTTCATGCCAAATGATCATATAAGGGGGGGACCTAGTGCACCTAGTCTAATTTGCTGATTTTATGATGCTCAACTTTGTAAAAAAGACTACACATTCTATGTAGATTACTTCTATGGATGAAGAAATTAAGGCAATAAAGAAAAATCAAACATGGAATATAGTCTTCTTACCAGCACAAAAGAGGTCATTATAGTCAATTGGGCCAACAAAGTGAAGCACCCTCTGAATGGTTCATGTTTCGTAATAGAACTAGAAGTAGTTGAAGCAGGTGGTGAAGAGTGGACCTGTAAGGTTAGCACTCCAATGCCTAAGTCAGTTCAAGATCCAAGATGATTGTAGTGAAAAATGGAGATCAGAAAGTGTATCTTGCTTTTCGTGTGAGGCAAATTTTATACCTTGGGTCATGTGGAGTGGATTAAAGTTTATTTACACCTTAGCTATTTAGGCCATTTGTTGTCCTAGTACAATTTCCCCAAGGCTTATCAGACACTTAAGTAGTTGTGGAAGTTTTTAGTGGTCGTGGCCAGCCTCCAAAGATGTCGTTTGTTTTGAACTAGAAATGAAACGTTTGGGGTCAGTTCAAAAAAGTAGTGGAGGGACAAGCACATTAAATAATGAAACGCTTCACCTTTCCTTTCTAACACGCAGATAAAGTGACTAGTTAAGGTATGAAACTATTTATAGTACGCTCAAATGTACTCAAGTTCATTTATGTTTAAAAAATAGGAGATCTAATCGTTGATTTCGTCGCTTCTTTCACAGCCAATCTAATTCATTTTATCATCGCATGACCTCCTTATACAGGGTAAGTATTTTGTACCAAGTTCCTTTTCAGTTTCCTACTATTCTTCGCTCATTTCTCCTTCTTGGGTTTGTTTATCAAGCTTCGTTACTTTCTTGTCTGCGGCTGAGATGCATTTTTGGGATGTTATTGAGGCGAGATATGTTAAGGAAAGGAAGGAACTCGTTGGTATACAATCTATTTTTTCTTTATTTGTGGTATGTGAGTTTATATTAACTCTCATTTACTTAATTTTCTTTTTTATTTCCAGATGCCTTAAAGAGGGGGAACATCTCGATCACTTGTCCAATACTTGGGCAAGGCGTTAAAGCCCCTTGATTATTCTAACACCTTTAGAGGGTTGGGGAAAAAGAATCATGATAGAGTTACCTTGGTCGGGTGTCATATCCTAATTTTTGACCCTAAGATTCTATTTTTCGTTTCGTATCGTCTGCATGGCATATCACGAATCTCATCTGTCATACCCCAAATTTGTCCTACCTTTCTCAGTTTTCTCTCTGTAAGGTAGTCCGACCTTTGGCCATGATCTTTTAAGAATTAGGTAATAAAGTCTTGTGTGCGTATTCATTATGACTAACCAGTTTGTGCAAGTGCACTGATTTCCAGTGTAGATGATACAAGTTCTTTCAATCAAACATTTCAGGTCATGACCAATTGATCCTAACTTAAAATGGTCCTAGGGTTTCTACTTGATCTGGACTCCCCTTTTACAACTCTTTCCTCATTCTCGGGCTATTCTTGGATCAATATCCCTAGTGAGGTTATCAAGATTATCAACTTTTCTTCCATCAAACAACATCTCTCAGGAAATACGTCAGAGAAGTTCGTTGAAGACTTTACAAGTGTTTCTCTTTATTTGAGAATTCCCGATACAAGGATTTTATTTTCTCTGATGCAATTTTCAAGCTACATCAATATTGCTCCACAATGATGTTCTCCCTAGTGAGTCACTATTTAATTTGCTTCCATCAAATGGTATCTCTTCGAGAAGTTTGGTGAATATTCAGATGATCTTTCTCTTTATTCGAGAAGACGTGTTTACAAATTAACCGACTTACATCTCTTTTGAAGATCCCAAGTGGAGCTTCCAAATCCCCAATAAGTTATGGATTCCCGCTGAAGTCCTAGATCTCCAGTGAAGTTTCAATCCCCTATGAAGATACTCTCCCACAAGGATTCATCTTTCCAGGAAGAAACTGAGACCGGTCTGTGGCTTATGACCCGAGACGAGGGAAGGTTAATTTTTACCCTTTTCAAGTGGAATACTTGATTAAAGAAGAAATTGAGACCAGTCTGTGGCTTATGACCTGAGACGAGGGGAGGTTTATTTTACCCTTTTCAAGTGGAATACTTGATTAAAGAAGAAACTGAGACCATTCTGTGGCTTATGACCTGAGACGAGGGGATGTTTATTTTACCCTTTCAAGTGGAATACATGATTAAAGAAGAAACTAAGACCAGTCTGTGGCTTATGACCCAAGGCGAGGGGAGGTTTATTTTACCCTTTTCAAGTGGAATACTTGATTAAAGAAGAAACTAAGACCAGTCCGTGACTTATGACCCGAGACGAGAGGAGGTTTATTTTACCCTTTTCAAGTGGAATACTTGATTAAAGAAGAAACTGAGACCAGTCTGTGGCTTACGACCCGAGACGAGGGGAGGTTTCTTTTACCCTTTTCAAGTGGAATACTTGATTAAAGAAGAAACTGAGACCAGCCCGTGGCTTATGACCCTAGACGAGGGGAGGTTTATTTTACCCTTTTCAAGTGGAATACTTGATTAAAGAATAAACTGAGACCAGTCTGCGGCTTATGACCCAAGACGAGGAGAGGCTTATTTTACCCTTTTCAAGTGGAATACTTGATTAAAGAAGAAACTGAGACCAGTCTGTGGCTTGCGACACGAGCCGAGGGGAAGTTTATTATCCTTTTAAATAGATCATTTGATTATTTAAAGTTAGCTCTATTTCAGGCTTGACAGAAGATTTTTAGTAGACCTCGGCAGAAGGTATTCTCTTTTATTTCCTGGTAAGTCTCGGCACAAGATTTCCAGTAGAACTCGATAGAAGGTATTCATTTGTTAATTCTCTGGTTATTCTCGACAGTAGATCTCCAGCAGACTTTAACTTAAGATGTTTCTCTGTTTCCAGGATCTCGGCAGTAGATTCTCTGGTTAACTTTGTTACTTCTTTAAACTTCACCATACACTTGTTTCTTTCCAGAATCTCGGCAGTAGATTCCCTGGTTAATCTCGGCAGCAGATTCCCCATATAATTTTGATGGTTGACACTTTTCTCAATAAAACCTTGGCAGAAGGTATTCCCAAATAAGGTCTTAAGTCTCGACAGTAGACTCCTCCAGTTGGATATCTCTTGAAATAACCACAGTTGACCTTGACAGTAGGTTCTCCGAGTGGAATTTATTAGAAGATTTTGTCACAAGTTTATTTCCTTTGCTCTTTTAGAGCTACTCTGTGCTTGGTGGTCACTTCCTCAGTGGAGTTGAGTCTCATGCCCAGTGGAGTTGGATCTTTTCCCTGTGGAGTCTTGCTTTGTTTGCTAAGTTGTTCCTCACTGGGTCTTTCATTCTTTAGATGTGCTTTCAACAACATTTCCATATACAGTTATCCCCTGTGACATCATTCCCCACAGGATCCCTTTCTTGCATTCATTTCATATCATATCATATCATAAGCATTTTGTGGCATCTTAGGGCCAAAAATTATGCATGTTTGTATTTAAGTCTCTCCTATCACGTCGAGACAAATATTTCAATCTCCATATCTCCAGATAGAAGAAACTTAAATAGGGGCATCTGTCATTCCCTAATTTTTTACCCTAAGATTCTGTTTTTCGTTTTGCATCGTCTGCATGGCATATCACGCATCTCATCTGTTATACCCCAAATTTGTCCTACCTTTCTCAGTTTTCTCTTTGTAAGGTCGTCTGGCCTTTGTCCATGATCTTCTGTGAATTAGGTCATACGGTCTTGTGTGCGTATTCATTATGACTAACCAGTTTGTGCAGGTGCAGTGATTTCGAGTGTAGATGATACATGTTCTTTCAGTCAAACATTTCAGGTCATGACCAATTGATCCTAACTTAAAATGGTCCTAGGGTTTCTACTTGATCTGGACTCCCCTTTTAGAACTCTTTCCTTATTCTCGGACCATTCTTGGATCAATACTTAGAAGATATCTTGGATGACTATATCTCATTAAAATCAAGATCGGGCTTTAGTAGTTTATGGGTCAAGGATACCTTAGGATCAAGAGTCTAGAGCATGTGATTAATGCTTCACCATTACTTCAACTGAGAATACTGGGAATTAGGGTTTTGATTCTTCTCAAGTCATTTCTTTATCAAAGTTATTAAACAAAGGGAGGGTTGTTAAGGCAAAGGAGTTGGTATAAGATATAAGTCATGGTGCAAAGGATGAGGTTGTGGAGTCATTGTGATTAAGGTTATTCCTTTCTCAAGTATTTGTTGCTCTAAATGCAAGATGGCTTGGATTCGGAATTAAGGTATTCTTTCAATGTGTGCTTCGAATTCAAAATGACCAAGTGGTGTGATTTGACTTATGGATTCCCTTTGACATCAAAGTTTGATTTATAAAGTGTTGAGTTTAAAGGTTCGATTTGACTGGATCAAGAATTAAGCATGCTAAGGAAGATTCATGTGGAAGTATCCAAATTTCAAAATACATCTCATCCATTTGGTAAATTCATGTTTTAAAATTTAAAATTTTAATTCATGACCATTTTCAAGTTTCAAGTAATTCTTGGTCCAAGTCCAAACCTAATGTAATGTTCCTTTTCTTTCATACAAGTTCAAGGTTACAATTCAGGATCCAAGGGTGATTTTCTTTGTCAAAAATAAATTTCATCCAACTTTATCTCAAAAGATTTAAAGCATAAAAGTGGAAGAATTAGAAAGTTCACAACAATGCAAAGTTCAAGAGTTATTCACAAGGCAAGTCCAAAATTGAAGACACAATACAAAGTATATATTGGTTACAAAATGGTTTTTCTTAAAAGCACTTCCAAGTAAAAAACAAACCAAGAACAAATTTTCATAAGATTCACTTTTCCGATGATGGACGCATAGCGTGGACTTTGTAGTTGTTAGGTAAATTGATATACAGGCTGTAAGCCATGTCATGAAAAAAAAGCTGCTTCACAAAGTCACAATTTCATGCTAGCCAAGTTTCCAATGTGAAAGGACGCCGCAGACCTTTGTTTGGTCCCCAATGTGAAAGTTTCGCACAAGTTCCAGGTACCAGATTTTGAAAAGTACAAGGGTAACTCTTACCCTCAGAGCCACTTGGTGATGTACGCTCGGCGAATGTCAGCTCAGACAAAGAACCAGGAGCTACTAATTCACTACTTTCAGGATAGTTTAACCTGTGCCGCACTCAAATGGTACATGGGTTTAAACCGCACTAAGATCGGCACTTTCAGAGATCTTGGTGCTGCTTTCGTTCAACAATATAAGTACAACCTGGACATGGCACCGGACAGAGATAAACTCAGATCGATGTCACAAAAGGACAAGGAAACCTTTAAGGAGTACGCTCAGAGATGGCATGAAATAGCCGCCCAGATTTGTCCACCTCTTGAAGAAAAAGAGATGACAAAGATCTTCTTGAAAACCTTAATCTCATTTTACTATGACAGAATGGTCTCCAGTGCGCCCAGTGACTTCACCGAGATGATGGGCATGGGAGTTCGTCTTGGGGAAGCGGTCCGAGAAGGACGTTTAGTTAAGGACGCATGATCATCAAGTAGTACAAAACGATACGGTAGGACTCTCCCTAAGAAAAAAGAGCAGGATATTGGGAATATCTCTCTCGGAAAGCAAAGGCGACGATACCAACCGGTAGCAGCTGTAACTCCTGCTATTAACCCTGCGCTTGTTCCTACGTATCAACCTCAGATTGCTCAAAGCCAACTGAATCAACAGCAATATCAGCAAAGGAAACAATGGCCTATCAGCAGGCTCGTCCTCCGTACAACACGACCACCAGGGTTTGACCCTATACCGGTGTTGTACGCAAAATTGTTTCCATTATTACTGGTCAAGGGATTTGTCCAAACCAAGGCTCCTCTTGCAGTACCAGAAAATCTGCCTTTTTGGTTCAAAACGAATCAGACTTGCCCTTACCATCAAGGAGGACCGTGGCATAACATAGAAAACTGTCTCAGTTTCAAATCCGATGTGCAAAAGCTTGTTAGGAGCGGGGTATTATCCTTCAAGGATACGAATCCTAATGTTCTCACGAACCCGTTGCCTCAACATGAGAAAGCTGCGGTAAATTTGATAGAGGGAGAGTCCAACAACAGCTATCAAATTCATGATGTACTCTTATTAAGGGCCAACTTGGTCAAGATGCATTGTAGGCAGAGTGGATATGGCCATGTGCCACCTCATAATTATCACCAGTGTGATGTCTGCTCTAAAAACAATCAAGGATGTTATGTGGTGCAATCAGCTCTACAGGAAGAATTGGATCTCGGATGGATCCAAGAGCATCGAGTTTGCGGAGTTAACATGACTTATACGAGTTCCAACATCATTCAGAACCACGACATCCGTGCAATGAATGTCAACTTGGTGGCAATGCACTCAAGGCAAAGCCAACATCATAATCTGCCACGACATGATTACAATTCCTGTCTGACTTGCTCGGTAAACAAGCAGGGATGCTCTTTTGTACACGAGGCCCTCCAGCGTCAGATGGATCTTGGATGGATCCAGGATTACCACGATAGAAGTCATTATCAAGTTAACATGATTCAGATCTTCGATATTCGCTTGATGAATACAAGCTTGGTGGAGTTACACGACAAGCAAGTCCAACTCGGTTTTCTCGCTTCACATGATTATCTGAGTTGTACAGCATGCAGTGAGAGTGACCACGGATGTGCTCTCGTTCAAAGAACTTTGCAACACTTGTTAAACCACTGGTGGCTTCCAATCTATATGGATGAAGACATGCAACAAATCAGTGTGGCTAATGGGAACCCTACTCGGCATCAAAGTCAGGATGTTCGATCTCTGGAAACAAATCTAGTGAGGTTGCATTGCATTCAAAGCGGACGTGGCCAATTGCCACCACATAGCTACGAGTGCTGTAGAGTCTGCTCGGAAAATAATCAAGGATGCTACCTCGTGCGAGCAGCCCTTCAGAGTCAGTTGGACCGCAAAGAGATTCAACAATATTCAATTTCAGGGTGTAGCGAGCGATTTTGGACGTGGTTCTTAAGCACTGTCGCTCTGGGTTACTACAGGTCGATTCATTTTTTTATCCTATTGAAGCTTGATGAAGGAAGGGAAATAGATGTCTCCAATTAACCCTGCTTGCATACTGAGTTTGAATAGCGGTCTGTTAGGTTACAGATGCTATGTGGATGTGGGGCCTAATCTTTGGTTATTTTACTGAGAACACGGTGTCTGGATTATTGGTGAGGTTTTCGGTGATGTGTTTAAATTTGATGATTTTCAATTGATGTAGGAAGGTATGGGATTTTGGTTTTTTTTATGAGTATGCTCGCTAAGATTTTTCTTTCAATCTTATGCCTACGTATTCCCGTTTACCGAAACAGGGAAATCAGAGCGATCGTAGTTCCTCCTATTCTATGGGAGGAAAAAGGTTGTTTTGATGTCTTGTTCGAAGCCCAAGACGTGAAGCTAAAGGTAGTATATGTATCTTGTTCAAAGCCCAAGATGTGAAGCTGAAGGGTCTATTTGTATCTTGTTCAAAGCCCAAGATGTGAAGCTAAAGGGTTATTTGTATCTTGTTCAAGGCCCAAGAGGTGAAGCTAAAGGGTTTTTGGCTTTAGAGAGAATTTGTCATCTCTAAAGAGGATCTGTTTGTCACAACTATTGGGGGACTGATTATAAAGGATAATTACTTTAACTGGGATATGTGAATCCATCAATGCCACAATTTCCTTTATAGGGGATTTTTAACCTGAAGGAGAAGACTTTAACTCAGTGTAGAGCAATGTTATCTTTCCTTAGGAATTTCTCATGCTAAAAGAGGGACAGTGGCGTAGATGTAAATAATCTAGAGGCTTGCCGCTTACAGCTATTAGAAGGGGAAAAGGAGTTGTTGATGTTTGTATGTTATGAACAAGGCACAACTTTGATGCTAAAAGGTTGATTGACTCAACAGGGGGTTTCCTTATACAAAGCCTAAGAGGAGGCCATTGGCCCAACAAGAGGGTGTTTTTATGTGTCTTGTACGAAGCCCAAGATGGAGGCTAAAGGTTTGAATCAACAAGAGAGTCTTTTATACTCAACAAGAAAGTGTTTTGTATCTCGTACGAAGCCTGAGATAGAGGCTGAAGGGGTTTGACTCAACAAGAGAGTCTTTTATACTCAACAAGAGAGTGTTTTATATCTCGTACGAAGCCCGAGATGGAGGTTAAAAGTGATTGACCCAACAAGAGAGTCCTTTATACTCAACAAGAGAGTGATTTGTATCTCGTACGAAGCCCGAGATGGAGGCTAAAGGTGATTGACCCAACAAGAGAGTCCTTTATACTCAACAAGAGAGTGTGGGGAGAATCATTGTACAAAGCCCAAGAAGAGGATGTCTTCCCTGAGGAAGGATCATTATACAAAGCCTAAGAGGAGGCTAACGTGGGTGGCAACTGTTTCAGTTTAGTGACAGGTCCAGTGTGTTGGATAAAAGAGGAAATCAGTTCTTATATGGATTAATGTTGTGCTTAGGGATTGATCAGAGGATCAGGGTTATTTCCTGTTCTTTAAGGAAATGGGAATTCCAAAGGGTATTGAGACTGTCCAAGTCTACTGGTGTTTTGAGAAATTGATTCTCAGGTAGTGAATGATCTTTGTATGATGCCCAAGAGAAGGCTGGTATGTTAAGGGATGAAGGTCAACCCATTAACTGGTCTGACACTTGACTCAGAAAGATAGCTCTAGCAAATTGATGACTAGGTTATGTTCCTATACCTGTAGAGGTCTCTGGGTCCTTGTACTAAGCCCAAGAGGAGGCATGAGAGCTTTTAAGAAGCCGAAGGGTCCTTGTACAATGCCCAAGAGGAGGCGGGGATGCTTTTAGGAAGCCTGTGGGTCCCCAAACCCCGAGAAGTTCAAGACATGCTATTCACCGAGAATAGATGAAGCCAGGAAAGTTCGAGAACTTGGAAGAAACTCAAGAGATTCCATTCACGGAGAAAAGATCATCTCTGGGGAGTTAGAGTTTCTTTGACAATGTCTAAGGGTGACAGTTTGAGAAAGGGTTCACAGAGAATGCTGTCTTTCACGTCTCCATATTGTTTAACCCCAAGAGGAGGGAAGACTGTGTCTGGTAATCCTATGGAGATCTAGTTTTGTTTGTATTTAAGAGTGACCAACAGGGCTTTACCTAGTGCTAGACGTAGTTGCCGGGTAAAACTCTAAATAGCTATACTAGTATTACACAGTTGATTTTTGACAAGTATATAAAAGTTTGTGAAAGAAGACTTACAGTGAGCAGCCCCACAATACAGTTATATATATATACATATATATATATATATATATATATATATATATATATATATATATGAAAGCGGATAAAGAAAGCGAGTAAACACTTACTCGGTTGTAGAGCTTTCATACTGTTTGGTTAGTTGTTCAACAAAGAAAGCTTTGAAATTCAAAATCAAAGGAGAAAGTGCTTTGAAAAGATTGTTGGGGCTTACAGTTCAAGGAGAGGCCCAAGGTTTTATCAGTGATTGCACTATATTTGTACAGGGGGACTTATACAAGTGACTGAGGCCCAAAAAGGCTTTCTGTACAAAGGGATGGGTCTTACACTCTCTCAAGAGGCCCAAAAGGTTTGTTTTTATACAAGTGGTGGGGCTTACAGCTCAAGGAGAGGCCCAGGGTTTGATTTTTGAACTGACGATCGCGCTGAGATTTTCTTTTAACGCAGAGGGACTTATACAATATCTGAGGCCCAAAATGGTTTTGGTTAAAAGGGGGTTGGGTCTTACACTCTATTAGAGGCCCAAAGAGTTTTATTTTTTGTACAAGTGGTGGGGCTTACAACTCAAGGAGAGGCCCAAGGTTTTATTTTGAACTGGCAACGATCGCGCCGAACTTTTGAAATACAACGGGACTTATACAACATTTGAGGCCCAAAAAGGTTTGTATTTACAAATGATTGGGTCTTACACTCTATTAGAGGCCCAAAGAGTTTGAAAAAGTTTGATGAGGGTTGAATTAATCAAAAACCCTAATTTGTTTTCAAAATGTATTTTAATTGAATAAAAAATTCAATTAAAATGACCAAAATTGTTTAACATGTGGAAAACAAATTGTGATCTTGGATTAATGTTTCAAAAATCAGGTTTTGATCCACAAAATGATTGGAAATCACTAAAATTTGAAGAATTAAGAAGGAAAAAATATTTTAAATGTCAAAAAACAATTAAAATATTAATTCTTTATAAAAATATCAAATATATGAAATAAATTATATTTTTGAGATTTTTTGGGAAAATAAAATATTTTAACATTTTTGTGAATTATTAAAAAAAGAATCAACTCAAAATCATTAAAACTCAAAGAGAAATTAATTTTTGAATCAATTACATAAAATCACAAAATTCAAATATTTGAATTTTCAAAAAGGGCGCCAAGAACAAGGGCATGAACACGTGCCACCCTCTGTTTCTGCAGATTTGCATTTTCTATCCAATCTCACTGAATACTCGATTATATCATGCAATCTACATATCAATCTACTCGTTTCAACCTCACGATCATGTCTATGGTCTTTAATTTCATTTATTTTAAGCATGGAATAAGAAATCAAAGAGAAACCTCAAGAACCCTAAAACTTGCATGAAGGTTCAGAAATTCCACACACGATTCAAACAAAGCAATTGATTGAGGGAAAACACTCTATGCATGATTATGAACACATGGCCAAATTATTGTGCAGCAAAAAATGCATGAATCATAGAGTTAGAAGAGTTCATGCTTACCACTTGCAGCTGATGATCGCGTTTTGTGTAGAGGTGTTACAGCTTGGTTCCAAGGATATGGACAGCTTCCCTAGGTGCTATGGAGTGTGTCTGGATGCTTGGAGTGGATTGAATTGAGCTGGAACTTGATTTGGCACCTCAACTGCAAATCTGTCAAAGGCTTGAGCAATTGGCTAGTGATTTTGTGAATCTGGTGTTCCAGATGTTGTGTGAGTGTTTGGATCACTTCTATATGATGTTTATGAGGTGTGTGTGTGATTGGTTTGATTGGAATTGCTCTCAAACTCAAAACTCGATAGTGACTTGCTTTGGAAGGCAAATTTGGAAGTGAGAAGGTAATTTTGAGGAAAGCATCTGTTTGATGGCATTGGTGTCCTCAAACTAATCACAAATGAGCTCTATTTATAGTAGAGCAAGTTTGTTTTGCAAGGAATAGTGAATGGCAACTGCTGCATAGGTTTGGCCAATGTTGAGCAATGAGAATCCAAGTATCCTCTAGCCATTGACTATAGGTTAGGGCACAGGCTGCTGGTTCCCTTGGTCTTGGATAAGTCTTGACTGAATTCAGTTGGAAATGGCTCAGTCCATGCCACCTTGGTGCATCCATCAAATGCTCCAAAACAAAATTGGAGTCTTGTCCCCTCTTTAGGGATTTCTAGGTTTGGCATGCTATTTTTGGTTCTAATGACTTGGGAGGCTTGGGATCTGAGTTGGTTCCTCCTTGGTCCCCCCTTGAGGTGTTCAGATGGATAGAGTTACTTTCCCTTTGCAAAATTTGAGTAAATCGAGCAAAACTCCCAAATCTGCCTTGCCATGACAGTTTTCAGCAAGGCATATTGGCATGGTCATATCTCATGGCTCAAGTGGAATTTGATGGAGTTCTTGGCCATTTTGGAAAGCCCTCATATGATACAACAACTATTTGATCATAGTTGGTTTTGATACCTTTTGGATCCAAGTGAAAAATGCCCCTACATTTGGAAAAAAGTGAAGGCAGATTCTGACTTAGTGAAAATTTCACCAAGTGTTGGAAAAAAGTGACATTTTCACTTTTTGTGATTTTGATCATTCCATAACTTAAAATCCATGAGGAATTGGAATGAGTTCTATTTGAAGCTTTTGTAGAGGACAATGAGAGCTACAAATCCAGCTTTGGATGGGGAAAAATTACCTTGTGGTTTAGGAGTTATGATCCTCCAAAGTTGGTACCCTAGCCACTTTGTTTCATAACTTAGAAAATTTCTAAGTTTTTTATGGTTACCCCTTTTACAAGTTATCCAACTTTTCTTGATTTTTCTTGATGAATGATGATTCCAATCACACATTAACATCATTTTAGGGTCAAAGAACCATAATTGTGAAAAATCTCAAAAAGTCAAAGTTGACTTTTGTGCACAGTTGACTTTTTGTCAGATGAATTCCAAATTGTGCGATCCTCTATGAAATCAAGTCCTTGACCTAAATCAAACTTGATGGATTGATTTCATAGGTGTTATAGGGTGTATTGAATCATGTCCCAAGGTTTGGGAGCATGTCTCGGGTCAAAAGTCAAAGGCACAGTTGACTTTTTCCCGCGAAACCCTAACTGTGGTTCTGATAAACTTGAAACTTGTTGCTCAAGCTTCCTGGATCAATCCATTGTTACAAATGGATCAATGTAGTGTGTTAGGGACCCTCAAATCATGCCTTGAGGTCTTGGCTCATGTTTTGTCCCAATAGTCAACTTAGGGGTGAATTAGGTCAAGAAACTCTAATTCCTAATTTTTGGTGTATGCATCCCCTGAAGCCAAATTGACTTGATGATTGGGTTCATGATGTCCCATGGAGCATATTTGGATATGCTTTAAAGCATTGGCTCATGCCCAGAGGAAAATTTCCATCAGTAGGCCCTGGTCGACCAAAACCCTAATTTGGTGACACTGGCGATCTTGAGGCTTAATCCACCTAGAAGGGAGCAGCCTTGTGCTTAATCCTTGAAGTGGGAGTCCTCTTGATCCTTTGTGGATGCTTGAGAGGTTAGAAAAGTTGAAGATCATGTCATTCCTTGATTGATCCTTTGTCTAAAAGCTCTGAGAGGGCCTGAAACCCTAATTTTGATTGTAGTGGATGCTCACCCATCTTTGGGGAGACTAATGAGGCATAATGATACACCCATATTGTGATGATGATTTGCCCAATTATGGGAAATATTAGTGGTCAAAATTTGGGGTATGACATAGGGACTATTAACTGGACACCAAACTATTTTGCTGATCAGATTAAGGATGTTGTCGTAATCTCTGATCATGAAAGGGCCAAAGATGTTTGTACCATCATCCCTCTACTTGACAAATCGAAAGTTCCTAACGACAGTTAGAGAAATCAGAAGGCTCCTGTGGTTATCTATCTACCGGGACCAGTGCTGTATGAATCAACCAAGGCGATCCCTTACAAATACGGTGCAACAACAGTTGAGAATGGAAAGGAAATTCCATTACCCTCCGTTGTGAATATTGCATACATCAGTCGAGTAACACGGAGCGGTCGAATCTTAAACCGAGGAGTTGGGGAACCCAGCAAAGAAAAGGAACCTCAAACGGAAGTTCCTAACCCACCAGTCGGTCAATCCAGTGATCCCGACCTTTCAAAGAATGATGATGAGATGCTGAAGCTCATCCAAAGGAGTGAATACAACATTATTGATCAGCTGTTACAAACTCCTTCAAAGATCTCTGTGTTATCTCTTTTACTCAGTTCCGAAGCCCACAGAGAGGCTCTACAGAAAGTCTTAGAACAGGCCTTTGTGGAACAGGACGTGTCAATACGACAGTTCAACGGTATCGTCTCTAACATCACTTCCTACAACAACTTGGGGTTTAGTGATGAGGAATTGCCAGAAGAAGGCAAAAGTCACAACATGGCACTCAATATCACAGTTAACTGCCAGGACGATGCTTTAGCTAGCGTACTGGTAGACACTGGATCGGCTCTCAACGTCATGCCGAAGTCCACTCTAATGCGACTATCATTCAAAGGGTCTCCGATGAGAGATAGTGAGGTCGTCGTCAAAGCATTTGACGGGTCTAGAAAAATAGCTATCAGTGAAGTCGACCTTCCCATAACTATCAGTCCTCACACTTTCCAAGTCACTTTCCAAGTCATGGACATCCGGGCAACATACAGTTGCTTATTAGGAAGACCTTGGATACACCAGGCTGGGGCACTCACTTCGACACTTCACCAGAAGCTGAAGTTTGTCAAGAATGACCAACTCGTCATGGTCTGTCGAGAACAAGCCTTGATCGTGAGTAACCTTTCATTATCCACTTGTGTAGAACCCGAGGAGGTTGTTGGAACTTAGTTCCAAGCACTTTCGGTGAGCAATGACAATCAATCAGAGAGAGGAACCTCGATTACCTCGTACAAAGATGCTCTCGAGGCGATCAAAAGCAACAATGCGAAGGGATGGGGACAACTTGTCATTCCTACTGATAATAAAACAAAGAAGGGTCTTAGTTTTTCTGCAACCTATACCCAGACTTCTGCTAACGGTGAAAGTCTTCATCCCATTCAAAACTTCTTCCACAATGGAGGTTTCCTTCACCCAGTGTCTCAAGAAGTACATACCATCAACGAGGGAGATTCCTCTGACACAGATGAGGAATAGAAGTCCTATCTTAACGAGGACGGTTATGTGTCTCAGGAAGAGGTGCCTACACCATTTTGCTTTCTGGCACAAAGTCCGAGATTTATATCGAGGTTAGATGTCGAAATGATATACGGAGATTGTGATCCAGAAGGATGTCGTGCTCCACCCAACTCATTAGAGGAGGACACTCTGATGAAAGACAACCTTGACCACGACTATTATGGCCCAATGGATGGTTTGCCTATCTGGCAGCCGTACCCAGGAGACTTGGGGCAAGAAAATCAGCTAAGCATCATTGAAAAGAATACCTGCGTCCCCACCATGTCATGGGATCAACACTCAGGTCATTCAAAAAATATCCAGCATGACGACGAATTCGCAAAGTTTGTAGGACTAGATTTCATTAACTACGCTTTTCCCGAGATCAATGTCAACGAAGGGGATGACTTCTCCAGTTCCAAAGAAGTGTGGGACACCTTGGGACAAGCAGGTGTAAAATTCGACTTCATGGTCAAGTATACCGCTCCCGAAAGCTCTCGTATCAGGCTCGAGGACATCCAGCCAACTGGATAGGGAGATATACCTGAGAGCACAAATGCTATGCAAAATACAACAGAAGAATCCTCCTACGACAACTCTGTCTGGGAAACAGATTCCAACGATCCTGCTCCACCAGAAATCAGCATTATTTCTGAAGACAAATCAAGGAAGGTGCCAGACTTTGTGATTCACCGAGGAGTTTACCGCCAATGGGTTATTGTCGATGTTCCAAAGATCGTTCATAAGTCAAAGTAATGGCCATCTTTGTTTTAACCTTTCACCCTGCCCAGGTGAAACAGATGTTTTGATAGGGCTCACTTTCTGTAAATATCCCTCTCCGCTTCGCCCAAAGCGACAGAGTTTTGTTTTATAGGGCTGTAGTTTTAAGAATCGACAAAATTAAAAATAAATAAACGTCATTCTGTAATTTCCGCATTTATTGCTGTTTTCTCTTTTCGCTTTTTCAGAAAATGGTAATCCTAAAAAACAATTCAAATAATAAAAACAAGCAGTAAAAAAAAAATACACAGCACACACTCTTGCATTTTCTCTATCTCTTCTAAACACAAATCATCACATCATACAGATTGCTTGTTTTAAACCCCGTTGAAACATACGATCCGATGCCTTCTCCCAACTTTGAATTCCCGGTATTTGGGGCTGAAGAAGAAGATGACGAAGAAATTCCAGAGGAGATCTCCCGATTACTCAGACAAGAGGAAAAATCCATTGAACCTCACAAAGAGCCGTTGGAAACGGTCAACTTGGGCTCAGAGGAAGAGAGAAAAGAAGTCAAGATTGTGGCACTGCTCAGTCTGACTGTCAAAGAAAGTTTGATAAAGCTTCTCAAAGAGTTTCCCGATGTATTCGCTTGGTCCTATCAGGATATGCCAGGGTTGGATACCAGTATCGTGGAACATCATCTACCATTGAGGCCAGAATGTCCGCCAGTAAAATAGAGGTTGAGACGAACTCATCCAGACATGGCCATCAAAATCAAAGAGGAGGTACAGAAACAGGTTGACGCAGGTTTCCTCGCCACATCAGAATATCCTCAATGGTTAGCCAACATCGTACCCATTCCGAAAAAGGACGGAAAAGTCAGAATGTGTGTCGATTACAGAGATCTAAACAAGGCTAGTCTAAAGGATGACTTTCCTTTACCACACATTGACATGCTGGTAGACAGTATAACAAAGTTCAAAGTCTTCTCCTTCATGGATGGATTCTCGGGCTATAATCAGATCAAAATGGCGCCAGAAGACATGGAGAAAACTTCCTTCATCACCCCATGGGGTACCTTTTCTTACAAGGTAATGTTGTTCGGTTTGAAGAACGCCGGGGCAACCTATCAAAGGGCCATGACTACTCTCTTTCATGACATGATACACAAGGAAATCGAGGTATATGTCGATGACATAATTGCCAAATCCAAAACAGAGGAGGAGCATGTGACCCACTTGTCAAAACTATTCGAACGGTTAAGAAAGTACAAACTCGGCTTGAATCCCAATAAGTGCACATTCGGTGTCCGTTCAGGGAAACTTTTAGGGTTCATCGTTAGCCAGAAAGGAATTGAGGTTGATCCTGACAAGGTCAAGGCCATTCAAGAAATGCCTTTTCCGCGGACTGAAAAACAAGTCAGAGGATTCCTGGGAAGTTTGAACTACATTTCCAGATTTATATTCCTCATGACCGCGACCTGTGTGCCGATTTTCAAATTACTAAAAAAGGATCAGGACAGTGTTTAGATAGATGACTGCCAAACCGCCTTCGACAGTATCAAAGAGTATCTGTTGAACCCACCGATTCTATCATCTCCAGTGGAAGGAAGATCACTGATCATCTACTTAACAGTCTTGGAAGACTCAATGGGTTGTGTACTTGGCCAACAAGACGAAACAAGAAGGAAAGAGTCTGCCATTTACTATTTGAGCAAGAAGTTTATGGATTGTGAAACTCGGTACACTATGCTTGAGAAAACTTGTTATGCTCTGGCTTGGGCAGCTAAACGTCTTCGCCAGTATATGATTTGTCACACTACTTGGTTAATCTCAGAAATGGATCCAATCAAGTACGTCTTTGAAAAGCCTGCTCTCACAGGAAGAATTGCCCATTGGCAGATGTTGTTATCAGAATATGACATAGAGTACCATGCTCAGAAAGCTGTTAAAGGAAGTGTTTTAGCTGATCATTTGGCTCATCAACCGATTGACGATTAGGAATCAGTCAGATTTGACTTCCCAGACGAAGATGTCATGTATCTAAAAATGAAAGACTGCGTTGAACCACTACCTAGTGAAGGGCCAGAACCAGGTTCCCAATGGGGACTAATTTTTTACAGAGCTGTCAACAATTACGGAAACAGAATTGGGGCAATCATTGTTACCCCTCAGGGCACCCACATTCCTTTCATCTCCCGACTGGAGTTCAAGTGCACAAACAACGAGGCCGAATACGAAGCTTGTATCATGGGTCTCGAAGAAGCGATCAACTTAAGAATTAAGAACTTGGATGTATATGGTGACTCATCCCTGGTTATCAATCAGATCAAAGGAGATTGGAACACATACCAATCAGGACTGATTCCTTACAAAGATTACGCAAGAAGGTTGTTACCCTTCTTCAACAGAATCGAGTTTCATCATATCCCTCGTGAAGAGAATCAGATGGATGATACATTAGCCACCCTCTCTTCCATGATTAGTGTAGGTCAATGGAAAGACGTACCTAATATTGACATAATGCGCCTTGAACGACCCGCTTACATCTTCACGATTGAAGCAGTCATAGACGACAAACCTTGGTATCACGATATCAAATGCTTCCTTCAGAAACAAGAGTATCCTCCCGGGGCATCCAGAAAAGATAGAAAGACCCTCAGAAGGCTAGCAGGTAGTTTCTTCCTGAGCGGTGATACACTCTATAAAAGGGATTTTGACATGGTCTTGCTCCGATGCGTAGACAGACCCGAAGCAGACATGCTGATAAAAGAAATTCATGAAGGATCCTTTGGCACTCATGCCAACGAACACACAATGGCGAGAAAAACTCTAAGAGCAGGGTACTACTAGTTGACCATGGAATCCGACTGCTACAAGTACATGAGGAAGTGTCACAAGTGTCAGATATACTCAGACAAAATCCATGTACCGCCAACGCATCTCAAAATTCTTTCTTCCCCATGGCCTTTTTCCAGATGGGGAATCGACATGATTGGCATGATCGAACCTAAAGCTTCAAACAGACATCGGTTCATTCTAGTAGCCATTGACTACTTCACCAAGTGGGTCGAAGCAACGTCATTCGCTAATGTAACCCGACAAATGGTGGTCCGATTCATCAAAAACAATATCATTTGCTGTTATGGTGTTCCGAGCCAGATCATTACTGATAATGGATCTAACTTGAACAATAAGATGATGAAAGATTTGTGCGCTGAGTTCAAGGTCGAGCACCATAACTCATCTCCCTACCGACCCAAGATGAACGGAGCGGTAGATGCGACTAACAAGAACATCAAGAAGATCGTTCAAAAGATGGTTGTAACCTACAAAGACTGGCACGAAATGCTACCCTTTGCTCTTCACAGTTATCGTACGTCTGTCCGCACTTCAACAGGGGCAACCCCTTTCTCTCTAGTATATGTCATGGAAACAGTGCTCCCCATAGAGGTAGAGATCCCATCAATCCGGGTATTGATGGAAGCTAAGCTAACAGAAGCTGAATGGTGTCAAAGTCGACACGATGAACTGAATCTGATTGAAGAGAAATGAATAACGGCACTATGCCATGGTCAGTTGTATCAGCAAAGAATGAAGAAGGCGTTTGACAAAAAGGTCTGACCTCGCGTCTTCAGGAAAGGAGACCTCGTGCTCAAAAAGATACAATCATTCCTTACTGATGCCCGGGGCAAATGGACTCCAAATTATGACGGCCCCTATGTGGTCAAGAAAGCTTTCTCAGGCAGCGCCTTGAGACTCGCAACCATGGATGGAGAGGAATTTGCCTACCCCACAAATGTTAACGTAGTCAAGAAATACTTCGCCTAAACTAAAAAAAAACTCTCGGTGGATTGAAAACCCGAAAGGGCGGTCCAGGCAAAAATTAGAGACATAATCAAAAATCATCCCGGTGAATTGGAAATCTCAAAGTACAATCCAGGCAAAAGTTAGGGATTAATGGCAAGTAACTATGTTCAACAGGGGCAAGTCCCCCAACAACAGTCATGCCATCCATCAGGAAAACTCCAGTCAAGGTCATCTTCGACGGAAGCTCAGGATGTCCAGAATTCAAAGTTGGTAGAAGGATAACGGTCATTATGTTTCAATGTTGCCCTTTTCCCTTAAATTACCATTTTCTAAACTTTGTAAATACTCTATGGAATCACGTGCTTGGCTAATTTCCATCCTGTCAATAAAATTTGAGCCCTAGTGCTTTTGTTTGCAGTTCTTATTTGTGTTAGCTTTACAAAACGACATTTTAACATGATTGACGATTCTTGAAATAAAACAAAAATGAATTTACTTGTCAAACTTTTTCTGCTTTTAAAATAAAGATGGCAATTTATTTTGACTGTTGAACATCGAAAGAACATCGATCGCTTCTCCAGAAGTAATCGAACTTCAAAGTGCAGAATTAAAGTACCCCTTCTAAGCCAGTACACCTGAATGAAGGATCAATTGTGTCAGAGACCATGTTTCGTCTGACACTCCCGGCAGAGTTCTCACCTCCTAAGTCCGACCAACGTAGCTCCTAACAGGGACTATCTCTCCTAAGCAAGGCAGAATTGCTATCGTGAACCAGTGATACTTTTCATCTCCCACTGTGGCCGAGTATCCAGTCGTGTTCATCTACTAGTCTGTATGTCGCGTCAGTTTTGTCAGCATATACATACATACATCATGCATTATTGATTTACATTCATATTCATATTGCATCACTATCACTCTGGCCAGTCTTATCCCCTAGTGATAAAAGTCCTCTAATCTATCGAGTTGTCAGTACTTTCCTCGTCAGGGAGTGAATCATTTAAACGATCTCTCCTCCAGTTTATTTCTGGATTGAGATTGGTCCTCGACCACTTTGATTACTTGAACCTCTGAAAGGCCAGAGAACCTCCAGCCAACGTCACTTTTCACCATTGAAGATGATATCTTCGCTTTCCCGGATTAAGGAAAATCCCCAGAGAAAGCCTCTTAATCAGAGATTCGGCAATACAACAGTTTTTCTCCAAAAAATCCGCTGACGAAAAGGTCATCAGCACCTCAAAATTGGATCACATCATATGGCATTTCTCCAAGAAGATCCCAAGAAAAGTATGATGTAATATCCCCAAGCAGAAAGCAGTCTCTCAAGAGACTCATTTTTTTCCTAGTAGGGTCGACAAATGGCATCTCAACAGAGAAGTTTGCACACCTCTACAACTCAGACGACTGGGTTCCCCAACAACTCTGACATCAAATCTTTTTCCGTCAAATGGCATCTCACCAAGAAAATTCGGTGAGAAGTTTGAGGAAAACCGCTACGAACAGCGTCCCTTGTCAAGAAGTTTATTGACAAAAGAAACTTAGACCAGTTCCTTGGTAGGAAACCAGGATCGAGGGGAGGTTTATTTCAGAAACTGAGACCAGTTCCTTGGTAGGAAACCAGGATCGAGGGGAGGTTTATTTCAGAAACTGAGACCATTTCCTTGGTAGGAAACCAGGATCGAGGGGAGGTTTATTTCAAAAACTAAGACCAGTTCCTTGGTAGGAAACCAGGATCGAGGGGAGGTTTATTTCAGAAACTGAGACCAGTTCCTTGGTAGGAAACCAGGATCGAGAGGAAGTTTATTTCAGCAACTAAGACCAGTTCCTTGGTGGGAAACCAGGATCGAGGGGAAGTTTTACCTTTTTTAAGCATCATCTCTTAGCAAAAGAAGATGAATTCGTAAGCTACCATTCATAACCACCATCAAAATTTTGGGTATTCCGATATTTAATCCTCTTGCACCCCGAATGCTCGAATACCCTCACCATTCACACCTTCGGGTCCAAGAAGATTAAATAAGGGCATCTGTCATACCCCAAATTTTGACCACTAAGATTTCCCATTATTGTGCAAATGATCAGCATAATATGGATGTATCATCATGCCTCATCAATCTCCTCAAGAATTGTTGAGCATTCCCTACAACTAAGAATTAGGGTTTCAAGCCCTCTCAGAGCTCTTAGACAAAGGATCAATCAAGGAATGACATGATCTTCAACTTGTCTACAACTCTCAAACATCCACAATGGATCAATAGGACTCCCACATCAAGGATTAAGCACAAGGCTGCAACAGTCCAAGTGGATTAAGCCTCAAGATCACCAGTGTCACCAAATTAGGGTTTTGGTCGACCCGGGGCCTCCAGATGGAAATTTTCCTCTGGGCATGAGCCAATGTTTCAAAGCACAACTTAAAATACTCCAAGGGACATCATAAACCCAATCATCAAGTCAATTTAGCCTCAGGGGATGCATTCATAAAAAAATCAGGAATTAGGGTTTCTTGACCTAATTCACCCCTAAGTTGACTTTTGGGACAAAACATGAGCCAAGACCTCAAGAGAGGATTTGAGGGTCTCTAACACACTACATTGATCCATTTGCAACAATGGATTGACCCAAGAAGCTTGATCAACAAGTTTCAAATTCATCAAAACCACAATTAGGGTTTCGCGGGAAAAGTCAACTGTGTCTTTGACTTTTGACCCAGGCATGCTCCCAAACCTTGGGACATGATTCAATACACCCTATAACACCTATGAAATCAATCCATCAAGTTTGATTTAGGTCAAGGACTTGATTTCATAGAGGATCGCACAGTTTGGAATTCATCTGATAAAAAGTCAACTGTGCCCAAAAGTCAAAGTTTGACTTTTTGATTTTTTGATCAATTATGGTTCCCTAACCCTAAAATGATGTTAATGTGTGATTGGAATCATCATTCATCAAGAAAAATCAAGAAAAGTTGGATAACTTGTAAAAGGGGTAACCATAAAAAACTTAGAAATTTTCTAAGTTATGAAACAAAGTGGCTAGGGTACCAACTTTGGAGGATTATAACTTGAGATCCAAGCAACCATTTGGGCTGATCTAAAGATGGATTTGTAGCTCTCATGGCATAATTTAAAAGTATCAACTATACCTCATTCCAATTCATCATGGATTTTGAGTTATGGAATGATCAAAATGGCTGAAAACATGAAATGTCACTTTTTCCAACACTTAGTGAAATTTTCACTAAGTCACGATCTGTTTCACTTTTTCCAAAAAAGTAGGGGGATTTTTCACTTGGATCCAAAAAGTATGAAGACAAACTATGATCACACATGTGTTGTATCATATAAGAGCTTTCCAAAATGGCCAAGAACTCCATGAAACTCCACTTAAGCCATGAGATATGACAATGACAATGTGCCTTGCTGCAAACTGTCATGGCAAGGCAGATTTGTGCATTTTGCTCAATTTGAGCAAATTTTGCAAATGACAAACAAGTTTATCCATCTGAACACCTCAGGGGGAGAACAAGGAGAAACAAACACTGATCCATTAGCCTCCCAAGTCTTTGGAACCAAAATTAGCATGCCAAACCTAGAAATGCCTAAAAGAGGGACAAGACTCCAATTTTGGTTTGGAGCATTTAATGGATGCACCAAGGTGGCATGGACTGAGCCCTTTACAACTGAATTCAGTAAAGACTTATCCAAGAATTAGGGAACCAGCAGCCTGTGCTCTAACCTCTAGTCAATGGCTAGAGGAGACTTGGATTCCTATTGATCAACATTTGCCAAACCTCTGCAGCAGTTGCCATTCACTATTACAGCCAAAACAAACTTGCTCTACTATAAATAGAGCTCATTTGTGCTCAGTTTGAGTACACCAAAGCACTACAACACTTACTTTCCTCAAAATCTCTTTCTATAGACAAAAATGCCTTCTTTAGCAAGGTAACTCTGAGTTTTGGAGTTAGAGAGCAATTCCATCACAACTCATGATCCAAACACATCCAATATGTCATATCTAAGCTGTCCAAACTCTCACAAGTGACCTGTAACACCAAAATCTCAAAGTCCTCTCTCAAAACCTCAAAATTGGACTTTTTTGCATTTTTCAAGCCATGTCTTGATTCAGTCACTTTTAAAACCAGATAAAACCTCAAACACACTCCAAATGTCATCCTTGAACTGTCCCAAATGGTTCCACACATCTGGAACATCATTTGAGAGAGTTGCTATTTTGGCCACTTTTTCCCCTTTTGCAAGAAAAGGCCAATTTCCATTCCTGAGGTTTCCAGCTGATTCCAATCATCCTAAAAGCTTCTAAGGGATCATTTGAGAGTGTTTAAAGCATCAAAACATTTCTGGAACAAGGCACTTGACAGATTGCCCAAAAAGCTCCTAAAGAGGTAAGCATATCAACTTGAACTCTTTAAAATATGCCTTGCTTTGAGGTCCACTGATCATGCACATCTCATACATGTTATACGTGTTGTGTTTGAACCAATTCATCATGTATTTCATGGTTGTACCAAGAGGTAGCACAGAAAATGCACATTATGGCCTATTTCAAAATCACTATCGGGTTTTGAGGAGGATTGATTTTATGGAAAAACCACCACCACCATTGGATTCCTTAGGAAATTCTAGGCCAGATACATATAAATTTTGTCTCCATCCATGGAGAAATGAGGAAGTTATGGCCTTCACGTTTCTGACCAAAAAACATGCCTTGCCTTGCCTTGGCCAGGCCAAGAACAAGGCAAGCCTTGTATATTTGTGGCTGGGGTTTGATACACGGATGTATCACCACCCCAGTGGTAAGACGCGCACACTGCACATAAGAGGTCTGGGGTTCGAATCCCCCTCGCCCCAGACCCCTTTTTTAATGGTTTTTTTTCACTTTTTTATTATTTTTCATATTCATTTTAATGATTTGAAAAATTAATAACTTCCTCAATTTTAATCATTTTTATTGGTTCTTTTTGCAAAAAATCACAAAAATGTTGAAATATTTTTTCCACAAAAAAATCAAATTTATGTTACTTATTTAATATAATTAGTATTTTTGTGAATAAATTCATTTTTAATTGTTTTTAAACATTTAAAAGTGAATGTTTATTTTGAAAATCAAAACCAAATGAGTTCTAAATCATCTTGTGATTAAAACCTCATTTTTAAAACCTTAAACAAAAATCACAAGTGGTTTATTCAAATCTATTTGGTATTTTTATCATTTTAATTGATTTTCTTTAAATATTTACATTTAAAGGAAAACAAAATTAGGGTTTCTTTTATTTTCACCCTCACAAATCTTTTTCAAAACACTTTGAGCCTCTAATAGAGTGTAAGATCCAACCCCTTTGTAAATACACCACCTTTTGGGCCTCAATCATTGTATAAGTCCCACTGTATTTTCAAAAAACGACGGCGCGATCGTCGCCTTTTTAACAAAACCTACTGGGCCTCTCCTCAAGCTATAAGTCCCAATTCTTTTTCTCAAACACTTGTGGGCCTCTAATAGAGTGTAAGACCCAACCCTTTTTTAAACCAAAATAGTTTGTATAAGTCCCGATACCATCAAAAAATTTGGCACGATCATCGCCTTTTTAACAAAAATCAACTTGGGCCTCTCCTTGAGCTGTAAGCCCCACCACTTGTACAAAAACAACTTATTGGGCCTCTAATAGAGTGTAAAACCCATCCCCTCTATACAGTTTTCAAAACAACGGTGCGATCATCGTTAAAACTTGGGCCTCTCCTTGAGCTGTAAGCCCCAACCATCTTTTCAAAGCATTTTCTCCTTTGATTTTGTATTCAAATATACGTTGTTATCAAAACTTTCTTTGTTGAACAACTAACCAAACAACATGGAAGCTCTACAACGGGTAAGTGTTTATCCGCTTTCATATGTACATAACTGTATTGTGGGGCTGCTTCACTGTAAGTCTTCTTTCACACCTTTTAATACTTGTTATATATCAACTGTATATATACTCGTATAGTTATTTAGAGTTTTCCCCGGCAACTACGTCTAGAACTAGGTAAAGCCTTGTTGGTCACTCTTAAATACAAACAAAACTAGACCCCCCATAGGATTACCAGATACAGTCTTCCCTCCTCTTGGGGTTAAACAATATGGAAACGTGAAAGGCAGCATTCTCGGTGAACCCTTTCTCAGACTGTCACTCTTAGAAATTGTCAAAGAAACTCTACTCCCCAGAGTTGATCTATTCTCCATAAATAGCATCTCTTAAGTTTCTTCCAAATCCTCGAACTTTCCTGGCTTGATTTATTCTCTGTGAATAGCATGTCTTGAACTTCTCTTGGTTTGGGGACCCATAGGCTTCCTCAAAGCATCCCCGCCTCCTCTTGGGCGTTGTACAAGGACCCTTCGGCTTTTTAGAAGTTCTCATGCCTTTTCTTGGGCTTCATACAAGGACCCTGACGACCTCTTAAAGGTATAAGACATAACTTAGTCATCCTTTTCTAGAACAGTCTTTCCAGCATCAAAACTCCGGCCGTTATAGGGTTGATACTCATCCCTTAATACTCGTGCCTCCTCTTGGGCATTGTACAAAAGATAAAACTCTAGACTTGGACAGTCTAAGACCCTTGAGTCTCAAAGACATTCTCAAGTTCCTTTCAAACATAGGAAGAAACACCGATCACTCTGAAACCCGGTCTCTCTCATGAGAGTTCCCCACACTTGGACACGCTTCAGGATCTCCAGAATCCATAGCGGTAAGGTAGCCTCCTCTTGGGCTTTGTACAAATGATTCTCCCCAGCGGAGCTAACCTTTTCAGACTCTCTTGTTGAGTCACCCACTTTTAGCCCCAATCTTGGGCTTCGTACGAGATAGCAAAACACCCTCTTGTTGAGTATAAAAGACTCTCTTGTTGAGTCAATCTCCTGTTAGCCTCCATTTCGGGCTTCGTACGAGATAGAAAACACTCTCTTGTTGAGTATAAAAGACTCCCTTGTTGAGTCCACCTCCTTTTTAGCCTCCGTCTTGGGCTTTGTACAAGACATATACAACACTCTCTTGTTGAGTATAAAAGACTCTCTTGTTGAGTCAATCTCCTTTTAGCCTCAATCTCGGGCTTCGTACGAGACAGCAAATCACTCTCTTGTTGAGTATAAAAGACTCTCTTGTTGATTCAAACAACCTTCAGACTCTCTTGTTGAGTCAATCACCCGTTCAAGACTCTCTTGTTGAGTAAACTCTTTTTAGCCTCCATCTTGGGCTTTATACAAGATACATTCTCCCCAGTGGAGTAAAAATCCCTTTTAGCCTCGATCTTGGGCTTTGTACAAGACAGAAATAACATTTTCCCCAGAAAAGTCAAACTTCCCGCCTCCTCTTAGGCTTTGTATAAAGAAAACCCCGGTTGAGTCAATCAACCTTTTGGCATCAAAGTTGTGTCTTGCTCACAGCATACAAACATCAATAATTCCTCTTTAGAGATGACAAATTCTCTCTCAGTCAAAACCCTTTAGCTTCACATCTTGGGCTTTGAACAAGATACAAACCACCTTTAGCTTCACGTCTTGGGCTTTGAACAAGACACCAAAACAATCTCTTTCCTCCCATCGTTCTGATTTCCCTGTTTCGGGAATACGTAGGCATAAGATTGCAAAATCTTAGCGAGCATACTAATAAAAAACCCTCAGTCCAGTATCCCATATATCAACCCAAAAGCACTAAATCCTAACATCTTACCAAAAACCTCACAAATAGTCCAAGCATTTTGATCTTAAACAAAATAAACCGAAGAGGGACCCACATCTTAAAAGCATCTGTAACCTAACAGACAGCCAGCATGCAAGCAGGGTTAATTGGAGACATCTATTTCCCTTTATTAATCAGCTCAATAGGATAAAAAATGAATCAAACTGTAGTACCCAAGCGATCGTGATTCAAGACCACAAAAATCGCGCTACACACTCATCTAAGTAGAGATCGATTGGAATTAGTATTTCTTAACCGAGAAAAGAAAAATGGAATTACAAACTTCAATCTACCTCTAATTTTAGATGTCACCATCGCTGACCAAAATCTGACAGAAGTCCTCATAGATGATAGAAGCTCTACCAACATCCTTGACATTGATGCATTAAAACATTTAAGCATTCAACAGATAGATCTGAACTCGTATTGCATTTGAGATCTGTTAGTCTTCAATGACTTGGTAACTCACTCTTGTGGAATAATATATATGACGTTGGCATTGGGACAAGGATAGCGTAAGAGAAAGATAATCCTACAATTCCTAGTAATTTCTTGTAAAAACGCCTTTAGAGGTATCTTGGGAGGATCTTTCTTTAAAAAACAAATAGACGCTGCTGTAACGCCCCAGTTTTTGTGTGAGTTTTATTTAATCGAGTCGTTTGATTATTTTATTATTATTTTATTTTATTTTCGACTTTTATCTGAAATTACATTATTTTTTGATGTTATGATATTTTATCGGGTTTTGGGAACGTTTGTGAAATATTTGAGTGTGGAGGTATTTTGGACATTTCACAATATTTTGTTAAGTTAGAATAGAAAGGGAAATAGGAAGAGAGAAAAAGAGAAAGAAAGAAAAGGAAAAGAAAGAAAAAGAGGAGAAAAGAGAAGAAGAAGAAGAGAAATAGTTAGAAAACTTGGAAAAATCAAAGAAATCAACTTCTAGAATCGGTTTAATCGGGTAAGGGTGCGAAACTCAATTATTGTATGATTGTGTATGATTATGTATGTGTATTTGTGGTGTTTGTTGGATTGAAATGAAAATATTTAGTAAAACCCATATTGTGTCAAATTGATTAGAAATTGATTAAAAGTGTTGGAAATTAAGTTTTTAGTGTTCATTCTTGTTGGTACATGATAGATACATGTTGCTATGCATTGTATTGGTAATTTTCTGAGTGTAGGTGAAAATTGGGATGAATTTGAGTAAGAAAACGCAGAACAAAGTTCTGCAGAAATTTTTCTGGTTTTTCCAGGTCATACGCGTATAGGGCATGTTCATACGCGTATGGACCTTGGCAATACGCGTATCGTGGGCGTGGTTTGGGGCCAATACGCGCATGGGATGGTATTTTGCTCGGCCATCTGCCCATTTGCGTATTGTACGCGTAGCATTTCAGGGCAATACGCGTACGAGGTTGGGCAGTACGCGTACGGACTTTTACACGTGAACTTTGGGAGGAATGAGTCTCTGCCGATACGCGTATGGCTCAGGGCAATACGCGTATGGACATGACAATTGCAAAATGGGACTTTTCAAAATATCGTTTTTCGTTTTCTTTCGTAACTTGGGTTCCGTTTATCCGATTTTTACATTCTTGGTATCGTTGTGTAGCTATTGAACTGTACTTTCTTATTATGATGGTTTGGAAATTGTTAGCCGATTTAATTATGTTGGAAAATCAGGAATAGTGTCGGTTGTCGACTTTTGTCGTTATGATTGTGCGTAATTGATATGTATTAAGCAAGGTGCTGTTGTATGATGTAAATGTTTGTGTGTAGATGGTGTTGAGATGAATTGTGGCCGTGTGGCAATTAAATGCATTGTTTTGGGCATAAGTGCAAAGTGTGATTTTGTTGATTGGGATGAATGCATGTATGTGTGCATACTAAATGTCATGAGTCATTGTATGCCAAGCATCATGATATGCATTGTTGAGACGTCCTGAGTGACGGTTTGGATTCCAGAGGGAATTCGCTATAACGCCGTGTGCCCGTGTGGGGTGTGAGCGATGATTATAGACGATCGTGTGACCATGTGGGGTGTGAGCGATCGGGTCGTGTGCCCGTGTGGGGTGTGACCGATCGATAAATGTCGTGTGCCCATGTGGGGTGTGAGCGACGGGGAACATCGTATGCCCGACGGGGAGTTACAGTGATGTAACGAGCGATGATTCCAGCAGAGTTCCTGAGTGAACTAGTGATGAGAAACAATGGAAGTCGGTACCGCATGTGCATATGCATGGAGTCGTTGTGTCAGTCTCTTGCATTTCATAAATCATTATGGTTGTTTTATGTGTGGCATTGTGGATAGAATTGATATATGGATATGTGTTGGTGATGGAAATATGAATTATACCTTGTGTTGCATTGTGTTGGAATTATGGTGTGAGTTGTGGTGAGAAACGTATATATGTGTATTTTTGTGTTATATATGATTGTATGCAATTATATTATGGTTGTTTTTCTCACCCTTCTGCTGTTTTATAATGCTCTATGAGGCATTGCAGATTAGAGTTGCTGGAGGTATTTTTGTGAAGCTTTGCGTCTTCATTCTTTTGTCGGTCGGCTCTGATATGTGACACCGGGTAGTTAGGGAGGCCGTTTGTGATTATTGTGTATTATGTATATACATCTTTTGGCTGGTGCATGTACAACTTGATGTATGACAAACTTTGCATGATATATATATATATATATATATATATATATATATATATATGTGTTATTCAGTTTTAGATTTTCCGCTTTTATTCTAAATTCTGAAATGTGGGTGTAAGGAACTGAGTTCCTCTGTTGATTGCTACCCCACTGTTGCATATCTTTATGAGCAGGTGTTGTATGTATTGTTTCAATATAATGTGATTCTCCCAGTCTATGCCATGATAATTTAGATATACTCTGACGAAATTTCGAATTTTCTTTTACTGCTTTAATTAATTGGGGGTATAATTGGGGGTGTTACATTAAGTGGTATCAGAGCCAGTCCGTGTCAGTTGTGTCAGTCCTGGTCTGTGTGGAGTGAGTTGTTTGTTTAACCATAGTTTCTTTTATTGGAAATGAACAGAATATGGCTGGTAGGAACGATGCTGCTTTGGCTGCTGCTATGTAAGCTATGGCTCGGGCTGTGCAGGGTGCACCTAATGCTGCTGGTAATGATGAGTTCAGGAAGAACAAACCGCTTGTCTTCAAAGGAAGATATGATCCAGATGGTGCACAGATTTGGCTGAAAGAGATTGAAAGGTTTTTCCGAGTGATGGATTGTGCTGAAGATCAGAAGGTGAGACTGGGTACTCACATGTTATTGGAAGAAGCTGATGATTTGTGGGTTAGTACTCGTCGTGTGTTGGAAGCTGCAGAGGAGGAGATTACTTGGGCTGTGTTTAGTATGGAGTTTCTGAGAAGGTATTTTCCTGAAGATGTAAGAGGAAAGAAGGAAATTGAGTTTCTGGAACTGAAACAAGGTAATATGTCTGTAGTTGATTATACTGCTAAGTTTGTGGAACTTGTGCAGTTTTATCCTCATTATGCTGAAGCGACTGCTGAATATTCAAAGTGTGTTAAGTATGAGAATGGCTTGAGTCCTGAGATAAAGCAGGCGATTGGATATCAGAGGATTCGGAGGTTTTCTGATTTGGTGGATTGTTGTAGGATTTATGAGGAGGATAGTAAGGCTCGTGCTACTCACTACAAAAGTGTAAGTGACAGAAAAGGGAAGCAACAGTTCCGTGGTGGTCCGTATGTGACACCAGCTGATAAAGGTAAACAAAAGGGAAATTTTGAGAAAAGGTCAAGTGGAGGAGGAATGTCTGGTCCTATGAGGTGTTATAAATGTGGTGAGTTGGGGCATCGTCAGTTTGAGTGCAGGAAATATTTGAGGAAGTGTACTAATTGTGGAGGTGTAGGGCATGTTGCAGCTGATTGTGCAAGGAAGAATGTGGTGAAATGTTACAACTGTGGGGAACCTGGTTATATTAGTACCAAGTGTCTGAAACCGAAGCAGGCTCAGTCTGGTGGGAAGGTATTTTCTTTAGCGGGGACTCAGACTTCAAGTGCAGATCGTCTAATCAGAGGTACTTGTTTTATTAAAAGTACGCCTTTAGTAGCTATTATTGATACTGGAGCGGCTCATTCGTTTATTTCGTCTGAGTGCACGAAGCATTTGAATCTTGTGTTGTCTGTGATGGGTGGTGAGATGGTTATTGATACTCCAGCAATGGGGTCAGTAACTACTTCCTTGGTTTGTCTAAGATGTCCTTTGACCATTTATGGTAAAGACTTTGAGATGGATTTGGTGTGTTTGCCGTTGGAGGGTTTAGATGTGGTTCTGGGTATGAATTGGTTGCAATTCAACCGAGTTCATATTGATTGTTATCATAAGCTGGTAAGGTTTCCTTCTCTTGAGGAAGACGAAGGCTCGAGTTTCTTATCTACCAAAGAGTTGAAGAGACTTTTGGCGGATGAAGCTCAGTTGTTCGGATTATTTGCATCTTTAACTGTGGACAGTCAAGTCGCATTTGATGTATTTCCTGTGGTGTGTGAATTTCTGAAAGTGTTTCCTGAGGATATTTCAGACTTGCCGCCAGAGAGAGAGGTGGAGTTTTCTATAGATCTAGTTCCTAGTACTAGACCTGTTTCTATGGCACCTTATCGTATGTCGGCGTCTGAGTTGGTTGAGTTAAAGAAACAATTGAATGAGTTGTTGGAGAAGAGGTTCGTGAGGCCTAGTGTTTCTCCTTGGGGTGCTCCAGTTTTATTGGTGAAAAAGAAAGACGGAAGCATGCGGTTGTGTATTGATTATCGCCAGTTGAATAAGGTGACGATCAAGAATAAGTATCCTCTTCCAAGGATTGATGATCTGATGGATCAGTTGGTTGGTGCGTGTGTGTTCAGTAAGATTGACTTGAGGTCGGGGTATCATCAGATTAGGGTGAAGGAAGAAGATATTCAGAAGACGGCTTTTAGGACACGATACGGTCATTATGAATATTCTGTGATGCCGTTCGGGGTTTCTAATACGCCAGGTGTGTTTATGGAATACATGAATCGTATTTTTCACGAGCATCTGGATCGATTTGTCGTTGTGTTTATTGATGACATCTTGATTTATTCTAAGTCTCGGGAGGAGCATGCAGAACATTTACGTATTGTTTTGCAGGTTTTGAAGGAAAGGAAGCTTTTTGCCAAATTGTCCAAGTGCGAATTCTGGTTGTCGGAAGTGAGTTTTCTTGGACACGTGATTTCAGGTAATGGTATTTCTGTGGATCCATCTAAAGTAGAAGCAGTTCTACAATGGGAGGCTCCGAGATCTGTTACTAAAATTCGAAGCTTTTTGGGTTTGGCCGGTTATTATCGAAGGTTTATTGAAGGTTTTTCTAAGCTAGCACTTCCTTTGACCCAGTTGACTTGTAAAGGGCAAGCGTTCATTTGGGATATTCGGTGTGAGGAAAGTTTTAATGAGCTGAAGAGGAGATTGACGACAACTCCGATTTTGATTTTTCTGAATCCTACTGAACCATTTGTGGTTTATTGTGATGCTTCTTTGATTGGTCTAGGTGGTGGTCTGATGCAAGAAGGTAAGGTCGTGGCTTATGCTTCGAGGCAGTTAAGAGTTCATGAGAAGAATTATCCTACTCATGATCTTGAATTAGCGGCTGTGGTTTTTGTGTTGAAGATTTGGAGGCATTATCTCTACGGTGCAAGGTTTAAAGTCTTTAGTGATCATAAAAGTTTGAAATATTTGTTTGATCAGAAAGAGCTAAATATGAGGCAACGTAGATGGTTGGAATTTTTGAAGGACTACGACTTTGGCTTGAATTACCATCCTGGTAAAGCTAATGTGGTAGCTGATGCTTTGAGCCGGAAATTGTTACATATGTCTGCTTTAATGGTTAAGGAGTGGGAACTTTTGGAATCATTTAGAGACTTGAGTTTGGTATGTGAAGTGACGTCGGATAGCGTTAGGCTTGGTATGCTAACAATTACTAATGATTTTCTGAAGACGGTTAGTGAGAAGCAAAAGCTGGATGTGAAATTTGTGGATTTGATGTTGGTGGGAGAAAAAGATGAGGATAGGGATTTTCAAGTGGATATTAATGGTGTTTTGAGATTCCGAGGTAGAATTTGTATTCCTGATGATACAGAGTTGAAAAAGATGATTTTGGAGGAAGGGCACCGGAGTAATTTGAGTATACATCCGGGAGCGAATAAGATGTATCAGGATTTGAGGAAGATTTTCTGGTGGTCTGGATTGAAAAGAGATGTGGCTCAGTTTGTTTATTCATGTTTGACTTGTCAGAAATCGAAGGTGGAACATCTGAGGCCTAGTGGTTTGTTGTAACTGTTGGATATTCCTGAGTGGAAGTGGGATAACATTTCCATGGATTTTGTAACAGGGTTACCGAATACTCAGCGAGGGCATAACGTTATTTGGGTGATTGTTGATAAACTGACTAAATCGGCTCATTTTATTCCGATTGACATCAGTTTTTCTTTGGAGCGATTAGCTGAGATTTACATCAGTATGATTGTGAAGTTGCTTGGGGTTCCATTGAGTATTGTTTCTGATCGAGATCCTAGATTTACCTCGAGATTTTGGGAAAGTTTGCAGAAGGCATTGGGTTCTAAATTGAGATTGAGTTCGGCTTATCATCCGCAAACGGATGGTCAGACGGAGAGGACGATTCAGTCGTTGGAAGATTTGTTGAGAGCGTGTATTTTGGAACAAGGTGGTGCGTGGGATAGTTATCTTGCATTGATTGAATTCACGTATAATAACAGTTTCCATTCTAGTATTGGAATGGCACCATTTGAAGCATTATATGGACGAAGGTGTCGGACACCCATGTGTTGGCACGAATCTGGTGAGAGGACGGTGGTTGGACCAGAGTTGGTGCAACAGACGACGGAGAAAGTGAAGCTTATTCGAGAGAAAATGAAGGCTTCTCAGAGTAGGCAAAAGATTTATCATGATCGGAGACGGAAAGATCTTGAGTTTCAAGAGGGCGATCATGTATTTTTTAGGGTTACGCCGGTAACGGGTGCGGGTCGTGCGTTGAAATCGAAGAAACTTACTTCTCGGTTTATTGGTCCTTACCAGATATCCGCGAGAGTGGGTGTTGTGGCTTATAGGGTGGCGCTGCCGCCGAATCTGTCGAATTTGCACGATGTGTTTCATGTTTCACAGCTTCGGAAGTATGTTCCGGATCCATCGCATGTGATCCGGATGGATGAGGTCGAGGTAAGGGAGAACCTTACAGTTGAGGCATTACCAGTTAGGGTTTTGGATCGCGAGGTGAAGAGGTTGAGAGACAAGGACATTGCACTTGTGAAAGTGGCGTGGGGAGGCACTGCTGAGGGCAATTTGACGTGGGAGTTAGAGAGTTGGATGCGGGAGTCGTATCCAGATTTGTTCGTCTCAGGTATATTTTCGAGGACGAAAATTTCTAAGTGGGGGAGAGTTGTAACGCCCCAGTTTTTGTGTGAGTTTTATTTAATCGAGTCGTTTGATTATTTTATTATTATTTTATTTTATTTTCGACTTTTACCTGAAATTACATTATTTTTTGATGTTATGATATTTTATCGGGTTTTGGGAACGTTTGTGAGATATTTGAGTGTGGGGGTATTTTGGACATTTCACAATATTTTGTTAAGTTAGAATAGAAAGGGAAATAGGAAGAGAGAAAAAGAGAAAGAAAGAAAAGGAGAAGAAAGAAAAAGAGGAGAAAAGAGAAGAAGAAGAGAAATAGTTAGAAAACTTGGAAAAATCAAAGAAATCAACTTCTAGAATCGGTTTAATCGGGTAAGGGTGCGAAACTCAATTATTGTATGATTGTGTATGATTATGTATGTGTATTTGTGGTGTTTGTTGGATTGAAATGAAAATATTTAGTAAAACCCATATTGTGTCAAATTGATTAGAAATTGATTAAAAGTGTTGGAAATTATGTTTTTTAGTGTTCATTCTTGTTGGTACATGATAGATACATGTTGCTATGCATTGTATTGGTAATTTTCTGAGTGTAGGTGAAAATTGGGATGAATTTGAGTAAGAAAACGCAGAACAAAGTTCTGTAGAAATTTTTCTGGTTTTTCCAGGTCATACGCGTATGGGGCATGTTCATACGCGTATGGACCTTGGCAATACGCGTATCGTGGCCGTGGTTTGGGGCCAATACGCGTATGGGATGGTATTTTGCTCGGCCATCTGCCCATTTGCGTATTATACACGTAGCATTTCAGGGAAATACGCGTACGAGGTTGGGCATTACGCGTACGGACTTTTACATGTGAACTTTGGGAGGAATGGGTCTCTGCCCATACGCGTATGGCTCAGGGCAATACGCGTATGGACAAGACAATTGCAAAATGGGACTTTTCAAAATATCGTTTTTCGTTTTCTTTCGTAACTTGGGTTCCGTTTATTCGATTTTTACATTTTTGGTATCATTGTGTAGCTATTGAACTGTACTTTCTTATTATGATGGTTTGGAAATTATTAGCCGATTTAATTATGTCGGAAAATCGGGAATAGTGTCGGTTGTCGACTTTTGTCGTTATGACTGTGCGTAATTGATATGTATTAAGCAAGGTGCTGTTGTATGATGTAAATGTATGTGTGTAGATGGTGTTGAGATGAATTGTGGCCATGTGGCAATTAAATGCATTGTTTTGGGCATAAGTGCAAAGTGTGATTTTGTTGATTGGGATGAATGCATGTATGTGTGCATACTAAATGTCATGAGTCATTGTATGCCAAGCATCATGATATGCATTGTTGAGACGCCCTGAGTGACGGTTTGGATTTCAGAGGGATTTCGCTATAACGTCGTGTGCCCGTGTGGGGTGTGAGCGATGATTATAGACGATCGTGTTCCCATGTGGGGTGTGAGCGATCGGGTCGTGTACCCGTGTGGGGTGTGAGCGATCCATAAACGTCGTGTGCCCATGTGGGGTGTGAGCGACGGGGAACATCGTATGCCCGACGGGGAGTTACAGTGATGTAACGAGCGATGATTCCAGCAGAGTTCCTGAGTGAACTAGTGATGAGAAACAATGGAAGTCGGTATCGCATGTGCATATGCATGGAGTCGTTGTGTCGGTATCTTGCATTGCATAAATCATTATGGTTGTTTTATGTGTGGAATTGTGGATAGAATTGATATATGGATATATGTTGGTGATGGAAATATGAATTATACCTTGTGTTGCATTGTGTTGGAATTACGGTGTGAGTTGTGGTGAGAAACGTATATATGTGTATTTTTGTGTTATATATGATTGTATGCAATTATATTATAGTTGTTTTTCTCACCCTTCTGCTGTTTTATAATGCTCTATGAGGCATTGCAGATTAGAGTTGCTGGAGGTATTTTTGTGAAGCTTTGCGTCTTCATTCATTTGTCGGTCGGCTCTGATATGTGACACCGGGTAGTTAGGGAGGCCGTTTGTGATTATTGTGTATTATGTATATACATCTTTTGGCTGGTGCATGTACAACTTGATGTATGACAAACTTTGCATGATATATATATATATATATATATGTTATTCAGTTTTAGATTTTCCGCTTTTATTCTAAATTCTGAAATGTGGGTGTAAGGAACTGAGTTCCTCTGTTGATTGCTACCCCACTGTTGCATATCTTTATGAGCAGGTGTTGTATGTATTGTTTCAATATAATGTGATTCTCCCAGTCTATGCCATGATAATTTAGATATACTCTGACGGAATTTCGAAATTTCTTTTACTGCTTTAATTAATTGGGGGTATAATTGGGGGTGTTACAGCTGCAGCATCCCCGGTCCATCTAAAGGTGGTGTATCATGATATGAAAAAAAAGTCAACCATTGTTGGCGCCAACTCGAGAGAAGCAAAGAAAATTAAGGAGCACACCATTAAGGACATCCTTATGTTCACAACACGGGTAGTGGGAGATCCAGAGGATTTCAGGACGTGCAACCTAGACACACTTGAAAAAGAGGTAAGGCATGTCCCAGATGGTGAGTTAGAATTCCTCCAAATCAGAGATAACCTTGTCTTGTCAGTAATGATAAGATATGGGCTTCCCGTCGGGGTAAGATCCACCTTAATTGAATGTCTCCAGGCCAACACATAACTTTTCATTATCTCTCCGTATGAGATGCCTGTGATCTACCCCAACGTGGCATGCCACCAGCTGAATATGGACTTCCGTGTTCAATACATCTCCTAACAGCAAATGAGGCCATCCTCGGAGAAGACTAGAGCCATTGTAAGCATGGTAAATGGTCTATTGGGCACTAAATTAATTTCCGTGACTAAGTATACAAAATGGCTATCCAATGTCATTCTAGTGATGAAAGCCTCATGAAAATCGAGGATATGTGTTGATTATACAGATTTTAACATAACATGTTCGAAGGATTCTTACCTGCTCCCAAACATTGACAAACTTGTGGATAATTCAGCTAAATATCAACTACTATCATTCATGGATGCCTACTCTGGGTATAATTAAATACCTATGTTCGGGCCTGGGTGGATAAAGACAACATTCATGAAAGAGCATTACAACTTCCAATACAAAACTCACTTCTTTCAGGTTGAAGAATATTGGTGCAACATATCATAAGATGATGAATGAACAAGATCTTTCAACTTGAGATAAGGGAGACGCTGCAGGTGTACATGAATGACGTGATTGTAAAATCCATTCAGGAGGAGCTCCATACTCATCACCTCCAGGGGTGTTCAAGAGGGTCTGATAGTATATCATGAGACTCAATTTGGAAAAGTGCGCATTTGGGGTAAGAGCCTGCAAGTTCTTAGGGCTATACCTTAATGAGTAAGGAATTGAATCAAAACCTGACGAATGCAAAGAAGTCATCCATATGATCGTGCCAACTTCAAAGAAAGAGGTCCAAAAATTGAATAGTATGTGGACTGCTTTGAACAAGTTTATCTCAAAATTCGCCCAAAACACTTTAACTTTCTATAGGTTGTTGAGAAAGAAAGCAAACATCGAGTGGACACCCGACTAGGAAGAGGCATTTGAATCTCTGAAGAAAACCATGGATACACCCTGGTACTTAGTTGGCCACTTTGTGGGAGACATTGTACTTGTATCTAACATTAGCAGAGGAGGCAGTGAGTGTCATCCTGATCACAATGTTAGACTTTAACCAGAGTCCTATGTACTTCATATCAAAGGCACTAGCTAGGGCAGAAACACCGTACCAGAAGATTAAAAAGGAAGCTTTGGCGTTAGTGACAACATAACGAAAGCTCAGTTGCTTGCAGACTTCTTGGCCGAGATGATCCTTGTACCCCAATCTCAGATTGCACATGGGTGATATTCACGAACGGATCATCTAATTGTCGGTGAAGCGGTGTATGCATAATTCTGAAGAAAAAAACTCTAGAGTGGTAGTGGAAGTTTCCTCGAGGATCGAGTTCTCTACCACCCAAGAAATGGGGGTCGCGTACATCAAGTTGCAAACAGACTCCCAGTTGGTCGTCTCCAAAAAAGAGGGGAGACCTAAACTAAAAACCCTTTATTGCAGCGATACCCCAAACTAGCCACCAAAAATTTGGCGATATTCAAGGCGTTTGGAATTGCTCATGTTTCGCGAGAAGAAAATTCTCGTACCAGCATATTATCTTGGTTTGGCAGCCCAAGAACCCCATGGATTAATCATTCCTCCATCCAAGAAACCAGGAATAAACCAAGCTTCGAATCCACGGGGAAGACAGTGGCGGTCATGGATAGCATTATTCCGCCTTCTTGGATGACCCCGATTCAAAGGTATATTGAGATGGGAAGTCTTTCATCAAATTCGTCTGAGGCGAACCTGGTGAAGAGAATGGCTAGTGAATATACGGTAATCGGAGGGGCTTTGTATAAAAGAGATATGTTATTTCTGTGTGCTTGTGGTTGGCATTTATTTTGCTAAAACTATTCTAGCAGCAAGATATTGGATAAAGATGTTCTAATTTTCTGCATTCAACATGTCGAATAAAGATGTCCCATACTGGCTCATAGGACATCGCGTCTGATTTTGGTTTAAAAGGAAGATTTTGTTGATGTTAATTGTTACTGAATATTCTATGAATATTTGGTTATTCTATGTGGCATCCAAAGTATTTTTGGGTTGGGTTTTTTCTGTGTTGGTTTTCGGTTTTTCGGCATTTTATATTTATGGAGACATATTAGGAAACTTTAGATTGAAGACCTATTTTGTTGGAGTTTTTATTGCAGATTTGTGTGCAGTCTCCTTGCTGCGTTTGTGAAGCCCAATCCAGTCCAGATTTAATGCTATATATTGACTGGTGTAAACCTAGTTTAGGTGTGGAACTTACGTGTGTTTTGTTAGGGTTTTGAGTGTTATTTGTGAGCCTAACTGGTATCATTCTGATAACAGTATAAGGACTGGTTTTTGTGTTATAAGTTCTGTCAGTTACTCATAAGCTTTTAAGCATTGAGTTTCTTGTGTGTCAATTCTCATAAGCTTTAAAGTATTGAGAATTGTGTGTTTTGAAAGTGTGGCTTTCGTTTTGTTACTTGTGTTGAAAGGAACCAGTCACGGGTTGTGATTGTAGAGGGATTTGAGGAGGGCCTCATACCTAGGTGAGTCTTAGGTAGAAGTCATAGGAAGGGTAGTGATTAAGTGAGTAGATTGTAACCGGGTGTGGTTGTTGTATGATCTGTGAATTGATACTATCGTATATTGGTTTTGTCCATGGCTTGGTAGCCCCCAGAGTAGGATTCTTGATCCGAACTGGGTAAACATATCACTGTGTTCTTTACTTTCTGCACTATTATTATTATTGTTATCTTGTTCACTGTGTTGGATATCCGTGCCTCAACATCGGTGTAGGACATCTGATATCTGTGCCAGAATTTCAAGATCTATCTGCACCATTGTTGAAGTGTTTATGGAAGGAAGAAGTTGTGTATGTTCTTCTAGAAGTACACGAAAGAATAGTCGGACAACATCTAGGGATTGGGGCATTAGCAAATAAGGTATTAAGAGTAAAACTTTTCACCATGAACTTTCTATTCTGTCTTTCCAATAGTTAAACTTTTCACCATCAAAGACTGGTGGTTTGGCACTGTAATGATCTTTCTCTTCAGTGGTATTAGCAGGAGCTGCCATGATATCTCACACAAATATTGGATCGGTACTTAACACTGTTAAGTGTTGATAAAACATTTACCACAATCAGAATCAGAGCTCTGATGCCAATTGAAGGTGTGAGAAAAACACAAGAAAAGGGGTTTGAATTGGGTTTTCAAAATGAAAGCTTTTTGTGAAACTCAAACAAAGATCACAAATAAACTAACAATAAAGAAAGACACACGATATATCCTGGTTCACTTGAAAACTATCAAGTTAATCCAGTCCACCCGCCAAGGTGATTTCGCCTTATACACAAGGACTTAATCCATTATAACCAAACTGATTACAACTGCGCTAGCAACTGCTGGTGACTAACAATACACAGACTAACCGTCTCTTCTTAAGGCTTCTGACCTAACTGGTCCCTTAAGGAAAACAAACAACTGTTTGATCAAATAAAATGTTTACAATGAATTGCTTCTTACATAAGCTGATATAAACACAATTTCTAGCTCAATCTAACTTAGAGCGAATCTACACAGTAATACCAATCTTATTCTTTGTATTGTGGTGCTTTGCTATTCACTCATGTATTTCTCAATTTCTTGAGTTCTTTCTTCATATGAATCAGTGTTTTGAATATTTCTCTTTTTCAGACTCAGTGTCACACATGATTCGTTGAATGATCAAGTCTTTATATAGCCAGAAAAAGATTCATTTAAGGGCTAATCAGTAATTTCAGAAAAATACTGGCGACTTGAAATAATGTCGTTGTGCTGGGATGAAAATCGTACACTGAAATTGTCCTTTGTACCACCAAATCAGGGTAGTGGAATGGTAGTGGAAAAGAACGTGTTTGATCTGTACTATGTACTATTTTCCCATGCAAACGTTTCATCTTCTTCTATTCATCAGAGGCTTCTGAGTTGATATGATTGAAGCATGATCAGAAAAATGAATCATTGGGTCTTCAGAGTCTTGAGTCTCCAGAGTCTTCAGAACTTGTTCAGCCGAACCTTGTCATCAGAGTCTTCAGCACTCTTTCTTCAGAACCCTTAGTTATCAGAAACATAAGTCTTCAGAACTTGTTCAGCAGAACCTTGACTTCAGAGTCTTCAGAAACTTAAGTCTTCAGAGTCTTTAGAATGCTGTTCATCAGAACCTTGTCTTTAGAGTCATCAGCACTTAGTTTTCAGAAGATGAGTATCAGAGTTAAATTCAAAGCCAGAATCCAAGCGAACATTGCAACAACAATATAGTGTCTTCTTGGAGTCTTTCTGATGCACAGTAGATCAGAAGCAAACTTGCTTATTGACGCAGAAGCGACCATTGAAAATTTCAGAGTGACGTAGCACACAATCCCTATCAGAGTCAGAACCTGTTTGTTAATTCTTAAGAAAGTACACGTTATAGTACCAAAATTGTTCTCACACAAATACACTTTGTTATTATCAAAACAAAGAGATATCTTGCAAAACCAAATCTTTTTCTAACATAACAAACCCCCAAATCTTAGATTCTCTCTTGCTTTGCATTGCATTGCATACTCATGGGTTATTCGCTTTTTTTCCCTTGGATAAATTAAAGATCGGTGGTGAATTAAGATTTGTGAGCCTAGTTAACTTAATAGTTATTGTACTCACCGCAACACCGGGGATAAAAAGGACTGGGGGTAAGGCATTCATCTGGGGAAGCCTTGTTAAAAAGTCAAAGCAGTAGGAGTACATTCCTTCTATCCACTTGTTGAAAAATATGGGTCGCATTCCTCTCACATTGCCCCCTGTGTTAGCCGATCGATTTCCTTATATCGTGGCAGAAATGAAGGATGACATATCTTCTAAGCACTATGCTCATGCTTGCCAATTCTCTAAAATCGTCAAGTCTTGTTTGTTGGGGGATACACCTTTCCAATTGTTACGGGCAACTTCTCTTATGAACCATATTTTGGCTTGACACGAGGAACTTGTAATACCCAACACTTCTTCACAAGAGGCTGAGGCTTCAAACACTCACTATAATCTTACTGAGGTGAAAGTTTCTAGCTTTGAAAGTGGTTTTTCCAGGCCACACAGTCTTCTGGATCAAGTGTCTCCTTTTCTAAAGGAAGTGAACATACACAGGTCTCTAACGACTTTGGTCGATTGTGTAGCGGAGAATGAAGGATTCTCAAAGAGGAGAAGCGAGGTTCCTGTCAGGAAGAATTCAACTTGGAGACTCCATCTTTTTGTGTTTAGGTAGTCGTGACAGAGCTTGTGGCGAAGAGGGTTGTCAACTCTATTAAAAAAGAAGCTTTCCGAGAGGAGTGTGTCAGTCTAAACAAAAAACTTCTAGATCTCTCCGATGGTGGTCTGAAAAAAGTTTCCTTCCACAATGTAGTGTGTTAGCTGGAGTCACTTGTGCATGAGCTCCGAGCTTTTCAAGGCTCCTTCAAATTTTTTGCTGATAATGACCTATTTTAAATTTAATTGTTTTAGTGTGTCGATGTTTGTTACAATGTTTATCTGTTGTATTTAGCTTTTCATTGTATTAAGTGGCCACTGTTTCACTACGTTTGTTTGATGTATTTCACATTCATTAATTCTATGTGTTTTTTCGTTGTATTTAACATTCGCTCCTTCCCACGGTGAGCCTGGTACTCGGCGAGACGTTGTCATATATATTTATTACTCTCTGCATCATATAGTATAGTTTCTCAGCCAAGGCTAGGATCCTCGTCCCTACACCTGAGGTATCACTCGGATCGAGGTTGATGTATCTGGGTTCCACCACCCAACACTCTTAGAGTGGCTAGTTCCGAAGGGCGGGGGTGTGCCAACTACACAGAAATACGTGTAATCTTTATCTTTTTCACCTTTGGTATCCTAACATAGAGAAGGACAAAAAAGAGAGCCATAGAGGAAAGATGACATAAAAGTATTTGCATTCATAGCTATGTCAATTTTTTACATTAAAAAAGTGGAATGAGTAGATAAATAAACATTTTACTATAATACCGCTTTAGTTTAGCGATGTTCCAAGTCCTTGGTACTTGTTCTCCTTCAAGGGACTCCAAGATGTACCCTCATTTCCCAGTGTTGGTCTGCACCCGGTAGTGTCCTTTCGAATTTGCTTATAGCTTGCCATCACCACCATTTTTCCCTCCTATGTCGGCTCTCCATAGCACCAAATTTCCTATTTGGAATTCTCTTGGTCGGACACACCGATTGTACTTAGAGGCGTGGTTTACTTGACGACGGCGGTGGTGAAGGCATATATCGTCATTTTTTCTTATAAAAGGTCAATCTCTTCTTTGAAGGCCATGACATTACCTTATGCTAGTAAAGGATTAGTTGTCCTTCAACTTAGCTCTTTAATTTATAATGGAATGATCTCTTATACTCTATATGTCAGTCGAAAAAGGGTTTCCCCTGAGGTCGACCGAGGAGTGGAATGATAAGACCATAACACGTGTGACAGTTTGTCGGCCTAGTTATGATTGGCCTCTTCCAGTCTTTGTTTTAGGCCTCTTACCAGCACTCGATTGGTTGCTTCGGATTGACCATTTGTTTGAGGGAGTTCCAGCAACGTGAAATGCTGCTTGATCTTTAACTCCTCCCATAGACTTTAAAACCTTTATCTATGAACTGTGTTCCATTATCCTTTACAATGGCTTGGGGGACCCTAAACAAGACTAATATGTTTCTCTTGAAAAACTTTAAGACTTTCACTGTCGTGATGTTCACCAGTGCCTCAGTGTTCATCCACTTGGTAATATAGTCCACAAATACATTCAAGTACTTTAGTTATCCCGGTGTAGGGGTGAATGGACCAAGGATCAATAGTTCCCATTGAAGGAACGGTCGTGATGATGTAAGAACATGCAACTTTGTGGATGAAACATTCAAAACATCCCTGTGTCGCTGGCATTGGTCGCACTTTTTTACGTACTCCTGGGCGTCCCGAACCATGGATGGCCAGAAATATATTACTCTTAATACCTTCTTTGCTAATGCCCCAATCCCTAGATGTTCACCGACTATTCTTTCGTGTACTTCTAGAAGAACATACACACCTTCTTCCTTCCATAAACACTTCAACAATGGTGAAGATAGATCTCTTTTATACAAAGCCCCTCCGATTATCGTATATTCACTAGCCATTCTCTTCACCGGGTTTGCCTCAGACAGATTTGATGAAAGACTTACCATCTCAATATACCTTTGAATCGGGGTAATCCAAGAAGGCGGAACAATACTATCCATGACCCCCACTGTCTTCCCCATGGACTCGATGCTTGGTTTATTCCTGGTTTCTTGGATAGAGGAATGATTAATCCATGGGATTCTTGGGCTGCCAAACCAAGATAATATGCCGGTACGAGAATTTTCTTCTCGCGAAACATGAGCAATTTCAAACGCCTTGAATCTCGCCAACTTTTTGGTGGCTAGTTTGAGGTATCGTTGCAATAAAGGGTTTTTAGTTTAGGTTTCCACTCTTTTTTGGAGACGACCAACTGGGAGTCTGTTTGCAACTTGATGTACGCGACCCCCATTTCTTGGGTGGTAGAGAACTCGAACCTCGAGGAAACTTCCACTCTAGAGTTTTTTTTCCAGAATTATGCATACACCGCTTCACCAACAATTAGATGATCCGTTCGTGAAAATCACCCATGTGCAATCTGAGATTAGGGGTACAAGGATCATCTTGGCCAAGAAGTCTGCGAGCAACTGAGCTTTCATTATGTTGTCACTAACGCCAAAGCTTCCTTTTCAATCTTCTGGTACGGTGTTTCTGCCCCAGCTAGTGCCTTTGATATGAAGTACATAGGACTCTGGTTAAAGTCTAACATTGTGATCAGGATGACACTCACTGCCTCCTCTGCTAATGTTAGATACAATTAAGTACAATGTCTCCCACAAAGTGGCCAACTAAGTACCAGGGTGTATCCATGGTTTTCTTCAGAGATTCAAATGCCTCTTCCTAGTCGGGTGTCCACTCAATGTTTGCTTTCTTTCTCAACAACCTATAGAAAGGTAAAGTGTTTTGGGTGGATTTCGAGATAAACTTGTTCAAAGCAGTCCACATACTATTCAATTTTTGGACCTCTTTCATTGAAGTTGGCGCGATCATATGGATGACTTCTTTGCATTCGTCAGGTTTTGATTCAATTCCTTACTCATTAAGGTAGCGCCCTAAGAACTTGCCGGCTCTTACCCCAAATGCGCACTTTTCCAAATTGAGTCTCATGATATACTGTCAGACCCTCTTGAACACGCCTTGGAGGTGATGAGTGTGGAGCTCCTCCTAAATGGATTTTACAATCATGTCATCCATGTACACCTCCTGCGTCTCCCCTATCTCTAGTTGAAAGATCTTGTTCATCATCTTATGATATGTTGCACCAACATTCTTCAACCTGAAAGAAGTGAGTTTTGTATTGGAAGTTGTAATGCTATTTCATGAATGTTGTCTTTATCCACCCAGGCCTGAACATAGGTATTTAATTATACCCAGAGTAGGCATACATGAATGATAGTAGTTGATATCTAGCTGAATTATCCACAAGTTTGTCAATGTTTGGGAGCAGGTAAGAATCCTTTGAACATGTTATGTTAAGATCCGTATAATCAACACATATCCTCGATTTTCATGAGGGTTTCATCACTAGAATGACATTGGATAGCCATTTTGTATACTTAGTCATGAAAATTAATCTAGTGCCCAATAGACCATTTACCATGCTTACAGTGGCTCTAGTCTTCTCCGAGGATGAACTCATTTGCTGTTAGGAGATGTAGTGAACGCGGGAGTCCACATTCAGCTGGTGGCATGCCACGTTGGGGTAGATGACGGGCATCTCATGCGGAGAGATAATGAAAAGTTATGTGTTGGCCTGGAGACATTCAATTAAGGTGGATCTTACCCCGACGGGAATCCCATATCTTATCTTTACTGACAAGACAAGGTTATCTCTGATTTGGAGTAATTCTAACTCACTATATGGGACATGCCTAACCTATTTTCACGTGTGTGTAGGTTGCACGTCCTGAAATCCTCTGGATCTCCCACTACCCTTGTTGTGAACATAAGTATGTCCTTAATGGTGTGCTCCTTAATTTGCTTTGCTTCTCTCGAGTTGGTGCCAACAATGGTTGACTTTTCTTTCATATCATGATACACCACCTTCAGGTGGACCGGGGATGCTGCAACGTCTATTTGTTTTTTAAAGAAAGATCCTCCCAAGATACCTCTAAAGGCGTTTTTACAAGAAATTACTAGGAATTGTAGGATTACCTTTCTCTTACGCTATCCTTGTCCCAATGCCATCGTCATATATATCATTCCACAAGAGCGAGTTACTAAGTCATTGAAGACTAACAGATCTCAAACGCAATACGAGTTCAGATCTGTCTGTTGAATGCTTAAATGTTCTAATGCATCAATGTCAAGGATGTTGGTAGAGCTTCCATCATCTATGAGGAATTCAGTCAGATTTTGGTCAGCGATGGTGACGTCTAAAATTAGAGGTAGATTGAAGT